>NW_020769486.1:110615-124094 GCF_900518735.1 Pseudonaja textilis | reverse complement strand
TCCTTCCTTCCTTCCTTCCTTCCTTCCTTCCTTCCTTCCTTCCTTCCCTTTCCTTCCTTCTCCTTCCTTCTCTTTCCTTCCTTCTCCTTCTTTCCCTCCCACCCTTAGGCCTTCCATCCCATCAAGGCCCACAAGAACCAAACGGCCCCCAACGGTGGTGCCACCCTTGTGCTTTCGATGCCGCCAATCCCGGCACGACCTGCGTGACAAGGGCGGCTTCCTGTGTCTCTTGATATAGCATGCCATCGCTCTGCACTTCGCAAGCCACCTGTGGGCTGCTGATGTGGGAGGCCGAGCCTCGACTTCTTCTCATCTTCTCTCGTGTCACTTCCTTTGCTCACAGCCTGGGAGAGATTCGGGGCAAGGCATCGAAGGCGAGAGAGGAAGGCAGGCGGAGGTTGCAGGTTCACACACACACACACACACACCCCGGCTCGGTCAATTCTTGGGGGCACAGCCGGGGGACCAGAAGGCGAAATCCCACCCTCCTCTCCTGATGTGGCAGGTCTCCCCACAGTTTACTGATGCTCTTCCCTCCATCCGGCTGAAACTCGGTGGAGGAAGCTTCAGCAAATCCCTCCACAGGTGCCCAACTTTTGGGGGTGACCATGGAGAGCGTGTTTCATGTCCTTTGGGGGTTTCTTGTCTTCCCGTCGGTGCTGCTGGCCAAACCCTTCGGTACGTACCCAGCGTGTTCCTCGCGAGTAACGGTCTCAATGGAAGAAAAGAACTTTTTCTTTTCCCCGATAATTTTTTTTTTTTTTACATTTCTCCTTGTTCCAAGAAACATATCATTGGGTGAACAGTGTGGCTCCGGAGTGCCTTACATTTTAAAACAAAGATGACAATATTCTATTCTTTAAAAAAAATAATTTGTATTAAACAATTTTTCTTATATACAACATCATTTCCAGCTTTCGTGATGGTATACATATTTTAACATAAATCTTAACTATCTATACAGTGGTCTATATTGCTTAATCTATCTTTGTCCACTATAACTTTAACCTTATTATTGTTTTCTCTATTCAACTCTTATATCTATTATTTAGCCAATCATACAGTACATTACACATCAAATAATAATCTGTTTTCTCTCTTTCCTTTATCTCCATGGTCAACTTATCCATCTCGGCACACTAGTATTTTTCTTACAACATTTTCCTCTTTACTATCATTTTTACAGTTCTGTGCATAAGTTATTCTTGCTGCTGTTAATAAATGTAGCATTAAATACTGTTTTCTTATATCTTCCTGTTATGATATCTAATAGAAAGAGTCTCCATTCTTAATTCAATTTGCTGTTTAATTATTTCTTCTATCCATTTTTTTGTCCTTATCCAATATTTTCTTGCTACAGGGCATGTCCACTACGCAGGGTAATATGACAATATTTTCATGTTTAACACAACTGACAATCTTTTAAAATTTGGTATGAATATGCTTATTTTGTTAAATTATCGTTCTTGATTCATCAATATTTCAGTACGTTATTTTTGTATCAATCTCTATATTCTTAACGTTCACCCCTTTTGCTACAATCATATTAATAATCATATTTGCAGGGTTTAAGATACTCTATGATTCTAATAACAATTCTCAAATTTATGTTGGGTTATAATTTTCCATCATTTATCCCCTTTTAATTTTTAATTATGCCACTGCTGCATTTAAAAAATATCCACATTTTAATGCAAATAAAATAGTATTCGTCATATTTATGTTTAACAAATTATGTGATACTAACAATGATACAGTTATTTTTGTTAAGTTGTAATCTTTCGTTATTGTCTTGTGCAATATTTCAATATGTTATTCTTATATGCAATATTTCAATATGTTATTCTTATGGCAATCAAATTCCACAGAAAAGAACTTTAAAACACTGGTGGAAGGTTTGAGGTAAAGATCGTTCAAAATGGTGTAGGGTTTCCTTGTCCGGCAAGGGAAGGGTTGGACTAGAAGACCTCCAAAGTCCCCTCCAGCTCTATTCTGATGACTATCAATCGCTTTGTCTACTCCTTGTCTTAGGGAGGCTTTCAAGAAGAGATTGGACTGCCATTTGTCAGAAATGGTGTAGGGTCTCCTGCTTGCGTGCGGGTTGGACTAGATGACCTATAAGGTCCCTTCCAACTCTGATTATCTGTAAAAACCTTCCTTCCTGAATCATGGGACTGCAAGGGACCTTGGAGGTCTTCTAGTCGAGCCTCCTGCTCAGCCAAGAGACCCTACACCATTCCTGAAAGTGGCTATCCAGTCTCTTCTTAAAAGCTTAAATGCTTCCAGAACTGGTAGCACAAATGTAGAATGGTGGTCCTACTTATAAATACAAACAAGATACACACAGGACAGGAAAGCAGGGGGCATTAATGAAGAGTTAACAATTCTGGATAAGCTTCAGCTAGAGACTGATGATAAATTGATAAAAGTACTGTATAGATATCTATTAATTAAAATACAAACTTGAAGAAGAGCATGTAAAAGAAACAGTGGTGGCCCGAGGAAAAAAATTGGTTCTAATATTGAATTGGCTAAAGGGAAAAAGCTTTGGACTACCAATAGGAAATTAACATTGGCCACAGCATAAAAGGAAAACCTTTATAAGATGTTTTACAGGTAGCATCTTCCACCAGCAAGGCTTTCTAAAATGTTTAAAAATATATCTCCAAATTGTCGGAAGTGCAAAGATGTACCAGGCACATATTTTCACGTGTGGTGACTTGCAATTCTGCAAAAAAGTATTGGAGACTGATCCAGACATGAATGGAACAAATGGTTGGGCACGTGTATTCCATTTAAGCCACAATATTTCCTCCTAGGAATAATACCAGAAGGATATAGGAAGGATTTAATCTATCTAATAGTACATGTGTTGATGGTGGCTAGAATAATATATACGCAATATTGGAAGAAGGAAAGCATACTGCCAGAAAACAGAGATAATAAGGAAACTTATGGCCTGTGCAGAATCAGATAGATTAACTCTAGAATTTAAAAAAGGGGGGGAAATTTGAGTATTATGAAATGTGGAATAATTTTTTATCAGTGGCTGCATAGAAGAAAGCAAGGTCGGAACATAAGTAGCTACGGTGAACAGAATAATTAGCAAATAATGTATCAAACAAAATTATTGTAAATGGTGAAGTAACATTTATCTATGTATAACAATTGTAATGCCAGAACAGCTGCACCGTGTTGTATTTATATGAATAATAATAATAATAATAATAATAATAATAATAATAATCTGCTCGCATAATCCGCCGATATATCACACAGTCCTAAACACTTGGTAAGTGTTCGACTAGTGATTTGTCATATGAAACCCAACATGGTTATCTCGTCTGCTATGTATACTGTCATTTTTGTGTACAACAACAACAACAACAAGAACATTACTACTACTAATAATAAACAATCACCTTACTTGGAGCAGCTTATATCCTCCGACACCTGAACAATTCCTAGGTCCTTGGTTAGGACTCGAGCTGTTGAGCTACCAACCAGCCCCAAAGGCTGTGAATCTCACTAAAGATATAATGATGATAATAATAATAATAATAATAATAATAATAATAATAATAATAATAATAATAATAATAATAATAGCCTCCACTGTTGCACCCACAACTTCTGGTGGCAAGCTGTTCCACTGGTTAATTGTCCTCCCTGTTGGAGAAATATCGAAAGGGTAGAAAGTTTTTTTCTCTATTTTCAGTGGCTCGCGGATGAAACAGAAAAAAAAAATTGTTCATTCAATTTACACGCACACAAAAATTTGTGCAGCCCTGCCTTTTGGGGAAATTTGCTCTGTAAAATCTTTGGCTGGAAAGAACAGTAGCATAAGAATCTGGCAGATGAACAGGTAAGTCCTTGACTCACAACCACAATTCAGCCCCAAAATTTCTGCCGCAAAAGGCACGATGGTTCCGAAGTGAGTTCTTGTCCTATTTACAACCTTTCCTGCCACAGTCATTAAGGGAAGCACTGCGGTCGTTAAGTTAGCGCGACAGTCCTTGAGTGAATCCGGTTTTTCCCCGTGGAGTTTGCTTGTCCCTATAGAGAGAGTGGTGAGGACAGTCGAGAAAATTGTAGGACGTTAGCTTCCTATTGTTCAGGATGCTGCTTGTAAGCGCTGTGTGCTTAGACCTCAAAGCCTTGTTAGAGACCCCACACACCCGCTTCACAGTCTGTCTCCGTTGCTCCCCTCTGGAAGGAGGTTTCGAAGTTATTTCTAGCGGGGCTACAAGATTTTGGGACAGCTTTGTTCCCTTTGTTCTCTGGCAAACTCATAAGATTCGTTTCCCTCGCTGTGTACATGTATACATCTGAGCTGGACTCTGTATTTATTTATTTATTCCGTTATATTATGTAGTGTATATTGGAGGTGGTGACCCTTTCAGAGCTGGAGGCAACACAACTTCACTTTAACGTGTGCCGATTTGTGTGCATTCAAAGTGACAATAAAGTTATTTTTCTTTTAGGTCTTATTTTCGGGGAAATACGTAAAATATGTCCATCCTAGGGATGATCTTAACTGGGGCTTATTTTTTGGTGGGGGAGTAGGGGTTATATTATGAGCACCCTGAAAAACCATGCTAGGCCAGGGCTTGTTTTCTGGTTAGGTCTTATTTTGGGGGGAAACACGGTATTCTATGACACAGAGAAACAATACAATCTAGTTCGAATGTATAAATGTACGCGGACGAGAAAAACGAATCGTGCAAGTTTAGTGCCGTTGTAACTTCGAGCTGTTGTAAGTCAAGGACTGCCTGCGGGAAGCCTTAAAAGTTGAAACTGCCATGGATGGGTCTGCTAATTCAATTGTGTGATGGATGTTTCCTCTCCTCCTTTCTTTTCTTCCCCCCAGTACATTTTCATCCACCCCAGTTAAACTTAACAGAGGGAGAGACGGCTAAGTTTACTTGTTCCATCTCCAACCCGGATTTCGGAAAACATCTGAACTGGTACAAACAGGGCCATGACCGTCAGCCGATCAAATTGGACGGCAGCAGCCGGAAGTACAGCTTTTCCGAAGGAGACCAGCGCATGTACCAGATGGAAATCCGACAGGTGGAGAAGAATGACAGCGGGACTTACTACTGTTGGGTGAACCCCTTTCACCCAGAAGGGACCATCTTGGAGAGCAACCGAGGCAACCTCACCGTCACAGGTGTGAATGGCATGTTTGGAGTTGCTTGGGGTGGGTTTTAGCAGCCAGATGACCAATTGTACAGATTACAGCTAGTCCCCAAATTATGACTACGCTGAAACGCAACATTTCCATTGGTAAACGAGGCGGCTATGAAGTCAGTTTTCTCCCATTTGAGCACAGTTAAAACGGGACACGCTTGTTAAGTGAATCACTGCAGTTGTTAAGTTCATAACACAATAACAGAGTTGGAAGGGACCTTAGAGGTCTTCTAGTCTAACCCCCCGCTCAATGTTGTGGTTCGCCGGCAACAGGTGGGGACGGCTGAGGTCTCGGAGAGTGAGGACTTGGATGAGGGGCCTGTGTGTGATACAGGGATGGGGCCAGGACCCTCAGGGAGTGGAGTGCTGCCTTTGGAGTTTGTGGAGGCTGGCAGCAGTGAGGAAGAGTCCCCCGAGGAGCCTGTGCTCAGTGTGTGCGCACGCAGGGCTGCTCGAAGGAAAGAGCAGCTGCAGCAGCACGGGCGACTCGGGAGTAAGGCTGCAAGGTGATGGCCCCTCCCTTAAGGGATAAAAGCCAGCTGAGAAACCGGAGTTCTTTGCAGGAAGCAAAGACGTTTTTGCACTCGAGCCTTGTGGATATTTGCGATATCTTGGTTGGTGTTTGGGAGACTCTTTGTGTTTGAACTATTTCTTGGCCACTTTATCTGGTGTTCTTGGCAGCCTTGCACCACCTTGGCCAGGCTCGTCCTTATCAGAGACAATGAGTTTGAAACAGCCTTTTAACCGGGAAGGAACGGAATTTGTAAAGAATCATTAAGAGGTTTTGCTGTGACCTCCATTTGGTGTTTGTTTCCTTGGAACCAGGTTTGGGTCAGAATACTTAAGCAGGAGACCTTACACCTGTGATGGCGAACCTATGGCACCTGTGCCAGAGGTGGCACTCAGAGCCCTCTCAGTGCACCATCGCCAGCTGCTGTTCTGGTTTCTGGTGCAGGTGTGCTGGCCAGCTGGTCTTTGCAGGTATTGGAGTACCGGGAAAAAGACCCGGAAAGTCAGCCATTTCCAGGCCATTTTGGCATGAAAAACTGCCTGTAAATGCCTTGAAAATAACTCAAAATCAGCCAGAAAATGACCCAAAGTGGGAGGAATGCTCTGTTTCCACCTGGGTTGAAACCTGGGTGTCAGGTTTCCAACGGATGAAATCCATTTCGAAAGAAAAAAGCAAAGCCCGTCTTCCAAAAAACCATTTCTTTTATTTAGGAAAGCATCCGATTGGCCAAGTCTGCTGTCATTCTGGATCTGACACAACCCGGAATTACCCCACATAATATTGGAAGTTAGAAACAGCCCCCCCAAAAGTCACACACACCCCCAATAGAAGTAAATCAAGGTTTTCCTGGTGCCATCAGTCCCCATCTCCAGGTCTCAGCGGGGTCAGCTTTCGTTCCCACGGGAAGAAGAACCACCTAGCCCAAACAACTCTCTCTTATCTCCACCTTGCGAACGGGGCAAGCCCGAAATCCTCTTCCCCTCCTCTCATAGCCCGCAAAGAGAAAGAAAGAAAAGGAATATATGCCAAGGCTAAATGAAATGGCTACACATATGTCAGTTTCGGGCTTGACACTGACCATGGTGGATCTCCAGAGGTCAAGAAGGAAGCTCCGTAGGTTGGCTGTCCACCATGGACAGGGAGGATCCCAGTTTAGTAGTTCTCCAACTTTCATGTTCTACCTTCTTCGTCCTGGCTCCCACCACACGGCTGAAAGGAGCAAACCCAGAACGTCCTTTCCGTAGAACGACACTCGTCTCTTGACAAGCATTTCATGATTCGTCTTGAAATTAAGGCCAGAAGTCTTGAGTTCCTCCTGAACTATCTCTGGGACTTGCTTACGGACCGTGACTAGACAGGGAGAGAACCACCGGTTCAGATGGAAGAGTCCAAAAGTTTTAGCAATTGGTTCTCTGCCTGGTTGCAGGGTGGGTGTGGCTACAGTGGGTGTGGCCACGTAGACCTCCTGCACTATGATGGGTGGGGGGCGTTTTTGTCCTCCCTCCTCAAGCCTCCAGGAGAGTGAAAACAGCCTCTCTGAGCTCAGGAGGCCAAAAATGGGCCAGAAACAGTCCTCCCCGGACCCTGTAGGCTTTCTTCGAGCTTCTGGAAGGGTGAAAACAGGCCAGTTTTTCACCCTCCCTGGGCTCCAGAGGCTCTCCTCAAACTTCCAGAGGGTGAAAGCGGCCTCCCTGGGCTCCAAAGGCTCTCTGGAAGTCAGAAATGGGCCCATTTCCGATCTTCCAGAGCCTCCACGAGGTCTGTTCAAGCTCCCCAAGCCTCCGCGTGGGCCCTCGCTTATCTGCACCCAAAACAGGCCGCATGGGGGCTCCTGGGAGGGGTGGGGCGGGCAGGGCCAGCCAGAGGTGGGAATTGCCGGTTTGCCGAACAAGCCATAAAAGCAGCCGTAAAATTAGCTACCGGTTCTTTTGAACCGGGGAGAACCGGTAGAAGCCCAGCCCCGAAGGTGGGAATATGTAGAACCATGGCAATCACCAATGAGTAGAACAGTGGCCTTCCACCTTCAGAACTTTAAGAAGTCTGGACTTCAACTCCCAGAATTCCCTAGCTCCTGAAGAATCGTGGGAGTTGAAGTCCCACCCATCTGAAAGCCCTCAAAGCTGAGAAACATTGGAGCAGGATTTAAGTCACGAGAAACACTACTTTCACATTTTTTTCTGTATCACTTTCCCATTAAAGGTGTCCCTAAGTCAATGTTTCTGAACTTGAACCACTTTTAAGATGGGTGGACTTCGACTCCCAGAATTCCCTAGCCACTGGGGAATTCTGGGAGTTGAAGTCCACCCATCTTCAAATTATCAAGTGTTAGGATTCTGGCAGTCACCCCCATTTAAATCATGAGTCTTGAACCAAACTTCCAAAACTTCAAAAAAGGATTTATTGGGAATTAACATGTCCGGCACTACCTGGGTGCAGCCGACTCTGAGACACATAATTCCTTGTCACCCTTGACCCTGGTTTCCCCACAACCCCTGGGTGTATCGTGATTCATATTCTCCAATGGGATGCATCCATAGCCAAGAGTCATGCTCTCCAGTTAGAATTTTGCATGGCAGAAACTTCAGTCACCTGGTTACTATCTTTGAAAACATTGATGGAATGCACTTTCGGTTTCCAAGCTGCTGCACTGCTCTTTCTAACCCAGTCCCCCACTCCCTTTCTGTTGGCAACCCTAAAAAGACCATAGAAATACTGTATGAGTTGACATTAAGATTGTGAAACCCTGGAGCAGGATCTAAGGCAGGAGAAACGCCAAATTCACATTTTCTGTACCATTTTCCCATTAAAGGTGTCCATTTACATCGATCTTTCTTAGCAACTTTAAGAATGGGTGGAGGTCAACTCCCAGAGTTCCCTAACCACTGGGGAATTCTGGGAGTTGAAGTCCACCCATCTTAAAGCTCCCAAGGTTGAGAGACACCGATCCAAGGAGAACCAACCCTCCTAGAAGAGATGGACGGGCTACATATTGTGTAACCCAGGCGTGTCTCCTATACACCTGGATTCGTTCTGGATGAGCTGAAGTTGTAGAAGGAAGAATCCAGAAGTAATCGTGATCTTCTCGTCTCCAGAAAAAGCCTTTGCAACTCAACCTCCAGACGAGATCACTTCAGTCAAGGAACAGGACGATGGCGACCGAAAAGACGCTAAGAGTTCTTTCTCTGACTTGCGAGGAAGTGGGTTGTTTATCCTGCTCGTTGTGTTATATTTCTCGTTGTGGATCATCCGAAGGAGAAGGCAAAGTAAGTTGCCGTTTGTCCTAAACAGCATACAATTTGCAGTTTTTTTAAAAAAAAAACCTCCCTTTTTTTTTAAAAAATTATATTTTAAAAACATCTCTTTTGGTGAACAATGTGGTTCCAGATTTTTTTTACATTGCAATACAAGCATGACCTTAGTTACGTATTCACCTTTCATATTCTCAAATATTCTCACATTCATCACACTTATTTTATCCATTTCCAATTCGTATCATAGCTTGCTTCCTTTTTCTTTAAATATTCTCATGTCTTATTTTACAGTGTTATCTAAAATGCTTATTTCATTTCTATGTTCGTTATACTTACATACTTTTATCTGTCACATTTGCAATTTTATCACATACTATTATTTCATTCATTATTCCATAAATTTCATCTTAATTCTAATAATTCAAAAATATTCCCCTTTAATTATCAATTTGAGCATGCCACCGCTTTGCCCTATTCACCCCTCAATTTACTCCCCTTTAATTCATAATAAAAATTAACCATAATATAGCCACTTTTTTGATTATCACATTCTAAATTAATAACAATAGTCTCCTAACTACTACATATCACATATGTATGTGTATATATATATATGTAAGTACCCGCAAAAACTTAAGAAAATATATAACCAAAGATATTTTATATATATATATAATATATATATATATTTTCTTACGTTTTTGCGGCTATTTATATGTATGGTATTCAGCTTTGTTCAGGTATTTTCCCATGTCATTATTGTTGTGCTTTTAAAGTTGTAGCAACGTTTTGGCAGAATCTCATCTGCCATCATCAGGCTTCTGTATTGTGTTCGTCTGTGAGTCAGACTTTCATAGCTGTTTCAGTTTTAAATTTGGGGCTAGCCTACTGCTGTGCCAGAATGGTTTTTTCTTCATCCTGATTGGTTGGGAGTCTCGGTCTGTGATTATTGGTCTTGGAGTTTGCTGTGTTCTGCTTGATCGATGTTTCTAATATCTTCTGTCTGTTTTGTGGCTTTTTTTGTGTCTTGATTGGCTGGCAACATTGTGTTCCTGTATTGGAGGCTTTTAGTGCGGCTTGGCTCCAAGTAAACGGACGGCTATCATTTATTAGGAAGCTAGGTTTCATCTGGGTACCTGGTTGGGGTGTGTTTGAAGTGGAGGTATCAGGGGGGGATCTGTTTGTGCCCAGGTGCTTGCCTGGCTTGTGGTGTGGAGATTTTTTTTTTTTTTTGAGAGTGCAGGTTTCCAGATAATTGACAGTCTGGTGGAATCATCTCTTCTATTCATGCTTTGCTACAACTGTAAAAGCACAACTTTAATGACGTGGGAAAATATCCGAACAAAGCTGAATACCACACACACACACACACACACACATAGTCAGATTCCGCATGATATTTTTTCGTCAATTACATTCTAGATTATTTATTATTTCAAAAATATTAATCTATTCGAATAATTATAGAAACTGATATTGGTCTGCAAAAAACTCCGCACTGGCAACAGAAACGGCATCCAGTCAGTAAACACCCAGCTCCATTCAGTTGCATAGACTCCACCCCACAAGGGATTATGGGGTCATTAAAAGGAGATAATGATTGAAATATTGAAATCTCCTAAATATTACAGCTAATATACCGACTAAAAATATATATATGGAAACCAAGGTGTATTCTCAGAATTTGCAAGATTCAAAGATACTGATGGGCGTATTATTAAACGGGAAAATTCTGTTGCCACAGGACCTGGAACGAGTTCTAATTCTCATTTTTCTTGCAGAGCAAAAGGAAGAGAAGCATGGAAATGCTCCTTTGGTAAGTTCCATTTTGCTTCTGAAAATGGGGTCCCAGCAGCACCGTAAGAATGAGAATAGAGCGGGAAGGGACCCTAGAGGTCTTCTAGTCCAACCCCCTGCTCAAGCAGGAGAACCTATGCCTGTGATGGCGAACCTATGGCATGCGTGCCACAGGTGGCACGCAGAATCATTTGTGCCGGCACATGAACCACAGCCAAACTTAACCTCACTGCGCAGGCATGTGCTTCCCAGCTGATTTTTGGCCCATTTGAGGCCTTTTTCAGGGAAGCCTCTGAAGCCTTTGGAGGCCGAAAAACAGGCTCATTTTGTCACTTCCTGTATTTCCGGAAATACCAGAAGTGACAAATGGGCCCATTTTTCAGCCGCCAAAGGCTGCAGAGGCTTCCCTCAAGCTTCCCTCGAGCCTCTGGGAGGCCGGAAAAGGCCCCAAATGAGCCAAAAACCAGCTGTTTCTTGTCTGGTGTATGGGTAGTCTTATAACCCTTTTTAAAGAGACCTTTTGAACTTACAACGGCACTGGAAAAAAAAGGTGACTTAGGACCGCTTTTCACACTTACACCTGTTACAGCTTCCCCATAGATCAAAATTCAGGCACTTGGCAACTGACTCGTAATTATGGCGGTTACAGAGCCCTGGGATCACACGATCCCCTTTTGCGACCTTCCGCCGAGCAAAGTCAACCGGGAAGCTGGATTCGCTTAATAGCCGTGTCACTCACTTAACAACAGCAGTGATTCCCTTAACGGGGGTGCCGAGAAAGGTCGTAAAAATGGGGCGAAACTCTCGTAACAACTTTGCAAAGGAAAGTTTGGCCTCGGTTGTGGCCGTCATTCGAATGCTACCCGTATTTCCAATTGTGGCCATAAAGTCGAGGGCTACCTGTACTTTAAGGAAACTTTTAAAGAAATGTGTTTATTTAAACAAACAAACAAACAAATAAACACACATATACATTCATAAATACATTTCAATACATGTATTAAGTTAAACGGCCATAAACGTGTCCAACAGGGGACTCGGATCTCCAAACCCAAATTCAGTTTTTACTTAGAAATAAAATAAAACTTGGTTTGAATAGAATAGAATAGAATAGAAAATAGAATAGAATAGAATTGAATTGAATAGAATAGAATAGAATAGAACAGATATTGGATGAAGAATAGAATAGAATAGAATTCTTTATTGGCCAAGTGTGATTGGACACACAAGGATTTTTTCTTGGTGGAGATGCTCTCAGGGTACATAAAAGAAAAGATATATTCATCAAGGCACAATTGAATTGAACTGAATTTAGAATAGAGTAGAATAGAATAGAATAGAATAGAATAGAATAGAATAGAATAGAATAGAATAGAATTCTTTATTGGCCAAGGGTGATTGGACACACAAGGAATTTGTCTTGGTGCAAATGCTCTCAGTGTACATAAAATAAAACATACATTCGTCAAGAATCATCAGGTACAACACTTAATAATAGTCACAGGGTACAATTAAGCAATCAAATCATACTAGGAAACAGTCAATATAAACTGTAAGGATACAAGTGACAAAGTTACAGTCATACAGACACAATTGGAGGGGGAAGGGCGATAAGGAGTGATGAGAAGATTAATAGTAATAGTAGTGCAGACTTAGTCAATAGTTGGACAGCGTTGAGGGAATTGTTTGTTTAGCAGAGGGATGGCGTTTGGGGAAAAACTCTCCTTGTGTCTAGTTGTTCTGGTGTGCTCTATAGCGTCATTTTGAGGGAAGGAGTTGAAACAGTTTATGTCCGGGATGTGAGGGGTGTGCAGATATTTTCACAGCCCTCTTTTTGACCGTGCAGTATTCAGGTCCTCCATGGAAGGCAGGTGGGTAGTAATTGTTTTTTCTGCAGTTCTAATTACTCTCTGGAGTTTGTTTCTGTCCTGTTGGGTTGCAGAACCAAACCAGACAGTTATAGAGGTGCAGAAACTCTCTTAAAAAAAAAAATTAGACATGCAGGCTTTGTTAAAACCTTTTTTTTTATTTTTTGTTTGGCTTGAACCGAAGGAAGAAGTCGTAGAGCCTGCGGCCGTAACGGTTTTCACAGTCGATTACGAAATGCTGGCATTCCCTGGAGGACCAAAGGCGAAACCAGCAGCCTCTCCAAAACCCACCCAGCGGGAACCGACGGAATACGCTACCATCGTCTTCCTCCCGAAGACGCCGGATGATGCAGAGGCCTCCTGTGATGACCCAAAGGGGCGTGGCACAAAGGCAACACAGTCAGACAATCAATAAGAGTCCCTTTATTAGCTCCAACTTTGCCCCCAATGTCCTGGTTACATTCTGGACTGGAGAAAAACTCTCCCAGGATCAGCCTTGGGCTGCAGAGAATTAAGTCCAAAACATGGTCAACACAAACTGTAACTATAAGTCCAATCAAGCCAAACTGAAGTAGTTAGTTTGGCAAGGTAAGGAGCAAGAATGTGAAGGCACAGCAGTAATTCAACACGGTTGGGAGGACGCCAGGAATGCAGATAACCAAAGTCAACACACAAGATAAACTCATGGTTTGTTCCCAGCAAACACTGTTCTCAGCATGCATCTCTTATAAACTCTCTTCCCGGGGGTGGAAGGGGATCAGGGCCCTTTCCTCCCCTATAAGTCACACCACCCACGTTGCTCCCTTCTCCATTCCTCCCTGCGTACCCTTAGGATGAAGAGGGGGTGGGCCTGGATCTT
>NW_020769486.1:85116-95764 GCF_900518735.1 Pseudonaja textilis | reverse complement strand
GGAGGAGGAGGAGGAGGAGGAGGAGGAGGAAGAGAAGGGGGAAGGGGAGGAAGAGGAAGAGGAAGGAGGAGGAGGAGGAGGAGGAGGAAAGGATAATAGTATTTACTTGTACACATTGGTATCCTTCCAGCTTCTAATTTCTACTTCTAGTATCTAACCATTGGTAGAACAAATCAAATCCCATGTTAAAAAAATATTCTGTATCTTCTTTATCCTTTATCTTTAATGTCAACTTATCCATTTCTGCCCAATCTAATATTAATTAAAATGATATTCTCATCCGTAGGGGGTTTCCTCATTTTTTCCAATGTTGGGCAAATGCAACTCTGATCGCAAACAATCATTTTTACCCCAGTTACAGAATGCCGTCGTTTATCAAGATTATGGGATAACAGATCATCAGAGTTGGAAGGGACCTTGTAGGTCATCTAGTCCAACCCCCCCACCCAGGCGGGAGACCCTACACCATTTCTGACAAATGGCAGTCCAGTCTCTTCTTGAAAGTCTCAAGTGATGAGGCTCCCACGTCTCCACAATTGGAACCACAATTTCCCTTTTGTTAAGCGAGGTGGTTGTTAAGTAAGTTGCACCTGATTTTTCTGACCATTTTTTGTGTGCCATGGTTACTAGGTGAATGACGGCAGTCGTTAAATGAATCATACAGCCATTAAGCGAATCTAGCTTCTTCCCCGCATTGGCTTTGCTTGTCGGAAGCTGGGAAGGTCACAGCAGAGATCCCAGGATGCTACAACCGTTGTAAATGCACACCCGTTGCTGACACGAAACTCGCGGTTTCATGATGTGAGTATAGAGATGCTGCAATGGTCATAAGTGTGAGGACTGGTTGTAAATCACTGTTTCCATGCTATTGAAACTTGGAATGGTTCCCAAAGGAATTAGAAATCAAGAATTACCTGCAGGACAGGTGTAGCAACCACCCCAGCTGCTATTTCTAACAAAATTTTGAATTTGCTTCAAGAACTTAAAAAAGGCGATTTCGTATTGCTAGAGTGTGTCAACAGTTTTATTTGTTTTCTTCTCAAAGTTTGTTAATTACAGAAGGTTAGGAAATGCTACAAAACAGTATAAAACCCACAATAAATGGCGTAATACCTCTTAAATATGTAACAGAGCTCAGAATATACCAAACCTAAGCACATTTTGGATTATAATACAGTATTTCTTTCAAATATGGCCTGATTTTTTTCACCGGACGGCTGCTCACAAAAGAGAAAAACGTGGTAGATATAAAATGATGAACAGATTTGTGTTTTGTTGAGAAACTGTCTATGTAGCCATTCTGGGTGGGTTAACGCAGATTACAGAGTCGGAAGAGACCTTGTAGGTCATCTAGTCCAACCCCACCCCTGCCCAAGCAGGAGACCCTGCACCAGTGATGGCGAACCTTTTGTTGTTGTGCCGAAAACATGTGCGCCAGCACCCACAGAAAAAAACATCTGCCGTGAGTCACTTAACAACGGTGGCAAGAAAGGTGATATAAAATGGGATGTGACAATGCGACAACCCTGTGCAGGTGCGCACAACATCCCCACCCTGCCCTGTTAACCTGCACTGCGCACGCGCACGCCTCCCAGCTGAGTTTTGGCCTTTTTGAGGCCGTTTTTGCCCTCCCGGAGGCTCGAGGGAAGCCTCTGCAGCCTCGGTAGGCTGAAAAATGGGCCTTCTGGAAATACCGGAAGGAGGCCATTTTCACCTTTCTGGAGGCTCAAGAGAAGCCTCTGCAGCCTCGGTAGGCCGAGAAATGGGCCTTCTGGAAATACCAGAAGTGCCTGTTTTCAGCCTCCGGAGAGCCTCTGGAGACCAGAGGAGGCCATTTTCACCTTTCTGGAGGCTCAAGGGAAGCTTTTGCTGCCTCAGGAGGCCGAAAAACAGGCCCGTTTTGGCACTTCCGGTATTTCCCTTGAGCCTCCGGGAGGGCGAAAACGGCCTCAAATGGGCCAAAAATCAGCTGGGAGGCATGCGCACTGCAGGTAAGTTTGGCTGAGGCTCGCGTGCCCACACAATGGCTTTGCGTGCCACCTGTGGTACGCATGTCACAGATTTGCCATCACAGCCCTACACCGTTTCTGACAAATGGCGGCCCAAATGATCTTCTATTTGATAAGGATGCCCCGCAGACGTACATATCTTGCAAGCAGTCCAGGATACCGCCCCAAAAAGGAAATTGTTATACTGAACAAGGTTGCACAGGTGGTCCTCGACTTACGACCCCTTACGAGCCCCAAGTCCCTGTTGCTAAGTGAAACAAAGGCGTCGTGAATTTTATCCCATTTTATATCACCTTTCTTGCCACCGTTGTTAAGTGACTCACGGCAGATGGTTTTTTTCTGCTTGTCAGAAGGTTGCAAAAGGGGATCGCCTGAACCCGAGACACGACAACCGTCGTAAATACGAGTCAGGTGCTGAATTCTGGGCACGTGGCCAAGGGCGATGCTGCAAGGGCCGTAAGTGTGGAAAAACAACGCTAAGTTGCTTTTTTTTCAGTGCCGTTGTAACTTTGAACGGACATGAAATTGAGATGTCGTAAGTCGAGGAGTAGCTGTATATTGCTCTATCTTTCTTGCAAAGCAATCGAATCTGCTTTAAACGGTGGCGCAAACTCATCACGCTTTGCAAGAAAAGAGGAATTTCTCCGCTAGAAGCTTCTATTTCTGTCTGTCCCAATGTTTTCTGATTTTTTTTTCTTTTTCTTTCGGGGGATGACGTAGGGAAGAATGAGAAATGCCGGTTAGTTGAAAGAAATGAAAATAATTTGTACTCAAAGATGGATTTGGATAAACGAAAGGCTGAACAGCACTGAAATTGTTGTACGCAACCACAACCGTACCAATGTTTGGAGTGTCTCACTGAATTTGGGAGGTCCATATTTCTCCAGGGAGATTTCCCTTCACCTGGAAAAATGCACCCTACCTTTCAGATTTGGGGGTACACTTGACAGAGGTTCAAAATATCTTTCTACTTTCAAAGGACCAGATTTTTATTCCAGAAGCGGCCACTAGAGGGAGAAAACGTTCCACTAACCGTGTTTCTCAGCCTCCGGATCTTTCAAGATTGCCCTCCAACTCTCAGAATTCCCCAGCTAGCATGGGGAATTCTGGGAATTGAAGTCCACACGTCTTAAAAAATGAAGAAACGTCGTCTTAGCGCCCGACCCAGTCTTGAATCACCCTTCTTAAGTTTCCCCTTTGCTACAAAATGACAAGATTCGGCGCATCTTTCGACGGTCCCTTTGCCAACAACCGAAAAGCCGGGGAAGAAAGTTTTAAACGATACCGTATGATGCCGTTCAAATCGATGCCAACCACACTTTCTGGAAATCTGCCTGGTAGTAGTAACGTGAGAATGTTGCTTCTTCTCAGGAAAGCAACGTTGCAGTTGGAGTGTCTGAAATTTGATGCAAGGAGGAAGGATCTCCAGATCTTTCTCCCTGTCCATAATGCCCTCAAAGAATTTGGAATGTCGCCGCGCTTGGTTGAGGTTCTTCAAACACAGGATTCGGTCCTTGGGTTGGGTCTCACCTTCATCCGGTTCATCTCTCCTCCAGATTGGAATCCAGGGAGTCCCACCCCGTTTTCTCCTGCAGCCAGTCCACATAGTTGGACACCTTGGTGTAAACCCCGTAGACTTGCTTGCTGCCACATTCTTCCGGTCCACCCCAGGAGACCAATCCTTGGGCCACCCACCTCTGGTTGTCCAAGTCTCGGATGACGAATGCGGCTCCACTGTCTCCAAGGCAGGTGTCCTTCCCTCCTTCATAATAACCAGCACAGAACATGTTCTCTGTCACGCTGTAGTTACCCGATCTGGACTCGTAACTTGTCTTGCACTCCTCGTGGAGGACCACAGGTAGCTTCACGTACTGAAGGACATCCGACAAAGTCTGCATCCCAGAACTGATCACCTCATCCACCGTGATGTTAGGGTTGGAGATGCCCCAACCGGCCACCAAGCCCAACGTGTTGGGTTGAGGTCCTCCCGACTCCCGCGGATCCTGAGGTACACAAACCGGCATGATGTAAGGTCCCATGGTCACCTTCTCTTTCAACTTGACCAATGCGATATCGTGGTTGTAATTCTGGATGTCAAAAGACTCATGGAGGATAATCTCTTCCACCGTCCGGTTGACCGCGTCGATTTTGTTCCGGACGTCGTGAAGGCCAAGGTAGACATTGACGTGTTCTTTGGAGACGGCGGTGAGCGTGTTGTCCCGTCGCTGGGAACGGAGGACGTGGGCGGCAGTCAGCACCCACGATTCGGACAAGAGGGCCCCGCTGCCGAACCACCGGTCATTGGGCACCCGTGACGTGTCCTCGACCACGATCAGAGCTTGCCAGGGGAAAAAGCCAGGTTCTGCGTTTCTCCCGCCGATTATTCGTTTGACCAGGGTGGGCAGAGCGCGGCTGGGTTGTCCACACACTAAGGGAAGAAAATAACACATGGTTAGCCTTTGGCACTTCCGGAAACAGAGCACAAAGTTGCGCATTGCGGTAGATGATGCCAAATTTGCTCTCAGTCGTCCGATGTTCTCCCTACGGCATAGCACAGGTAGTCCTTGAGTTACGACTGCAAGTTGAACCCCAAATGTTTTAAGGGGGAGAAGCGAGCCCGTGGCTCAGTGAGTTTTGTCTCCACTTTACAACCCCCTCTCTTTTTTTTGGGCCAATGGTGTGAAGTGAATCACTGCAATTGGTCAGCGAATTATGTCATCATTAAGCAAATAATTGTTGGAAGCCGGCCGGGAAGGTTACAAAAAAATACACGCCAGTTGCCAAGTGCCTGAATTTTGACCCTGCAACCGTCATAAGTCCTTTTTCCGGTGCTGCTGTAACTTTGAACGGTCACTACGTGAACTGTTGTAAGTCGAGGACTACCTGTATTGGATGGTGATTTTTTTTTGAGGGTGGGGGAAAACAGATTGGGTTTAATATCATTGGTAGAGGACCCCTGGATTGACAATAGCCAGCCATCAAAACACCAAAATTTGCATGCACGATTTAACATTTTAAAAAGCTTGCAGTTCGACTTTGTTTTGATATGATACCTCCCCTGCTTTTAAACTTTAATTACAGATGTAACTATAAATATACAATTAGCAGATATATTATAAATAGCAGATTTGTCCCCATGAAACCGGGTGCATGTGAATAGCAAAAGGAAGGACGTTTAGGATTGCAAAATAAAAATAAATTCTGTGCCATAAATTATTTTCCAAACGTGCAATTATTTTCCCCAGCATAAATTCCCCTGCAATTCCTCAGTTTCCCCTGATTAACTTTCTCTTAAAATCCATGCCAAGTTTTGTGTGTGTGTGTTGTTTTTGAGAAGAGACTGGACAGTCACTTGTCCAAAATGATATGTCCTTCTGAAGCAGGGGGCTGGACTAGAAGACCTCCGAGGCCCCTTCCAGCTCTATTCTGATTCCTATCTTTATTCCTCCCTGGGGATGGTCACACAGGGATGGTCAAAGAGGTCAAGATGGAAGAGAGGATATCCTCATGGAGGCCATCTTGACTTTTTTGACTTCCCCTGGGGAAGGCAAAAATGGGTGCATGTGGCAGGGCGGGGGTGGAGTGTACGCTGTGCGCCCCCCCTGCGCTCTGGTTTTTGCCATCCTGGGTCTAAAAAAACCAGGGGGGGATTGCTGCAAAAGAAGAAGGAGAAAGAGGAGAAGGAGGAGTAGAAGAAGCAGAATAAGAAGAATTAGAATTAGAATTAGAAGAAAAGGCGAAGGGGGAGGAGGAGGAGGAGGAGGAGGAGGAGGAGGAGGAGGAGGAGGAGGAGAAGAAGAAGAAGAAGAAGAAGAAGAAGAAGAAGAAGAAGAAGAAGAAGAAGAAGAAGAGAAGGAGGGGGAGGGGGAAGAGGAGGAGGGGGAAGAGGGAGGAGGAGGAAGAGGAGGAAGAGGAAGAAGAAGAAGAGGAGGAGGAGGAGGAAGAGGAAGAGGAAGAGGAAGAGGAAGAAAGAGAAGGAGAAGGAGAAGAAGAAATTTCTTTTTCCCCTTCCAATGATCAGCTGTTCCGGGATCTCCCTCGCTGTCTTACTGTTTCACCCAGGAGGCTTCCCTGAGGCCCAGGAGGCAAAAAGGGGCATGCGGGTATGTGTCTGTATGTGTGTGCGAAGGGTGTGTGCTGCACAAAGAAAGAGGAGGAGGAGGAGGAGGAGGAGGTATTTCTTCCCTCCCCTTCACGACGATCAGCTGTTCCAGTGATCAGCTGTGCTGGGATTCCCCCTTGCTATCTTACTGCTTCTTCGCCCAGGAGGCTTCCCTGAGGCCCAGGAGGCTAAAAGAGCGTGTGTGTGTGTGTGTGTGTGTATGTGTGTGTGTGTGTGGTGTGTGTACTGCGCCCCCCCCCCGCGCTCCGTTTTTTTTGCCTCTTGGGCCTCAGGGAATCCTCCTGGGTGGGAGGGCGTAGGCCCCAAAATGGAGCATGAATTGTGCTGCGTGGTCCCCCCCCACAGCCCCCATTTTTTGCCTTCCTGGGGCCTGGGGGTGCCCTTTGGGTGCCACCCCCCCCCCCCGGAGGCTCCCCCAAGGCCCAGGAGTCAAAAAAAAAACCACTGCAGTGGGGGGGGGCGTGCTGGGAAAAAGCCACGCCCACCCAGTCACATGGCCACGCTCACGTAGCCCTGCCCGCAGAACCAGTTGTCAAAAAAAAATTGAATCCCACCCCTGACTGCGACCGTCAAAAATACGAGCAAGGGGCCAACTTCTGAATTTCGATCGCCTTGCCCAAGGGGAGGCTGCAACGGTCGTTAAGCGTGAAAAAAAAGGCCCCGAGTCACCTTTTTTCTTCCCCTCCCCCGCCAGTGCCATTTGTCACTTGGAACTGTCGGGAAACGAACCGTTGTAAGTTGAGGACTACCTGTAAGGCAGCAGCTTCCCCGGATCCTTTCTTTCAGGATCTGTTCGCCGGCATGGATTTTAAAGAGTAAAAATCTACCCGTTTTAATCACATCCAAAATATTTTTTCCCTGCCCTTCTTCGAAACGGGCTCCTTGGCACGATCTACCAGCAATGATGGAGACCTTGTAGATTAGTGGTCGCCAACCGGTGGGCCGGGGACCACTGGTGGTCCGTGAGAAAATTTGGGTGGTCCGCAGAGAAATGTCCCCTCCAAAGCAAATAATCCAGGCTGCACAGGAACACAAGATTTGCATTGCTTGCATTGCGAACAACATGAGATAGTGAGGGGAGGGGTGAAAGGGTGGAGGAGGGGGACTTGCCCCACTCGCCTCACACGACTGGCCTGGCCACCATGTTGCTTCTTTCCGCTTCTTTCTTCTTCTGCTTTTGGCTGCACGCAAGGAAAGCAGCCAAAGTCTTTCTTTCTCTCCCCCAAACTCCGCCAGAAAGGAGTCTTTGGGACCCTGCAAGGCCTCCTGCTCCAAGAGGCTGCGCCGGCAAAGACTCGTTTCTGGCGGAGTTTGGGGGAGAGAAAGAAAGACTTTTGCGGCTTCTGCTGATTTCCTTGCATGCAGCCAAAAGTCTCTCCCTCTCTCCCTGAGAAGGGAGCTGGAGACGGTCTCCTGCGATCCCAAATAAAGAACGATCGATCGGTAGGAAAACGGGGTGGGAGATTTTCCTGCGGACTTTTTGGGGGGTGGTTTTCCCAAGGTTTCTGGCCCGCGGGATTTAAAAGGATGAGTTTGAAGGGTCCCTGAGATCCAAACGGTTGGCGGCCCCTGCCGTACATGGCCTGGTCCATCATTGCTTATCTGTGCACCTCAAAATACCTCGGTGTGATGCGAAGGCCCGCAGGGCCACACATGGCGGGTGCGGGGAGGCTGCCACATCGTTTGGTCTAGCTACGACGGGCTGCTCGTTCTTCGGAGCTGAAATAGGACCCCAGCCACACAACACAACACAACACGGAAAGTTGTAGTGTAGAGTTGTCGCTCGGACATCTTGGGGGGATATGCCCTTAAATTTAGGCTCTGTTCGCAAGGATGATGAAGGCTAAAATGTAGGAAGAATGGTTGCAGGAATTGGGGGTGTCCAGTTTAATGGAAAGAAAGATTAGAGGGGACAGGAGAGCAGTCTTCCAGGATTTGAGGGGCTGCCCCAAAGAAGAGGGAGTCAAGCTATTCTCCAAAGCAGGACAAGAAGGGGGGGGTTGGACTAGAAGACCTTTGAGGTCCCCTGCAGTCCTGTGATTCTGGAAGGAAGGAAATGGATGGAAACTAATCCAGGAAAGAAGCAATCTGGAATCATTTCCTAACAGTGAGAACAATTAAACCGTGGAATGGCTTGCCTCTAGAAAATTGCGGGTGGGGGCTAATTGTGGGTTTAGTAATTAAAAAATAAAAATCATGAGTGCACGGAAATGGATAAATTGACCGTGGAATTAAAAGGAAAAGTCGATTAAGAATACTGTGCAATATTGGAGAAATGGTATCATTGGATTGACAATAGAAATAAGAAAATGTATATAATAGATATAGAAGGTAGAGAAATAGTTATGTATAGATTGTATAGTCAGTGATGGCTAACATTTTTGTCCTGGCGTTGCCGAAAGAGAGTGTGTGTGTGTGAGTGTGTGTGTGTGAAAGCGTACGCATGAATGCCTGCACCCATAATGCACTGCGCATGCAACCGCCCCGCTGCATAGCACATGTCACCCCCGTGTGTGTGCCACACGCCTCTGCACATGCGTGCATGGGCCTCCCACACACCACATGTCTCTGTGCATGTGTGTGCCCTGTGTCTCTGCACATAATGTGCGCAACCCCGATGTGGACTGTCTCACCTCTGGGCATGCATTCACATCACTCTCTTGCGCCCTGCCCCTCCTGGGCATGCACGGCAGATACCTAACAATCAGCTGGCTGGAGGGAGGTGCACACACATGCTCAGTGCACCTGATCTGGGGTGGCGGCTCGCATGCCAGCAGAAATGGCTTTCCGTGCTACTTCCGGCACATGTGCCATAGGTTCACCCAGGGGTGGGATTCAAATTTTTTAACAATCGGTTCTGTGGGCATGGCTTAGTTGGTGGGCGTGGCTTGGTGGTCAGGTAATTGAATGACCAACTCAATATCACTCACATCGAGGCGAACCGGTTGTTAGAAGAAATTACAGGGCTAATCCTGTCAGGAAGGCAGGAAGGAAACATTCTGGTGTTACTTACAGAAACTGCCTGTCCGTTAACCCTTATTACATTCTTGGCAGGACTAGACTTCCTGTCTCAGGAATTTCTCTGGAGTTGTTTTCCCCTCCTTTGCTGGTATTTTGCTTGTGTGGAGTGACCAGTCCAAGTTACAATGGCACTGAAAAAAGTGACTTATGACCGTTTTTCAAACTTACGACTGTTGCAAAATCCCCACAGTCATGAGAGGCCAGGTGAGGAGATGCGGGCCTCGATGTGAGTGATATTGAGTTGGCCACGCCCACCCAGTCACATGACCACCAAGCCACACCCACTACCTAAGCCACACCCACAGAACCGGTTGTTAAAGAATTTGAATCCCACCTGTGGTTAGCGTCCAGGATACATCAAACCCAAACACTTCGCTTCCCTCTGCACCCCCGATTGGCAAGCGCGGAGAACCTCTGGGTGCGTCAAACCCACGCAAACCGTGTGGAAGTTCTCCCCCTTGAACGCAAAGACCCCAAATCTACACTAGGTTGCAGGGGTATTGGCGCATAATGCTCCATCTCTACCTCCCCAAGGGACGATGCAATGTGAACCAGGGAACCAGGTCTCTTTGCAACTCCGTGGTTTAACACGTCGTGAGAATGCGGCTGCTAAAGTACGTCGCGTGAAATTTACATTTGCTGTTTTCTTCTGATGATTCCACGCTTTCGTTAACACCTCTGGCTGTCAGGATTCCAGCAATCGCCCTAATGAAATCATGATTCCTGAGCCAAACTTCAAAAAACTTCAAAGGATTTACTAGAGGCCACATACTGGCACTGCCCTGTATGAAGCCAACACTGGCATACATAATTTACGTGACCCTGTTTCCCCCCTCTCTCCTGGGTGTGTCATAAATCAGATTCTCCAATTGAGCACCTTCACCGTCTGGGTGTCACCCATCACGTTCTTCAATTAAATATATTTGTGGTCAAAAGCTCTGGTATTTTAGTTACAATCTTTTAAAGAGAAGACTTGGAATATACTTCCGCTTTCAAATACTACACTGGTCTTCCAAATTTCCTTCTCTCCCTTTTTTTTAATGGCAACTACTAAAACACGCATACGAATGTCTACCATTCCGTCGGATGAAGTTACAATTCATAAAATCCTGGATTGCGTAGAGATGGATAGACTCGCCATGAAATGAAACGATAAAGAAGATTCAGAATATTACTCAAACTGGAAGATTTGGTATCAATAGGGAGAGAGTAAAACATGAAAAATATAGATTAAAAGAGGAAATAAAATTGGCACATTGGCATATAGGTAGGACCAACGAGAAACTGTTGAAATCAAGAAATTGCCAGAAAATGGAGATCTAGGTAAATATTCATATTTAATTTATAATATATATGTAGTTATTATACTGAAAAATATATAACATACCTTCTCTTATGGCTATGGAATAGAGAGCACAGTACACAGACTATAATTATGTAGGTTTCTCTCTGATTCCTCTCTCTCTCTCTCTCTCTCTCTCTCTCTCTCTCTCTC
>NW_020769486.1:6180-23338 GCF_900518735.1 Pseudonaja textilis | reverse complement strand
AGGAAGGAAGGAAGGAAGGAAGGAAGGAAGGAAGGAAGGAAGGAACGAGAAAGATGAAAGAAGGATGCATGGATGGAAGGAGGAAGGGAGATGGAAATGAGAAGAAGATGGAAATTAGAAGAAGATGGAAGGAGAAGGAAGGAAAGAAGGAAGGAAGGAAGGAAGGAAGGAAGGAGGGAAGGAGGGAAAGAGAAGGATGAAAGAAGTATGCATGGATGGAAGGGGAAGGAAGGAAGGAATTGTCTGTTTAATTTCCATTTTTTTTCTGTCAGGAAATTTATCCTTAAAGGAAGGAAGGAAGGAAGGAAGGAAGGAAGAAAGGAAGGAAGGAAGGAAGGAAGGAAGAAACTGTCTATTTAATTTCCATTTTTTTCCTGAATCCTTCCATCTTTTAAACCAGCATCTAATGGAAAGAGTTGCCTTGAAATTGATATGGGTGGCAAATAAATTTAATAGTAATAATAATATTAGCTATGAGTGTAATCCCAAAACAACTGGAGCACCACTTGAATATCACCGGCATTGACAAAATCACCATTGTCAATTGCAAAAGGCAGCTTGACTCTGAGCAGCTTATATCCTGCGACATTCGAATGAAATCTGTCTATCTCAGGTCCCTGGGAAACACCCAATAGGTGGACAAAATTAACAAATCCAGTCTAAACCTCTGGATGACTGTGCAATGAACAACAGCAACAACAACAATAATAACCATCAGCATTGACAACATCAGTCAATTGCAAAAGGCAGCTTGACTTGGAGCAGCTGACATCCTGCGATGATATCCCCGAGACCATCAAACAACCTATCACCAGATAGTAATAATAATATTAGCCATATGTGCAAACTCAAAACAACTTGAGTATCATCAGCATTGACAAAATTGCCATTGGTCAATTGCAGAAGGCAGCTCGATTCAGAACAGCTTACATCCTGTGACATCCAAACAATATCTATCTAGCTCAGAGCTTTGGGAAGCACTCCACAGGTAGACAAAAATGCCAAATCTAGTCTGAACATCTGGCCGGTTGTGCAATGAACCATTATGACAACCATGAGCATTGACAAATCCCTGTTAGTCAACTGCAAAAGCCAGTTTGATTTAACATAGCTTACATCCCCGGAACACAGCAACCATCATAAATAAAAGAATCTGTTGCCAAGCGTCTGAATTTTGATCACAGGACTATGGGGATGCTTCCATGGTCATAACTGTTAAAAATGGTCCTAATTCACTTTTTTTTCACTCCCATTGTATCTTTAAATGATCACCATATGAATTGTTGTAAGCTGAGGACTATCTATGTTTAGGAAAATACGACGAGCAATGCTGTTCCATTTGAGGAATCGTAAAAAGTTGGCCAAAGCCAGATCTTAAATTTGGGAAAAAAAGGAAAACAGGCCGCAAGATTAGATAAGGATTTGAACACCAAGCTGAAAAACAAGCTTTAAGTTCAGTGAACGGAAGCGAGTCGATTTGCAGGAAACTGGAGAGCCTCAAAATAGGGAAAGTTGTCGGTAAAGTCTGAGATATCCAGAAAAAGTAGAAAGTAGTAATTTTGGCTGGATTGCATCGAAACCACTGTCTGTCCACATATGCATATTCATGCAAACTTCATGTTTATATGAATTAGCCCAAACCACAGAAGCAATAAATCCTCTCGGACTAAAAGGGCCCTTTTGACTTTCTTGATGATTCCAAATTATTTGTGGGTTGCCATCAAAGTAACCGCCGAGCTCTTCGGCCCCAAAGGACGTTTTGTGAGAAAAGTGTTAACGTCCTGTCATCTGAAGGAAGACCACGAGATCCCAGGGAAGGACAGCCAGCGGAGTCTCTCTCAACTTTGGCAAGCTTGAAGATGGGTGGACTTCAACTCCCAGAATTCCCCACTCGGCACCTGAGCTGCTTTGCATATATGTGAATTGTGTCTCAGAAGACAAAAGAAAAAATCTGGCCTTGCTTTCTTGGTTTAGGGCAGGGTTTCTTAACCGTGGCAGCTTGAAGATGGTGGACTTCAGCTCCCAGAAGTTTGGAAGAGGATGCTGGGTAGGGAATTCTGGGAGTTGAAGTCTGTCCAACTTCAAATTTCCATGGTTGAAAAAACAATGCTAGCTGAGGAATTCTGGGAATCGAAGTCCATCCACCTTGAAGTGGTATAAGGCGGAGACACTAGCGGCTGGGGAATTCTGGGAATCGAAGTCCATCCATCTTGAAGTGGTATAAGGCGGAGACACTAGTGGCTGGGGAATTCTGGGAATTGAAGTCCATCCATCTTGAAGTGGTATGATGGAGAAAACAATTCTAGAAAGTCTGGTAAAATCCAAATTTGGCCATCCAGTATGGACACCTAGAAAAGAAGGTGGAAAAGGTCCTTCCTGCTCACAAGGAAAATGACCGGTAGACCTGTCTTCTCAATGGTAGATCCCTCTCTATTTAATACCCTCCAAGGAACCAAATCCTTGCTTCGTGGAAGCAAGTAACTGTAGAACCATTTCAGCATGTTATCAGCTATGTCCAGATGTCCACTGTGGGCAGCATGTTATGGTTGGTGTTGAAATTCATTGTTGAATTTTTGTGCAACAATTGCAGTAGCATTCAGCCTCTAGATGGCGGTGTTTACACGTTTGGTATGTACTCTATGTTCTTTTGTTCTAAGTAGAGTTTCCTGTTACAGTTAAATAGTTGAGCAGTAAAGCACATGGTGACTGTGTTCTTTGTTTGCTCTGTAGTGCTACTGCTATATATAAACAGAATTTCTAACAGTTGGTTAGTGTACTGGCTGGGGGATTCTGGGAATTGAGGTCCCCCTATCTTAAAATTGCCAAGGTTAAGATAGGCTGGGTTAGAGGAACTCGGTCTGCTTAGCCTAATGAACAGAAAGAGAAGAAGGGGCATTGAAACATCTTCTCATGCATGAAGGGGTGACCCAAGGATGATGGGGTGGATTTTTTGTCCAAAAGGCCTAACAGAAGGACAAGAACCAATGGATGGACTCTTTACAGAAGGAGACCCAAAATCAACATAAGGACTTTCTTGACTATGACAGCTATTAACCAGGACATTGAGAGAATAAAAGAATTGGAAGGGACCGTAGAGGTCTTCTAGTCCAACCCCTACCTCAAGAAGAAAATCCTATACCATTTCAGATGAATGGTTGTCCAGTCTCTTCTTAAAAACCTCCAGTGTTGGAGCACCCACAAATTTCTGGTGGCAAGCAGTTCCGCTGGTTAATTGTCCTCGCTGTTAGAAAGTTTCTCCTTAATTCCAGGTTGCTTTTCTCCTTGATTAGTTTCCATCCATTGCTTCATGTCCTGCTTTGGAGAATAGCTTGACTCCCTCTTCTTTGGGGCAGCCCCTCAAATACTGGAAGACTGCTATCATGGCTCCCCTGGTCCTTCTTTTCATCAAACTAGACACACCCAGTTCCAGCAACCGTTCTCTATATGTTTTTAGCCTCCAGTCCCCTAATCCTCTTGGTTGCTCTTCTCTGCACTCTTTCCAGAGTCTCAACATCTTTTTTACATCCTGGTGAACCAGAAATGGATGCAGTACTGGTTGTCCTCAATTAACAACAGTTCATTTAGTGACCAGATAAATAACAGATAACAGAAAACAGATAATCAGAGTTGGAAGGGACCTTATAGGTCATCTAGTCTAACCCCCTGCCCAAGTGGGAGACCCTACACCATTTCTGACCCTATACCATTTCATTCAAACTTACAACATCACAGGAAAGTGACTTATGACCATTTTTCACACTTACAACCGTAGTAGCATCAAGCATCCCCACGGTCCTTTGGATGCTTGACAAGTGACTCACATTTATAACAGTTGCAGTGTCCAGGAGTCATGTAATCGCCTTCTGGCCAGCAAAATCAATGGGGGAGACAGGTCCACTTACCAACTGTGTTATTCATTTAACAACCGCAGTGGATTCACTTAACAAACGAGGCAAGAAAAGTCATTAAACGGAGCAACACCCACTTAACGCATTTCTCACTCAGGAACATACAGTTTGGGCTCAGTTGTCATAAAATAAAATTACAGATTAGCAGAGTTGGAAGGGACCTGGTAGGTCATCTAGACCAACCCCCCCGCCGCCCAAGCAGGAGGCCCTACATCAGTGGTGGCTAAACTTTTTCGGCTCCCGTGCTGATAACTGTGCGCACACTCACTTGCGTGCGCTCTTGTGCCAGCACCCAGAAGGCAATGCGTGCTGGGCCCTCCACGTCCCCTGCGTATGCGCATGCGACCTCCTTCGCGTGCTGTGTGTCTGCACATGCGTGCATGACTCCCTCCTTGCACATTGCACACCTGCGCATGCCAATGCATTTCCCCCCTGTGCATGCAGGCACGATTCCCCCCTCGCACGTCGCTCATCTTTGCACATGCGTGCACAACTCCCTTCTTGCGTGCCATGCATCTGCACATGCATGCGCATTTCCCCTCTCATGCACCGCACGTCTTTGCATATGTGCACATGACTCCCTTCTTGTGCACCGCATGTCTGCACATGCGCACACATTTACCCCTCACGTACAGTGCGTGTGCGCATGAGCGCATGATCCCCTCACACACAGGGCGTCCCTGTGCATGCGCACGTATCTCCAGTGCACCCTCCCTCTGCCCCCTCTGCATGTGTGACAGATACCCAACAATCACCTGTTGGGCGGTGGTGTACGCACACATGCCCAGTGGGGCTCTTCTGGGCGACCTCTCGCGTGCCGGGGAAACTTCCAGTGTATATATACTAATATATCGTTTACAGCAGTGGTCCCCAACCTTTTTTGTGCCATGGCCCGGTACTGGCATCACAAAATCACCCGCAGACCAGTACCGGCATCAGCACGCATGGCAAGGCAAGCCAAGCGACCAGCCAGCCAGCCGTCCCCCGCTTCTCCTCGCCACCTTCAACTCCTCCTTTGTACCTGTGTCGATGGGCTTCGCGACGGCTTCGGGACAGTCGCTCGGCTCGCCTTGCCATGTGTGCTGAAAGAATCCTCGCGCCTTAGTTTTGTTCGAAGCCGCCCTCCCCCTCGATGAAACTAAGGCGCGAGGATTCCTTCAGCACCCAAACGCCGCTTTCTACCCGGAAAAGCTCACCGGAAGCACTTTTTCATCAAAACAAGATGGCGGCGCCCAGCAAACCGGCGGCCCGGTAGAAATTGTTCCACAGACCGGTACCAGTCCGGGGACAGGTGGTTGGGGACCCCTGGTTTACAGCGATTCTCTGAGCATGGGGTTGGAGCAGGGGTGGGATTCAAATTTCTTAACAACTGGTTCTGTGGGCGTGGCCATATTGTGGGTGTGGCTTGGTGGTCATGTAACTGGGTGGGTGTGGCTTGCTGACTGGGGGGTGACTTGGTGGTCATGTGACTGGGTGGGTGTGGCTTGTACGTAAATATTGTAAATACTGTATTTTTATATATATATGTATAAAAAAACAACCACTTTTACCCCAAATCCGGCAAAGCAGATTGAGTTAGAATCACAGATTCACTCAGAGATCTACCCTTCTGCCATCTGCTGCCTGAGTCTGCACTGAAAAATAGAAGGAAGGTTCGGCTCTGCTCTCAGGCCACTTGTCCCCCGCCCTCCAATCCCCTGACTGGGCTTCAGGGAAGCCTCTTGGGCGAAGGCAAAGCAGGACAACAGCGATTTAGATTAGCTAGAAAGCAGAAATCCGACAGGAGCGGGGGAGGGGCCAGCCAGTGGCACGACTTGCCGGTTCTCTGAACTGCACAGAATCGTAACCACCGGTTCTACGGAACTGGTCCGAACTGGTAGAATCCCGCCCCTGGGTTGGACTAGAAGACCTCAAAAGGCCCTTCCAACCCTTTGGTTGAACCAGTCCATCCTTCTCTAAGAGCAGTTTTATGCCACGTCGAGGTAGTTTGGTCGCCGCCTCTTCTACAAATTCATTTATGAGATTACTATGCCTCCTACCTCACCAGGACAGGGAGGTTTACAACAGAATGAAAAGTTTAAAAGGGCTTAAAAAATAAATTAAAATGAGGAGGGAAAAGAAGATGGAAAAGTACATTTTTCATGGGATTTTTCACCTCCAGAAGAGTTTGTTCTGGTGCCCGGAACACCAAGGAGGTGTGACTCACACACTGTCGGAAGGAACCAGCAGGGTGACAATGAATTAATCTGTCAAATTGGGGTGGGATCCAACATTTTGTCATGACTCTTACAGGGTTTTTAAATAACAACTCATCATTTGATTTGGGTTTAGTTTTTGGGGAGGAAAATAAGGGGTGGCGGGGGGGAGAAATTTGCCTCTGCCTACCAGCATCCATCGGTGTTCATCTGGCAAGTGTCCTGTCAGTGTGTGAGAGAGTGGAGGGCTGTTTGGAAACTGAAACAGTATTTGTTGCGTGAACAAGAAGGAGACAGCAAGGAACCTGGGTGTGGCTTAGCTCAACTCTTCTGGACTAAAGCTGCTTGGGGCTGCTGTGAAACTGAAACTCCTCTGCTTGTGTTTTGCATTTGAAACAGATTTCTTTCCAGGTGGGGAGGGGGAGTAGAACTCCTAAGCATCAGAGTGTGTTAATAATAATAAGATAGGAAATATTAATGCTCTGAGGATCATTTGGAAAAATCCTTTCTTAGTGAGGCCCTAGGAGCCAAATTTGAAGTTTGTAGGCTTTACTGTTCTGAAGATTTTGTGATGATGCACGTGGGATAGATAGATAGATAGATAGATAGATAGATAGATAGATAGATAGATAGATAGATAGATAGATAGATAGATAGATCTCAAACACAAGCAACAGAACATAATGACACCAGAGTCTTGGATTTTAAAAGAGCTGATTTCAATAACTCTGAGAGAACTTCAGAAAGATTCCACGGATGAAAATCCTAAAGGGGAAAACTCCTCAAGAATCTTAGGAAATCTAAAAAGTATGATCATAGAAGCCCAGACCAGCACAATACCACTGAGAAACAAAAACAGGAAATCCAAGAAGAAACCAGCATGGCTGCACAAAGATCTCTCTGGCAAATTGAAAGAAAAAAAGGACAAGTACAAAAAATGGAAAGAAGGATGTACAACTAAGGCAGAATATCAGCAGATAGCAAGAATCTGCAAAGACGAAGTCAGGATAGCAAAGGCTCAGAATGAACAAAACTTGCAACAAAAGTCAAAGATAACAAAAAAAGTTTCTTCCAACATATAAATAACAAGAAAAAAAATCAAGGAAACAGTCGGTTCACTAAAGAGAGAAGATGGCAAGGAAGTAACAGGCAACAGAGAGAAAGCAGAACTGCTTAACTCATTCTTTGCATCTGTCTTAACACAAAAAGAAACTATACTCAACCCACCAAAAACATAACTATAAAAGACAGACCAGAAATAAAAGTTAAAATAAGCAAAAAAAAAAAAAAATAGTAAGAGAACACCTGTCTGATCTTGATGAAAACAAATCACCGGGGCCTGATGGATTACATCCCAGAATTTTAAAGAAGCTGGCAGAGGTCATCTCAGAACCACTGCACCATATCTTTCAAAAATCCTTGAGCACCGGAGAACTACCAGGGGACTGGAAAAGAGCTGATGTGGTTCCCATCTTCAAAAAAGGGGAAAAAAAAACAGACCCTGGAAACTATATAGACCAATCAGCCTAACATCAATACCCAGGAAGATACTGGAAAGGATAATAAAAAAAAAACACATCTGCCAACATCTAGAAACAAGTAAAGTAATAACTAGCAGTCAGCACGGGTTTGTTAAGAACAGATCGTGCCAAACCAATCTTATTTCATTCTTCAACACAGTGACTGAATTAGTAGACCAGCAAAATACTGTGGACATAGTATATATGTATTTAGATTACAGCAAAGCATTTAACAAAGTAGACCACAACCTACTTCTTAGTAAGCTAGAAAAAAGTGGAATAGATAGGACCACCACTAGATGGACTCGCAACTGGCTGGCAAACCGTACTCAACGAGTCGTCCTTAATGGGTCTAAGTCTACATGGAGGGAAGTAAGCAGTGGGGTGCCACAAGGTTCCCTCTTAGGCCCAGGACTCTTCAATATCTTCATTAACAACTTAGAGGAGGGAAAAGAAGGGGAACTTACCAAATTTGCAGATGATACTAACCTGGCAGGAATAGCCAACACCCAAGAAGATAGGCTCAAGATCCAGATGGATCTTGACAGACTAGAACCCTGGGTCATATCTAATAAAATGAAATTCAATGTAGAGAAAAGTAAAGTCCTACACTTAGGCAAGAAAACCCCAAAAGGACCCATATAGACTGGGTGAAACCAGGCTCAATAGCAGGAACTGTGAGATGGATCTTGGAGTCTTAGTGGACAACCAGCTAAATAGGAGCCAGCCGTGTGCAGCAGCAGCCAAAAAAGCCAATGCAATCCTAAGTTGTATTAACATAGGGATACAGTCAAGATCAAGGGAAGTACTAATACCACTCTATAAAGCCTATACAGCTGATGTGTTTTGCTGATTTTCGGTCAGGTGGAAGCCTTTTTCGGCCTCCCAGAGAGCTTGAGGAAGGCCTCTGCAGGCTTCTGCAGGCTTTGCAGGCCGAAAACTAGCCCAGTTTTGTCATTTCCGGTATTTTCAGAAAAACGAAGTGATGAAACGGGGCTAGTTTTCATCCTGCAAAGCCTGCAGAAGCCTTCCTCAAGCCTCTGGGAGGCCAAAAAAGGCCGCAAACCAGCCAAAAAACAGCTGGGAGGCACGCAGTGAGGCAGGTTTGCCTGCAGCTCGCATGCCGGCACAAATGGCTCTGTGTGCCATCTGTGGCATGCATGCCGTAGGTTTGCCATCACGGTTATAGTCCTTTCCTCTTAAGTTTGCATTCATATTATATTCGAATCAACATTCTATATCATATTGTATCATGATTATACCATCATTAAAGTTTTAATTTCAATTCTAGGCTATTTTTAAAAGCAAATCTCATCTCTTACTAACTTATATTCATATTATAACTTATTCAAAAACAATCAATTATCATATATCATTACTATTATGATATACTTCAGTTTCTTACTCTTCTATCTAGCCATTCATAAAATAAATCCCAGATCTTATAATACTCCTTTTTTTCTTGTTTTCTAATTGCTAATGTTAATCTACTCATTTCTGGACATTCCATTATGTTCTTAATCATTTACTCCTCCGTCGGAATTTTCTCATTTTTTTCCAATTTTGTGCAAATACAATTTTAGCTGCTGTTATTACGTTGATAATCAAATACGTTGTTTCTTTACTATAACCTTCAGGCAAAATCCCCCATAAAAATATCTCTGGTTTTAAATCTATGTGTTGTGTTATCATCTTTTTCAACCATGTGTGTATTTTAGTCCGGTATCTTTTAGCTTCTGCACGTGTCTACCGCATATGTCAACATGATCCACAGTGTCTTTAAACACCTTGAACCACAAACTAGCCAAAGGGTATGCCACACTAAGCCACAAAATCTTAGTTTGTGTGACTGTCATAAGTTTGTGCGACTTTTGTAAGTTCCACATAAAATGAGACAAGGGTTTGATCACTGAGCTTTTCTGACACACACCCCACTTCCCTCCTCTAGTCTTCTCTCTGTGTTGTTCCTTTTTGGAAAGTTAATCTTTGTTCAAAAATTCAACCCTTCTTGGCTTGTAGTTACTAATTCACTACTTAGGAATTGCGTACAGCAGATATCTAACAAAACCAGCTCAGTTCAATTCAAAAAATGTTGCAAAATACGATTTAGAGACGCCATGTTCAAAGGGAGCATATCTGACAGACAGAGTTCGAAACAATATAGATTTGTTGAGACAAGATAGTGGAACTAGATTTAAGGATAAGCAACCTTTTAAAAATTTTTTAAAAAAACCTTTATTGAAAATTAACATATTAAAACATACAAATATATCAAAAAAGTAAATTGATACATTTCATCATCGTTTTCTTGACAGTACAATCAATACGATAAATGCAATTAATACTTGACAGTTAATAGCAATATTATTAATAATAGCTAATAATCCATTAATAATACTAATAAAATCAGTAATTCAAATATATAGGTCAGTAAATCAAAAAGTATAAGGTTGGCATGAAATAACTATAGAAAAGAAAATCAGGTATAAATCTATATAAATATAATCTATGCACTAAACTCTATATTCTATAACACTTAAAAAGAAAAAAAGTATAAGATTTTATCTAAGTATTCCTTTATCTCTTACTTCTTACTTCTAAATATATTAACTTTAATAATTATACAATATAAATAAAACTAAATGAATATTATAAATATAGACATAAATATTATCAATATAAATCTTTACTTTCCTGACAGTCCATCCATTTCAACAAGTTCTCACTGATCATACATGTATACAAGTATGCAAGATATATTTCCATTTTGACGTATATATTTCACATTTTACTGTCTACCCATTGGTACTAAATGTTCCAAATTGTATAGTATCCTGAGTCCCTTTTGTTACTCAATTCCAAGGTGACTCTATCCATTTCTGCACATTCAAGAATTTTGCGAATGATAAGCAACCTTTGATCCGCAGCCCAGACTAGCCCCAAGTTAATGTCCAAGCTTGATCTGAAGGAACAAAGGTTGTTTTTGTGTTTTTAACACAATTCAGAGGTCTGATTAGAAGGCGCTTTCATTCTAAGCCACGTCAGGCAATTGTCATTTTTAGCAGAATTGTGCAACTGAAAGAACATAGCAAAGAGAGATAATGTTGAAAGCAGGCTGACCCAGGCTAAGGAAGACTTCATGGAATGAAAACAGCTGCATTCACACAACGTTAAACTGAACACCTGCTAATGAACGTGGTTACCTTCTGGATTTGATTAATACATAATCCCTACTCGACCCCAAACAGGTGGCCTGTGTAACACCTAAAAACACCTATAAAATACCAAACTAACGTAACATAGAAAGTTGTGCCAAGTTGTTGTTCTGACCAAAGCTTCCTGAGACTGTAATTAAGCACACACTTAGTCCAAACAACTCTTGTTTTATTTCAATACTGGGAATTATCTGCATTCCCAGCCCGTAATGAGTTCCAAACAGTTCCTCGAGATAAGCACCCACCTTTCTTTTCTGTGTAGTGCTGCCAACAACAGAAGTGTCAAATGAACTAGAAAAAAATGAACCAAAGTACAAAAAGCTTCAAGGATGACTCTGAACCGAACGAACGACCTTGCTTCCTGCAAAGGTTTTGGCACCTTTGCCTGTCCTTTATCCCTTATGGGAGGGGCAATCACCTCCTATCCTTAGTTGTCCCTTTTGTCTCAGCTGCTCTCGCCTTCTAGCAGCTCTGCGCACATGCGCACTGGGAACAGGCTTCCCTGGGTACTCTTCCTCGCTGCTGCCAGACTCCAAAGGCTCCAGAGTCAGCACCCCACTCCCAGATGGTCCTGGCCCCATCTCTGCCTCGGATGCAGGACTCTCGTCCGAATCCTCCCCAGGCTCCCGGACTGGTCCCCGTTCTTCCCCACTGTCCAATTTCACTGCCGTCTGCACCGGCTGCCGGCGAAGCACAACACATGTCTTCATAGCAAATTTACAGACAGTCCTTGACTTATGTCCACATTCGAGCCCCAAACTTCCATTGTTAAGTGAGTTTTGTCCCATTTTTTTTAACCTTACTTTGCCCAAATTGTTAACTGAATTGCTGCGGTTATGAAGTTAGTAACTCGGTCGTTAAGCGAATCTGGCTTCCCCCATTGACTCTGCTTGTCAGAAGGTCGCAAAGGGGGTTCCGATGACCCCGGGGACAACTGCGACCATCGTAAATACGAGTCAGTTGCCAAGCCTCTAAATTTTGATGATGTGACGAGGGAGATTTATGTAATTTATGAAAAATGGTCCTTAAGTCACTTCTTTCAGTGCCATTGTAACTTCCAACGGTCGCTAAATGAACGGTAGCAAATCAAGGACTGAATAAATATAGAAATAAATGAATATACAATATCACCCTGGAATTTCAGGCTGGCAAAAGACAACGAGAGACGGTTTTACTACACAACTCAGATACAAGATCGGTGTAATACTCTGAATTATAAATTAACTCCCCCCCAAAACAGGGTTTGCAACCAGATTAAGCCACAAAGAGGCAAACCCCAGTTAAAAACCAACCAAGTTTGTTCGGTGAAGGTAGCCAAAGGTGTTTTTCTACCCTAAATCAACACCGTATCTCTGAATGCTGCCCCAGAATTCACGCAGCTCATCAAATTCAGTGTTTTAAGTAGCGTTCACACAAACATGTTGAACCGGGAGACTGAAATAATTTACAGTGATAATTTACTTACAACCATAATTGAGGCCGGAATTAAGGCCTTAAGGCATTAAGTGGGTCACCGTAAGACTGCTTCCGATTTTACAACTTTTTTGCCAGCCATCATTAAGCAAACGCCATGGTCATGAAATGAATTTTGTGTTGCCCGGAAATTGGAAGTAAACACAGGAAACAGGCGAAAAAGTCAAAAATTGTGGTTGTGTGATCCTGTGACCATGGTCTGTGTGTGTTTGTCTGTCTGTCTTCGAAATCAGATCCTAAGTACCTTTGGAAGGGGGTAGGTCGTAACGTCGGCTGGTTGTTTTAAGCGAGGACTACTCGCGTTGTTAGTCTTTTTTAAAAAGGCATTGAACCACAAAGGGAATGCTATACTAAGCTGTGAAATCTTAGTTTACGCACAAACTAACTTCGCAACTTCACAAACTAGGATTTCATGGCTTAACCGCCTTTTAGCCATCTTAGTTAAGGATGCTGTTCCCAATGTAACTGCGTCCTTTTGGATGTGAGAAACGAAAAGATAAAGCAAAATGTATGAGCTTAAATTTTGGTAACTAAAGGCTCCCAGTTCAATCTGGCCTAATGGTGAAGATGCTGGACTACAAACTAGGAGATGGTGAGTTCTAGTTCTGCCTTAACCAGGAAAGCCAAGTGGGAAACTTTGGGCCAATCACCAGGAGATGGTGAATTCTAGTCTTGCCTTAGGCATTACAGCTGGCTGGGTGACCATAAATCAATGGCAAACGCCGCATAGAAAATTTGTCAAAGCTCCTATCCCAAATAAACAAGTTGTCCCAAAAAAAGGATTCAGAGCTAACATGTTCCCTTTCATTTCCTGAGGGGCGTGTCAGTCTCTCATTTCAGTCCCTCATTTGACATTTCCTTTTACGTTGCATTTCACGTCTACGTCTACATCTTTGCCTTGCATCAAACCAACATTCCTCAGTCAGAGGCTCCGCTACGCTCCCCTGATTATCTGCCGACACCTGAGGCACAACCAGGGAGGAAGGTCCTGGGGAGGAAGATGATTCCGAATCCTCCATCAAAGCAGGCTCAAACCTCAAGGCCAAATCCTCCTCTTCCTCCTGGCTCAAGTCTGTGTCCTCCAGCAAAGCTGGCTCAAATCTCGAGGCCAAATCTCTCTCTTCCTCATTGCTTAAGTCTGTATCTTCTAACAAGGCAGGCTCAGACCTCCCAGTCACAACATATATATGTATATGTCAAAATCCAATAAACTAAAATTCCCCAATTTTAACCAGATGCCAAAGAAGAGAAATTTGCATTTTTTAAACTCACCTTCAAGTAGTCGTATTCGCAAAGGTAGGACGGCTCCAGGTTGAAATGCATGAAGTAAAGTTTCACACGAAATCCCTCCGTCACGGAGATGTTCCATGTCACTTCTGAATCACTGGGATAAGAGTCCGGATACCCGGGAGAGCTGATTTGTCCAAACATCTCATTCAGGTCGACGGTGGCTGCTCCAAACAACCGTACCGCACAAAGGCACCAAACCAGCAAACACCTGGAAAACAAGGACACCGTCATTGATATTTATGTGCAGTGGTCGGATGCAGCCAGTTCGGACTGGTTGTTAACTTTCTGAGCAAATTGGTGCGGGTGTGGTGCCATCCTTTTGCACCACAAGGACCACCAAATCCATCATTTTAAATCCTGTGGACCAGAGTAAAATCCCCAAAAAAGTCTGCAGGAAATTCTCCCACCCCATTTTCCTACCTATTGATTGTTCTTTATTTGGGATCACAGGATACCTTTTCCAGTTCCGTTGTCAAGGAGAGAGAGAGAGAGACTTTTGGCTTCATGCAAGGAAAGCAGCAGAAGCCGCAGAAGTCTTTCTTTCTCTTTCCCAAAACTCCGCCAGAAACGAGTCTTTGCCGGCTCAGCCTCTTGGAGCAGGAGGCCTTGCAGGGTCCCAAAGACCCATTTCTGGCGGAGTTTGGGGGAGAGAAAGAAAGACTTTGGCTGCTTTCCTTGCATGCAGCCAAAAGCGGAAGAAGAAAGAAGCGGAAAGAAGCAACATGGTGGCCAGGCCAGGCGTGTGGGACGAGTGGGACAAGTCCTCCCCTCCGCCCTTTCCCCCCTCCCCTCACTCCCTCATGTTGTTCACAATGCAAGTGACACAAGCCTTGTGATCCCACTGGCCATGTGGGCAGCGCAGCCTTGTGTTCCCGCACCACCTGGATTAATTGCTTTGGGGGTGACATTTCTCTGTGGACCACCAAAATGTTGTCATGGACCACCAGTGGTCCCCAGCCCACTGGTTGGCGACTACGGGTTTGGTGAACTGATTGTTGGAAGAAATCATTAGGGCAGAGAAGCGGTTGTTAAATTATTTCAATCCCATCACTGCCCGTGTGTCTTCACACACTGACCGCCCTGCAAGGTAGGCCAGGCAAGGAACGAAACACCCAGGAAGGTGACTCTGCCGGTAGTCCTTGACTTACAACCATAAATGGAGGCCAACATTTCTGTCATTCAGGGAGATGTCTGTTCAATAAGTTTTGCCCCGTTTTGCCACCTCTTTGTTTGGCCAGCATTGTTAAAGTGAATCACTGCATTTGATAAATTAGCTACAGGGTTGTTGTTGTTGTTTTTCTTTTTAATTTTTAACAACAAACATAAACAAATGCAAACACAAAAACAGCAAATAAAACCTTCTTTCCATTGTACAGTGTGTCGGTTGGTACATATCTCTTGTGCGTAATATCAACAGACTTTCCCTCTTAAATTTAGATTAAGATTCATATTGTAAAAAACCTATCCATATCATGTTGTCTTATTGTTAAATCATCATTAGATTTTAATTACAAATTGACTTCATCCTTTTCGAGCAAATTATAATTCTTTCCATAGTAATCAATTATAATATATGATTTCACTGTAGTATCTTTACTATTATGTTACTGTCATGCTCCTGTTGGGAGTCTGACTCCGAAGGAGAGGAGGAACAGCCAACAGGGAGCGGGAGTGTGGCTCCGGAGGGAAGGGCACAGGCCGGCTGAGCAGTCAGAGGAGGACCCAGGCCCATCCCCTCTTCATCCTAGGGCATGCAGGGAGGAACGGAAGATGGAGAAATGTGAATGGCGTGGTCTACGGGGGAGGAAGGGGCCCTGATCTCCTTCATGGGCTGCAGCTGGAAGGTCTGTTTAAAAGGACAAACTGCGCATGGCCCAGTGCTGGAAGCAAAGCGTGCATTATTCTTGTCAGAACGTATCTGTGTTTTGGCTTCCTCCCGACTGGTGGCTGCGTTATCTGTAGAAGTCTACAATTAATCATCCTTGCCTGCCCTAGTAATTCCTACAGTGTGGTTTGTGTCGGTTTTTATTTATTTATTTCAAATTAACTTTGCTTTGGGTGCGGACTGGATTTACTCCCTCCATAAACTGTTTTCTTTAAGAGTTCCCGAGGCAGCACTCTGGGAGTTGAAGTTTACACACATCCTGGCTGAGGCATTCTGAGAGTTGAAGTCCTCACATCCTGACAGGGAAATTCTGTGAGTTGAAGTCCATACATGCTGGCTGGGGAATTCTGGGAGTTGAAGTCATCATATCCTGATTGGAGAATTCCGGGAGTTGAACTCCACATAAACTGGTTGGGGAATTGTGGGAGTTGAAGTCCATATATTCTGGCTGGGGAATTCTGGGAATTGAAGTCCCCATAAACTGGCTGGGGAATTTTGGGAGTTGAAGTCCACAATATCCTGGCTGGGGAATTTTGGGAGTTGAAGTCCTCATACCCTGACTGGGGAATTCTGGGAGTTGAAGTCCATACATTCTGGCTGGGGAATTCTGGGAACTGAAGTCCACATATCCTGGCTAGGGAATTCTGGGAGTTGAAGTCCACATATCCTGGCTGGGGAATTCTGGGAGTTGAAGTCCTCATACCCTGATTGGAGAATTCTGGGAGTTGAACTCCACATAAACTGGTTGGGGAATTGTGGGAGTTGAAGTCCATACATTCTGGCTGGGGAATTCTGGGAACTGAAGTCCCCATAAACTGGCTGGGGAATTCTGGGAACTGAAGTCCACATATCCTGGCTAGGGAATTCTGGGAGTTGAAGTCCATACATGCTGGCTGAAGAATTCTGGGAGTTGAAGTCCTCATATTCTGGCTGGGGAACTCTGGGAGTTGGAGTCCACTCGTCTTAAAATTTCCTAATGACATGTTCTGGAACCTTCTCACCCCTCCCGTGAAGATTTAAGGGGTCCAAGAAAGTGAGAACATGTCGCAGACACCATTTTAAATACACAACAACACCAAGAAGCCCATCCCGGATGTCTCTGCTCCGATTTTCTGTAAACATCCTGTGACAGATGTGTCAATTTTGTAGATGGCTGTTTTCTTACACCGTTGTCTGGCAGTGGAATTCATCCATTTTCACAGAGTGCGTTGAACTGTAAACCAACTGCAAACTAACTTAAACAGTGTGCAGAATTGTAAACTGAACTAAATCTACGCAGCATGCTAGTCCATGGGGGGGGGGAGCGGGGGGGGGGGGGAAGCAAAAGCAAACCAAGATTAACATTTTTGACCTGGTTTAGCAGGTTGGCAAATGAGGAGCAACTGGATGAGAGTGAAAATGGCGGCTTGGACCTTGTGATTGGAGCCTACCCCTTCTTCTTTATGTATTTATTCATTTATAGCCTGACCTTTATTATTTTTATAATAATATAATATTATTTATAATAATAAGCTCACGGTCCAAGCATACCTAACCCTCCTTCTTCCTCCTCTTTGCCCTACAACAACCCTGTGAGGTGGGTTGGTCTCCTGGCGATTGGCCCAAAGTCACCCAGCTGGCTTTCATGCCTAAGGTGGGACTAGAACTCCCATTTTCCTGGCGATTGGCCCAA
>NW_020769485.1:679266-692921 GCF_900518735.1 Pseudonaja textilis | reverse complement strand
CTCTCTCTCTCTCTCCCTCTCTCCCTCCCTTCCTCAGAATGCCATAGTGCAGGCTGACTCTGCCCACTGCCAGGAATTCGATCCTGACCGGCTCAAGGTTGACTCAGCCGTCCATCCTTCCAAGGTCACTAAAATGAGGAGCCACATTTTCGGGGTCAGGCTCCAAGGGGCTTTGTAGCAGGCCCTTCCAACCTTAAACCCCTTTTAAAGACTTCAGCTCCGCTAGCTGGGGAATTCTGGCAGTTGGAAGTCCGCACGTCTTAAAAGTTGCCATGGTCGGAGGCCCCCCGCTTACGAAGCGCTGTGGCGTGGTATATAAGTCTTCAAGTGCTATTTCTAAAAGGAGAAGGACAAAAGAATTGTGCACGCTCCGTGGCATCAGATCAAGACGATGGTGGCTTGCTTCGGCCAGTTCGAAAGATGGGTTTACTCTGCAATAGATGTGACTGCCACAACCTGACTACCTTAGAGTAACCGTCCTATCCTTGAGGCAGAAACACAAGAGTGCCTTACCCAGCTACAGGGATGCCTTCTCCATATATGGCAATATTGCTCCCAGCTTTTTACTGTGCTAGGAGCTTTCCATGGTGACCGCTAGCCTATCGTTAGAGATGGGGTGGGCTGGGGAGAGAGCTGGCCTTCTTAAGTGCGCTTTGAGAAGTGATCCTTCAGTTTGCTGGAACAGAAAGGGGTGATTTAATATAATATTCCCTTCGGATTATAATGGAACGCTTTGATTTAAGGTGGGAGGAATCCTGTCCTTGGCACCTGATCCAGATGGAACAGAGATTGTGAAAGGCACAGGAGGAATTTAAGCCAGAATTGAAAAAGTTTGTAATTGCCTAACCAAAAATGGTAACTGTGATGTCCCGGGGCGTGGCACAAAAGCAACAAAGTCACAAAAGTAGGTAAAGTCCCTCTAATACCTCCAACTTGGCCCCCAATATCCAGTTATCATCGGCTGGAGAAAAACCGTCCCAAGAACAGTTTTTAAAGGGAAGAAATTCAGTCCAAACCCAAAGTACATATAGATTATAAATAAAAACCAACACAAACCACAACTGCAGCAATTAACAAGACAGGGCAGGATAAGGAATTGCAAACTTCAAAAGATCATGAAACACACACAGTTGGGAGGACGCCAGAACCCAGATAAGACTTGACAAACAAAGATAATTCACGCTTTGCTTCCAGCAAGGTGCTGTGCACAAACACCCTTTTTATCCTGTTTTCCCAGCTGCAGCTAATGAAGGGAATCAGGGCCCTTTCCTCCCCCCTAAACCACGTTGCTCCCTTCTCCGTTCCTCCCTGCGTGCCCTAGGATGAAGAGGGGATGGGCCTGGGTCTTCCTCTGAATGCCCAGCCGGACTGTGCCCTTCCCCAGTTTCCTCCACAGCCACCGGAGCCACACTCCCACTCCCTGTCAGCTGCTCAACCTCCCCCTCGGAATCAGATTCCAACAGGGGCATGACAGGTAACAGTGGTGGCAGTCCTGAACTCAGGATCTGAGTGGCTTAAATTAGAACAAGCGAACGTGTGGGATGCGAAGGTGGCCGATAGTCGGCACTCGCTAAATGTTAGTTAGCTGAGAAAAAGACGGATTAAAAAGAGAATCACGAATGCTGTGAGAATTTAACAAAATGGGAAGTCTACATGTGTACATGGGACAATTCACAGTGAGGACAATTAACCAGTGGAACAGAAATTGCCTCCAGGAGTCGCGGGTGCTCCCTCATTGGAGGCTTTTAAGAAGAGCCTGGACAGCCACCGCTCTGAAATAGTATAGGATCTCCTGCTTGAGCGAGGGGTTGGACTAGAAGACCTCTAAGGTTCCTTCTAGCTCTATTCTGATTCAACTGAAGAAGCATTACCCTACAGATGTGACCTGCTAATGGAGCGGTGTGCCACTCACTTAAATATCCTTGTAAAGGCTGCATCCTTGTGTGGCAGTTGGAGGAATGTTCTTAATTGCTCCCTTACACGAAGGAGAACGTAGCGAGACTGAATACAAAATCTACAGGGCGTCAAATTTAAGTAGGCTTGGGAATGTGAGGTCTGCCGTGTCAATTATCAAAGGCTAAACGATTGTGTTTTACAAGGACAGTGACGTGATGATTGCAACGTTTAAGAAAAAAAGGCTATTTTACAAGCAAAGTCAATGGGGGAAAGCATAAACAGAAGGCTAAAATTGGGTATAGATTAGAATTCTTTTATTGGCCAAGTGTGATTGGACACACAAGGAATTTGTCTTTGGTGCAAATGCTCTCAGTGCACATAAAAGAAAAGAGACATTCATCAAGAGTCAGGAATCATCAGGGACAATAAGCAATCAAATCATACTAAGAAACAGTCCATATAAATCGTAAGGATACAAGCGACAAAGTTACCGTCATACAGTCACAAGTGAGAGGGGATGGGCGATAAGGAGTGATAAGGAGTATATCTAGTCTAGTGAAAAGAAGGATTAGAAGTGACACGATAGCAATCTTCCATGTATTTATGATGGTTTGTGTTAGAGTATTCATGAACTGGCAGAGACATGGTTAACAAAGTCAGCCAATGGGAGCTGAATCTGGGACTGAGAGTCTGGGCGTGGCTTAGCTCAGTGCTCTCAATTCTGAAAGTGAAACTAGTAATCTGTTCGGAGCTCCTGAAGCTGCTGGTTGTGTTTTGGTTACGTGACGTTGGAAGAAACTACTACTGGTATTGTAAACTTTACTTCATATGATTATGTTTATAAAGAAGTGATTGAGCCCTGCTGAATCAGTCATCTGTGTGTGTTTTCTGGACTTGAATTTATGTTGCAAAACTCGTCACAGTTTACTGAAAACTGGCACTTCCATTTTTCGGCAAAACCAAGCCCAGAGTGAACTTTTAGCTTTACTCAGCCACTGCGGTACTCAATGTCCTGTGGGGTTTACTTTAATGCAGCCTTGTTGGCTGCAAAAAGGTCATAAAATTGGCTTAGTCACATGTATCCAAACAAACAACGTTCATACCAACCTGCACCATATAAAATGGTATTTAAAGGCCAGTGCTCTCACAGACGAGCACAACTCAGAGCACGTTGATGATGTCTCCTCGAATGGTGATGAAACATTTTGCAACCAAAATGCCAAGCGCGGAGCTCAAACACAAAAGCCCGACTATCAATCCGAGCTACTAATATTTAAACACATTTTAGTCACATATGGCTGGGGCACGCTCCATTGTAGTTTATGGTGAGGAATACCTCTAAGCTCTATTTCCTTTGGGTCATCTCCTCAAACCTTTAATTTCTTTGACTTTACTATCCCTCGCTCTGTTTCTGGGCTCTTCCTACTACAAAAGAGAATCATGTCACTCTCTTCGTGGGGCTTATTTTATCTACTCCTATTTTCCCATCGTCTCCTCTTTGCTCTATTTATGTGTTTGCAGAGATGCAGAGGAATTAAAACGACCTGACAGTCTGAGTTTAATGCAAGATAGGGAACGACCGCAAGGATTAAGGCGCTTTGTAGATCAGTCAGAAAGGTAAGGATGTGAAGAGGGAAGATATCCTTTGCTAAATAAAGTACAACTCGCAATGTTAGAGAGGATTTTCAGAACTTTCCATTTTCAGAACTTTCCATAACTTTACAATTTGCCCAGAGCTTAACTATTAGATTTAGAACTCAGAATAACTTTATAGTCACTTTGGATGTACCCTAATCAGCATACAATAACATGAGATTTCTTTGCATTGCACTCTCGCTACTTCCTATATACACTACATAATGACAAACATATAAATAAATAAAATAAATATTGGGTAAATGACAGGCATTCTAAATAAAGCAATTTTTAGATGCTAACTGAATTCATACACATTTCTGAATGGTGCTGTGTAGCCTGCGGTGAATTTTTCTTTTGTTCATTGGATTTTGTTTATCCTGCCTTTTATTATTTTATAAACAAGTTAAAGCAGCAAACAGAACATTCCTTCCTCTTCCTATTTTTCCAGCAACAACCACCCTGTGAAATAGGTTGCGCTGAGAGAGATTGATTGTCCCAAAATTACCCAGCTGGTTTTTATGGCTAAGGGAGGACTAGAACCCACTGTTTCCTGGTGATTGGCCCAGAGTCACCCAGGCGTCTTCCATGACTAAGGCAGAACTAGAATGTACCATCTCCTGGTGATTGGTCCAAAGTTACCCAGCCGGCTTTCATGCCCAAGGCAGAACTAGCACCCCCCGTCTCCTGGTGATTGGCCCAAAGTCACCCAGCTGGCTTTCCTGCCTAAGGCGGGATTAGAACTCATTCTCTCCTGCGGGTTGGCCTAGACAGTCATTCTGCCATCTTCTATGCCTACGGCGGGACTAGAACTCTCCATCTCCTGTTTCTAGACCGGCACCTTCACTACTACGCCCAGTGTGCAAGCTGAAATCCCTGCAAGCAGTAGTATAAATGCTCCAGTCCGTGGAACCTCTGGCACAACAGAGTTATAACACTGTACATTTCTCCTGCTTCCCATAAATTTCTCTCTTCCTCCAGGGGTTGCCGAGACTCTGCTGCCCTTGGGTCATTGTCCAATGCTCACAATCAGGTAAGCGGTGTTTTGATTTCTCTCGCATTTAACACGTTGCCAACTTCCAAAGGACGCAGCTTGTCAGAATGTTTGCAGCGTGACTACTGTTGTGAGACAACCCAGGAGTACGACACAGCACACAAAGGCTTTGTCTTTTAACAGTGGTTTATATACAAGGCCGCTATATACGTACATATACGTGATAGGCAAATACCTGGCAAGCAATCAATCTTCTTTACTCTGCACGGAGAGCCACAGTGGAGAGAGAACACAAGGAGAGAAGAGATACGCCCTCTCATGGCCTCATTTATAGAGAGACAGCTTCTTAAAGTGGTAAAACACTGTGGGACCCATCCTCAGTCTTAAAGCGTCAATAGCCATGCTGATTCATCTTCGTCGCATCAGCCTTACAACAGCCGGTCAGCTATTAAATCTCAATACCTTGACACAGCTTGTGGTTTTTCTTCCAGTTCATTGTTCTTCTGTTTCTTCCCCCAGACCGTTCCCGCAGAGGCTGACCCGCCCAAACGGCGTGAGACCTTCATGGAGTGGACGCGGAGGGAAGGGCAGTTGGCGGCCCTGCACTATGAGGAGGAGAAGAGGAAGACGAAACAGATTCAGAAGGAAGCTGTACTTGATTTTGTCAAGGTAAGGACCTTCTGAAGCCCCCTGTCAACCGCCCTAACTTGGTCAGTTACAAAAGAAAGACTTTCGGCCCATAGTTAGTTTCCCTACCAGCACCGCCTCCTAGCACTGATGATGTTCCCTAGGTTGGTAGTGAAACAGCTGCAAGAAAACCACCAAGCTCAGAGAGCACCAAGGACCTTTCAGTATAAACCAGGTCCCAATCCTTCAACTTTTCAGCAGCAGGCTAACTTACTTGCCAGGTAGTAGAAGTGTGTTTTTTGGAAACGCAATTGGGCGTGAGAGCTTAAGATAAATTGTCCTAACCGGCACTTCCCTTTCACTTCAGGTCTACCATTCTGCCATAAATCAATTCACCATTTGTCATCCTGTCCCTTGGGATATACTCTATCCCACACCATGTGATGACCCCTTCCAAAAGTGGCTTTGGAAGATCTTGAAGCAGAAAACAGGAGATGCTGGAACTGAAGGATCTGGGTTTCAGTTGAGACCTAGAAAAACCCATCTTACCTTGAGTTCGAACAAGGATCTCCAAAACTTGGCAACTTCAGGACTTGTGGACTTCAACTTCCAGAATTTCTTAGCCAGCCTCTGTGGCTGGCTGAGGAATTCTGGGAGTTGAAATCCACAAGTCTTAAAATTGCCAAGTTTGGTGTCCCCTATTGGTCTGTTATGGTCAGCACCGGTTAGTCAAAAAACTTGTCCTGACTTCAGATGGGGAATCTTTCTCCTCTTACCAAGAAATGCTAAGGAACATCTCTGGACAAAGGATGTTCCACCGTGTCTATGGAAATTTTCCTTCATCCAGGTGATGGTTGTCCCAAAGGTTTTTTTTTTTCAAAAGGCAATTGGACTTTGTTCTTCCTTGAAGATGTTTCACTTTGTTGTGGTTAGCCGGCAGCAAGTGCGGATTCAGATGAGGGGCCAGGACCATTAGGGGGTGGACTGCTGCCTTCAGAGATTGTGGGGGCAGGCAGCAGCGATGAGGAGGTTCCTGAGGAGCCTGTGCCAAGTGCGCATGCGCATAGGATTGCTCGCAGGAAAGAGCAGCTGCAACAGCACAGGCGACTCGGGAGTAAGGCTGCTAGGTAATGGCCCCTCCTTCAAGAAGATCAAAGCCAGCTGTGAATCAGACGTTCTTTGCAGGAAGCAAAAACGTTTTGAAACTCCAGCCTCGTGGACATTGCAGTATCTTTTTTAAAAAAACAAATTTTATTAATTTTTGAAATCAATACACAAACAAACAAAACATAGAATATAACAACATAAGAGATCTTTTCTGGAAAAACAAATAAAGCATCTTATTTAAAAACAAAATAATTCCAAATTATCATATTTCCATACAAACACAATTTAATATGTATTTTATCTTATCTTCAACTTCATATCTTTTCCCAACTTCTCTTTATTTCTCCCTTTCCTTCTATTCAATTATATTTCTTTTACCTTGAATTATATATATTCATTGTATCCATCTGCCTTATTTACAATTTCATTATCCTCTTCCAACGTTCTTCTAAGGCTTTAATTCAAACATAGACAGAAATAACACAAAACATAAATACATAAAACTTCTTTTTGGAAAGCGGCTTACCCCGGGTTACATCTTTTTGTACAGACATAAATTCCTGCTCACAAATATACTATTTCATATCTTATTTAACATTCTATATACAGTTTTGGCGAGTCTCGTGCTTATCAAAATCAATTAATTTGCAGCAGCCTTTTAACCGGGGATTCGTAAGAATCATTAAAAGGTTTCTGTTCTCTTTGGTTCGTGTTTGTTTTATTGGAAAAGGATTTGGGTCAGAACATACTTCTAGGAAGCTTCTCCAATTCTGACTGAATAGTGGAGAACGGAAGAGTTTACATTCCTTGCAGTCCTCTGGTCGTTGGTGCTGTTTCTGAGAGTAACTGAGGCCACTTGGAGATTTATCTGTTCCTTCAACCATCCCAAAGCAGGCTCCATATCCATCTGCACTACTCAGATGCCCCCAAGGGCTCAGATAAACCTCCAAGTGGTCTCAACAACTCTCAGAAAGAGTGCTACCAAGGAGTGTAAATCCTCTCCACCATTCCGTGGGAACCGAAGAAGCTTCTGGGATGAGAAGCGAAACGTCTTCAAGGAAAAAAAAAAAAAAAGTCCAGTTGCCTCTTGAAAAAGCACCTTTGGGAAGTTCCACCATTCAACTGCTGTTTTTCCTGGTAATGAAAGCTGATAACGGGGATGGGTTGATGAGTGGGAAGGACCCCCCCACCCCCATTTAAACCACAGATTCTAAACAAAGGTAAAAACCGGCTTGTTTTGCTGGAACGAAACCTTCTCCAATTTCCGCCCTCAGTATTACAATGACCATCAGCCTCACCCTCTTCCTTTCTAACGCTACCCTTAGTTTATCCTCCAGTTCAGCAGTTTCTTTTTCTTCTTTCCGAAGCTCAAGGCGTCCCAGAGCCCACGGAAGCAAAACACGCTGGAGAACGAGGTAAGCCTGGATGACCTCTCGTTACCCTTTCGTTCTTTCTACTAAAAGCTTCCTAGGCAGATTATTTGCCCCTTAGGGCTCTGATGAGAGAGGCATGCTTCCTGGGAAATGCTTCCCCCCCCCCCCGTGGGGTCAGTGGAACTGCCCGGATAGCAAACAGGGTCGTTTTGTAAAGGCAGCGTTTGATCTAACAGTGCTGCCTTTTGTTGCGTCTTAATCCGTCGTTTCCTTCCTCCTGCCTTGGTTCTGAATTTTTTCCTGGAAAGGACAGAGAAGGAAAGTTGGAGCAGACAATAAAACCAAGACTCCATAAGGAAAAGGTGCCAGCAATAGTTCTGTCCCAACTCTTCAGCCTTTTCATTAACAATAAATGTTCCGGCTCTTGAAATCTAGGGTGATCGGCCACTCATAACCAGCAGAACACCCTAGCAGAATCTGCACGGCAGTCAGGCAGGCAGGCAAAAATATGTGAGATAAACGTTTTTGTAGCTTACACTCAGTAAAACAGATACACTGTGCTAGTTAAATAGTTTTATTCCAGCAAGAGTTTTAGCATAGTCAAAAAAACAGTCCATATATCATTCACTAATTCAGTCCGTCCGGGGATTATACAGTTGCAAAGTCCAGTGTCGAAAAAGAGAGGTCAGCAAACTTACAAATATCAGTCCAGTAATATATCTCCTCGCAGTAGAGATATGAAGAAGTCAAACCTCCTTTCTTCCTTCAGCAACTCAGCAGTAGGGAAAACACGCAGTTAACAAACCATCAATCCATCAAACCAGCAATCGTCAGCAATCAGTCAGGTTCTCTTGCTCCCTCTTATGGCGGTTTCACAACCGCACCCAAAATTACATGCTTTGCAATTTAAAGTGACACACACTTCAACTTGCTATCATAGTTTATATATATTATTTTACCCAAACTACGTTAGGTAACCTATGTTATTAGTAACAGACCCCACAGTCCTTTTCTTCTTCCTCCTCCTCCTCCCAAACCCCATTCCCTTCCAGCACTGATGACATTACCTAACTGGGTAATGAAACATTTGCAAAAAAGGCAGCCAAGGTCGGAGAACACCAAGGACCCCGCAGTTCAACCCTGAGCTACAGCTATTCTCTTCTATTGATACCATTCAAAAGCCGGGCTCTGCTGGGTATTGTTGCACCTTCCTTGCACACACACTCCCTTTGGAACACACCTGCTTCACAAGCACGTACAACACGCTTGAAACCTTGCAAGCACTCCAGGCTGATCTCAATCGGCTCTCTTTCCAGTCTCTTCCTCATTTGACGTTTGCCTTTTTCCCCGGCAGTACGTTTTTTTTTCTACACCGGTTGGACAGTGTTCTTCTTTTTTAACTTTTACTAATGAAAACCTGGTTTTGATATCATGGGCTGGCAGATCAAATCCTTCACCCTATAAAAAGCTTCCCAGTCTGAATTCAGTCGCCTTGTTTTTTTCCTTCGTGGTTGTTTCGGTGCCTCCCAAACTGTCTCTGTGTCTTTGTATGCCTTCGTAAATGTTACGTTGAGGGTTTCCACAAAGTGCAGTGAAGAACAAGCAAGATGATTAAAAACCTGGAGGACTAAAACATACAAAGAACGGTTGCAGGATTTGGATTTGGGCAGTTTAGAGAAAAGAAGGATTGGGGGCCGGGCGGGGGACCAGATTAGCAGTTTTCCAGTATTTGAGGGGCTGCCACAGAGAAGAGGGGGTCCACCTATTTTCCCAAGTACCTTAAAGGCAAGATAAGAAACAATGGGTGGAAACTAATCAAGGAGAGAAGCAACCTGGAATTAAGGAGAAATTTCCTGACAGTTGAGAACGATTAACCAGTGGAACAGCTTGCTACCAGAAATTGTGGAGTTTTTTAACAAGAGATTGGACAGCCCCTTGTCTGAAATGGTCTAGGCGTCCCTGCTTGATCAGGGGAGAAGAGAAGAGCAACCAGGATGAAGAGGGGACTGGAGACTTAAAACATACAATGAACAGTTGCAGGAACTGGGCCTGGTTAGTCTAGGGAAGAGAAGGACCAGGGGAGACAGGAGAGCAGCCTTCCAATATTTGAGGGAGTGGGGTTGGACTAGATGATCTACAAGGTCCCTTCCAACTCTCACTTTAATCTGATTTGAATGAACAAAAGAACCAGGGGAGACAGGATAGCATCTTCCAATATTGGAGGGGCTGCCCCAGAGAGGAGGAGGAAGGGGGTCAAGCTATTTTCTAAAGCACCCGAAGGCCAGACAAGGAACAATGGATGGAAACTGAACAAGGAGAGATTCAACCTGGAAATAAGGAGACATTTTCTGACAGGGAGAACAATCAACCGGTGGAACAGAAGTTGTGGGAGCATCATCACTTGAGGCTTTCAAGAAGAGATCGGACTACCATCTGTCAGAAATGGTGTAGGGTCTCCTGCTTGGGTGGGGGTTGGACTAGATGACCTCCAAGGTCCCTTCCAACTCTGATTATCCGTTTATCTATTAAATCTGTTAGGGGGTTGGACTAGAAGACCTCCAAGGTCCCTTCCAGGGTTGTTCTGATTAGTAAATTAATCAGTAAACCTAGAATTAAGAAGAAATTTCCTGACAGAACAATTAACCAGTGGAACGACTTGCTTCCAGATATTGTGGAGGCTCCATCACTGGAGGTTTTTCAGAAGAGACTGGACAGCCACTTGTCTGAAGTGGTATAGGGTCTCCTGCTTGAGCAGGGGGTTGGACTAGAAGACCTCCAAGGTCCCTTCCCGGTCTATTGTCTTCTTTGCTGGAAAAGTTCGGAATTTGGGATCGTGCTACATTTTGCGGGCAGCCACAGCTCCGAATCAAGTGCAGATGGGTGAAAGGCTGAGATTTATTAAAGAGCTGACGGGGTCCCTTCCCCATCCCCCCAAAGTCAGGGTTTTCCTCCACACTCCGCTGGCGAGCGTTTATGTGCCTCCTTTCCGCCCCCCAACCCTCATCAAAAGCCTTGTTACTTCCAGATGTTTGTGCTTGTCTGTATACGGTGTTGTTTGTGTTCTCTTGTCACTGACACGAACATCTCTCCCGCGTTCCCAGTGTCCCTTTCCGTCCAGAAGGTCTCAGCACACTGACGATAGTGCCTTGCTGGTGGTAAGAATCCTGCACGCCTTGGCCTGCTTGTGTGTGTGTGTGGTGTGTGTGTGTGTGTGTGTGGTGTGTGCACGTGCTCTCAATCGAGACCAGAATTTAGCATGCCAGACGAGGCCGTCCATCCATGCAACCCTAAATAGCATAAAACATGGCCGCCCCCTCCTTTTCCTAAACACACCTTTCTGGTAAATCGTAAATCCATAGAACCAGTTCCCGGTACCCAAAAGGTTGGGATCCATTATGTTAAGTGAATCACGGCAGTTGTTAAATGAATCGTGTGGTCATTAAAAGGAATCTGGCTTATCCCATTTGATTTTGCTGGTCAGAACCTGTCTGGGAAGGTCACAAATGATGAATCAAGTCAGGGGTCCCCAAACTTGGTAATTTTAAGACTTGTGGACTTCAATTTCAGCTATGCTGGTGTTCTGACCCAAACCCTTTCCCAATAAAACAAACACGAACCAAAGGGAACAGAAACCTTTTAATGATTCTTTACGAATCCCCGGTTAAAAGGCTGATGCAATCGAATTAACTTTGATAAGCACAAGCCTCGCCAAAACTGTGCGAGGCTGCCAAGAATAACAGATAAGAAATATTTTACAACACAAAGAGTCTTCAAATACCAACTAAGATGCTGCAATGTCCACGAGGCTGGGTTTCAAAACGTTTTTGCTTCCTGCAAAGAACGTCTGATTCACAGCTGGCTTTGATCTTCTTGAAGGAGGGGCCATTACTTTGCAGCCTTACTCCTGAGTCGCCTGTGCTGTTGCAGCTGCTCTTTCCTGCGAGCAGCCCTGTGCGCACGCGCACTTGGCACAGGCTCCTCAGGAACCTCCTCATCGCTGCTGCCAGCCCCACAATCTCTGAAGGCAGGAGTCCACTCCCTGATGGTCTTGGCCCCTCATCTGAGTCCTCGCTCTCCTCAGCCGCCCACATCTGCTGCCAGCTAACCACAACAGCTGGCTGGAGAATTCTGGGAGTTGAAGTCCACAAGTCTTAAAGTTGCCAAGTTTGGAGAGCCCTGAATTAAACGATTCCGAGACAGTACAACCAATCATAAATAATGAGTCGGTTGCCAAGCCTCTACATTTTGAACACGTGGCCCTGGGGATATAGCAATGGTCGTAAGTGTGAAAACCAGCCATAAGTCATTTTTTTTCAGTGCCGTTGTAACTAACTGTATAACTTTACTTACAAGGGCTACTCCAATAAACTTGAAATTTTTACCCCTCCCATAGACAGTTGGTGGATAACCAGTTCATCACAATACACATTTTTCCCCCAAATGCTAAGCTTTTTGAGCTTGAAGTGGGTTGCTCTGACCACCTTTCAAGTTTTGGTTTTTTTTTTAAAATTCAGAGCTCCTAGAGTCGTTCTGTCGGCGAGATGGGCAGGGTATACATTTAATAAATAAATAAAATCACTTCTGGAGTGGTGAAAATCTCATGTCAAGGTTTGGAGCGATTGGTTCAAATATAAAAACAGTCTTTTGGGCTCAGGACAATTTTTGTTTTGCGTACCAGTAACAAAGAGTCATATGTCCAATATATTTCCTTTATTCTGCCAAAAAAATTGGCCCAGAACTAAAATGTAAATAGATACTCTTCTATTACCATGAAAAACTTCCCATTATTTTGATATGGCAAGGTAGATTTGGACTGGCCTTGTGTTTGAATGTGATACTCTCCTATTAGTGTTTCTCCATCTTGGACCCTTTAAAACAGGGGTATCCAACCTTGGCAACTTTAAGACTTGTAGACTTCAACTCCCAGAATTCCTCAGCCAGCAAAGCTTTGCTGGCTGAGGAATTCTGGGAGTTGAAGTCCACAAGTCTTAAAGTTGCCAAGGTTGGACACCCCTGCTTTAAAATGTGGGGATATCAACTTCCAGAATTTGCCAGCCACCAAGGCTGGCTAGGGAATTCTGGGAGTTGAAGTCCACGTATCTTAAAGCAGCTAAAGCTAAGGAACCCTGCCCTCTATATTTATCCAGGTCACCTTCCAAAGACATGAAAAAGTTTCCATTATTAAGTTTTGTGTTTGTGTTTGTAAAAGTCACTTCAATCATTAATGTCTGTCACCAAATTTGATGGTCAAATCTTCTCTAACAGAGACTAAACACTTTGTTTAAATCAGTGATGTCCTCGCTCTAATCCGGACCCCATTTTTAAGATTGTCCACTGTTCATGTAACTCTGTTTCCATGTTTTATGCTATTTCCTTCCTCCTTTAAAGATCCTTAAAAACAGCTGCTGAAACCCAGCTGCTTTGCCTAGAAATCCGCTTGCTCCTGCATGTTTACAGCTTGCATGCGTTCTGTGTTGTATTGTGTTTTGATCTCCTCTTCGCTTTAAATGCTTCATATTGTCAAGACATCTCAGCCTGATCCTGGAAAGAAAGAAACCGTCCAAATAACATTCACCCACCCACCCCCGGCTCAGTTGCTGCACTGCAGCATGGAATTTCTTTCTTGCAAAAGTAGAAAGAGGTTGGAACGTGGTTTTAAATTTTGAGTTGACAGAATGCCGGTTTAGTTTTAGCCCTGATTCAGCTGGATAGCATTTTAAATCTTAATCATATTTAGGAAAAGTGACGCTAATTTGTACCAGAAGACTCATGCAATCTGCTATCGACCACTGAATAAAGGAAGGAGTTATGTTACAATTCATTGCCATTTATCTTCCTTCCTTCCTTCCTTCCTTCCTTCCTTCCTTCCTTCCTACCTACCTACCTACCTACCTACCTACCTTTATCCTCCCTCCTTCCCTCCCTATACACCTCTCTTTCTTCCCTTCCCTCCTCCCTCCCTCCCTCCCTACTATTATCTATCCATCCATCCTTTCTCTCTTCCCTCCTTCTTCCTTCCTATC
>NW_020769485.1:638204-667616 GCF_900518735.1 Pseudonaja textilis | reverse complement strand
GAATAGAATAGAATAGAATAGAATAGAATAGAATAGAATAGAATAGAATAGAATAGAATAGAATAGAATTCTTTATTGGCCAAGTGTGATTGGGCACACAAGGAATTTGTCTTGGTGCAAATGCTCTCAGTGTACATAAAAGATACATATGTCCAGAGTCAAGAATCATCAGGTGCAACACTTAATGATAGTCAGAGGGTACAATAAGCAATCAAATCATACTAGGAAAGTCAAAATAAATCGTAAGGATGCAAGCGACAAAGTTACAGTCACACAGTCACAAGTGGGAGGGGATGGGCGATAAGGAGTGATGAGAAGATTAATAGCAATAGTAGTGCAAACTTTGTAAATAGTTGGACAGTGTTGAGGGAATTATCTGTTTAGCAGAGTTAGGGTTAGGGTTATATTATACTCATGACTGGGCTGTATTTTTGCAATAAATGAGTACGTATAAAGCAACGTCAAAAACGTTATGAAATGCAAGTAAAGGGAATTCATTTTTGGAGGTTGCAAAACAGCCTGTCCCATTCTTGCCCTAAATGTGGTGAATGCTGGTGTCACACACACACACCCTCTCCACACACACACACGTATGGCTTGTCATCTTTGGCACACGGGTCGTAGGTCCGCCACTGCTGCCGGAGACTTAACAACGCTGCTCCTGGTGAATGCCATCTTCTTCTTTCTTCCTTCTGCAGCCTAAATTAACCATAGCCAAGTGTCGACGGAATGTGGAAAATTTCCTGGAAGCCTGTCGAAAAATAGGGGTGCCACAGGTATGAGAGGAAGCCTTCCCATTTTATCTTCACACTGTGTGGGATTATTTTATCTAAACATTGTTTAGATAACCGCGGGGGTCACTGGTGCCCTTTGAGCTGGGTTGCTTTCTTGCGGACATTACATTATCCAACTAGGTAACACCATCAGGGCTAAAAGGAAGGGAGGGTTGCAGAGTGGAGGAGGAAGAGGAGAAGACGGGGTTTGAGGAGAGGGAGGATGAGGATTGCGAGGTCCTTGATGTTATCTGAACTGGGTTATTTTCTTACAGGCGTTATGTGACCCAACTAGGCAACATCATCAGTGCTAGAAGGAAGTGGGGAGGGGGGAGGATCAGAGCAGGAGGAAGATTGTGGGGTCTTTGGTGCTCGTTCTTTTCACAAAGACATTTCATGGCCCAACTGCGTAACATCATCAGTACTAGAAGGAAGTGAGATTTGCAGGGAGGAGGAGGAGGATTGTTGGGTCCTTGGTCGTTTCCTTGCAGACATTTCATGACCCAACTAGGTAAGCTCATCAGTGCTAGAAGGGTTTTTTTTTTTTTGCTGTTTTAAAACCTCTTTGGGGTATTTAATCTCACCTCCCAGGAACCCATAGTTCATCAGAGTGGAGTACACCCCAAAACGTCACACCCATGCATCAAAAGATAGGTACAAGAAGAAACACCTGGCCTCTTCAGCTACAGATAAATAACTTGGGAGGATATCTTGGACTACTGTTCCCATTGTCCTCAGCCACGAGAGCATCTGGCCATGCTGGTGAAAGGTGATGGGAGTTGTAATCCAATACACCTGACGAGCGACAAAGGAAGGAAGGGCAGACTATGTTTCAGATCTAAGGTCTCTACCGTCTTCTGAATGGGTGGAAAAATACCGAGTAAAATTAGATACGGTTGCACCTCACCAGCCTGATAATCCTGGTTTTAATCTGGTTAATGTCTTCGTTTCACCTTGGTTGTACCCACGACAAAATTTCCAGCGCATGGAAAACTAACCTCTTCTGATTTGTGGTCTTTTGAATTCCTCCCAGTGGTTGGACAAAACGGGGAGGGGAAACAACCCCTGGGAGCAATTTAGAAGACCCTGCCTGAAGCTGCCCAAGTAGGATTTCTCCCCATTGCAATCGGGTTGGGGTGCCGTGAACTTCACGTGCACAAATCGGTTACAATTGGCTTGTCCCTCGAGGCATCACCACAAGTCTGGAAGGACCTGAGATCAAATCCTAAAGGTTTTGGAGTAGAAATCTTGCTTCTAATTGCTTTGAGCAAGATACAGGTAGCCCTTGAGTTGCGACTACAATTTCCAGTGCTAAGCAGGGCAGTTGTTAAGTAGTGGAAAATAAGAATGAAAGGAATTCAAGGAGGACTGGACTGAGATCTCTTGTTGGCGTGCGATGCAGCCAGGGTTGGGATTCTACCGGGTCAGACCAGTTCTATAGAACCAGTTGCTACAATTCTGCACAGTTCAGAGAACTGGCAAATCGTGCCACTGGCTGCCCCCCCCTCCCCGCCCACGCATTCCTTACCTGGCATGTGTGCCATCCAACTTGCCTGCGTTTGGTAAGTTGCTATTCCGCCCCCACAGCCATCAGCTGTTCTGCTGTGCTGGGAGATTTAGATTAGCTAGAAAGCAGTAAATCGTTGGATTTCTTGCTTTCTAGCTAATGTAAAAACAAAACTCAACCTTCCTTAGGACGGAAGCTTCTATTTTTCAGTGCAGACTCAGGTAGCAGATTGCAGAAAGATAGATCTCTGAGTGAATCTGTGATTTTGTGAGCAACTCAATCTGCCCGCCTGCTTTGCCTGATTTGGGGTAAAAGTTCCTTTTTATAATGAAAAAAATCAATATTTACATCAATATTTATAATATTTGCATACAAGCCATGCCCACCCAGTCATATGCGCACCGAACCACACCCATAAATTAGGCCACGCCCACACAACTGATTCTTAAGAAATTTGAATCCCATCCCTGGATGTGACAGATTTGACCCTCCCTTCCCTTGGTCTCAGCCTCGTCCTTGCCTACAATTTCAGACCTCTCTTGCCTCAGTTGCTAAGTGAATCGCAATTGTTAACTTAGTGGCACGTTGTTAAATGAATCTGGCTCCCCCCAAAGTCACAAAAGGGGGATTCTGTGATTCCAGGACACGGCAACCGTCGTAAATATCAAGCGTCTGAATTTTGATCAGGTGACCACAGGAGGGTTTATAATGGTTGTAAATGTGAAAAACACATTTACAACCCCGGAACGGTCACTAAACGAATGGTTGTAAGTTGAGGGCTACCTGCACAGTACAAAGTGCTTTGAGACGCTTATTTGTACGTAGTCCAGAGTTCTGGGACAGAGATGGGCCGTTTCAAAAGTTGGTGTAAAGCTGACTTTCGAAGCAATCGACAGATGGGGTTTTGGGGTTCACTTGATCGTCTTTTTTGCCACCTTCTGCCATGCAGAGTCAAAGGGGGAAGCCAGATTCACTTAACAACCGTCTTATTAAAATGTCTTTGGAGATTCTCCGTCATTCAGGTCGTGGTTGTCCCAAAGTTGCTGTTTTTTTTTTCCAAAAAGCAGCTGGTCTTCCTTTGATTTTCCTCCCAAGACGTTCCGCTTCTCCTCCAAGATGCTTCTTCGGAACAGTGGGGCAAACCATGTCACTCGCTTTCCCCACCGCAGCGATTCACTTAACAACGGTGGGAAGGCAAATGTCAAAATGGGGCAGGACTCACTTCACAGCTGTCTTGCTTAGGGGTGGAAATGTCGACTCAGCTACGGTCCTAAGAAGGATGCGATGGCTCAGTGGCTGAGACGTTGAGCTTGTCGATTGGAAAGGTCGGCGGTTCGAACCCCCAGCGTCGCGTAATGGAGTGAGCTCCCATTCCTTGTCCCAGCAACTTCTGCCAACCTAGCAGTTCAAAAACACGTTAAAAAATGCAAGTAGGAAAATAGGAACCATCTTTGGTGGGAAAGGAACAGCCTTCCATGCGCCTTCGAAGGCGTTTAGTCCTGCCGGCCACAGGACCACGGAGACGTCTTCGGACAGCGCTGGCTCTTCGGCTTTATGACGGAGAGGAGCACTGCCCCTTAGAAATGACGAGCACATACGTGCGAGGGGAACCTTCACTCTTAGCTATGGTCCTAAGTGGTATGTCTGGGCATAACAATGGTTTTAGAAACGGGAGCGTTGCAACCTGGCGAGGATCTTACGTTGGGCAGCTTCGCAGACTCCGGCCTGCCTACCGAGCGAGCTTCTACTAATTTTTTTTCTGTCTGTTTTCCCTTTCCTGCTGCCCACTTCCGGACAGGACAGCCTGTGTTCCCCTTCTGACATTCTCCAGCTAAACCTCAGCATTCAGAGGACTGTTGAATCCCTCCTTTCTCTGGGCACAGACTCCGAAGAGACTAATCTGGTGCTACTTTCTACTCAGCTCTGTGCTTTCGCGGCCTTTTACTGTACCTTGATGCTCCTGGTCTGTGTGTTCTACCGCTGGGTCTTTTTCCTCTGAGAGAAACAAAAAACACAAAACACGAAACACAAAACGAAGCGAAATCACGCACAACCTTGCCGGTCCTCTACGCCGGCTCCTCCCAACTGGGTGGCACACGCTTTGCGGTTTGCGGGAGACGGCACGGGTTCAAATCCACCCGTGAAACTGCTCTGGGCCAGCAGGCTGAGAGTTACATCTCCGAAGCAAGGGGTCGGCAACCGTTTAAGATCCCAAAGGGCCCAGATCCTGCCCCTTCTCTGCCTCTCGCAGGGGTGGCTGGCAGGTCCTGCAAACCGAGGGAGGTGACATCCGCGGGGATGGGCCCCGTCCTCTTCTCCTGCCCCTCCAGGAGCCTGGCTCTGAGTCTCAGGGCTGACCATCGGTTTCCAGCCACCCCATAGTTAGCCTGCGGGCTGGATTTGGGCCTGCAGACCACCGGTTGCCGACCCCCTGGTCTTAAACCTTTGCATAGTATTTTTTTTTTTTTAAAGAAAGTCTTGCTGTGTCACACGTGGAATGCTTTCTGGAAGTCGCAGGAAAGAAAAGAGAAAACGGGAATGCATGGATTTATTTTAACTACACGACTAGATATTTTTGTAAAATAGGAAGTTTCGGGTTGTGAAGCACAGGGTAGAGACAATAAGGGAAATTTAGCAGTCGGGGAAGGGGAGGGGGAAAGAAAAAAGAAACCAGCTGGTTTGTTAGGAGGTGAAGATGGTTTGGCCGTCTTCCTTTTGGGTACCATCCAGGTTTTTTTTTTTAAATGCATATTTCTCGAGGTTTGAGCAACTGCAGGATTTTCCAGGTTTTTCTCCCAAGGGCTTGGAATAAAGACCAGCCTTTCTCTTTCTTTTTTTAAAAAAATCAAAACAAAAGGGTTGCTGCTTCAGAGTTCTCCGTTGCCGCTCCGGGTGAAATGTCCCCTAAAAGAGATTCAAACGTTCCTTCGTGACTCTGGACACCCCAACATTGAAATAATAGGATTTTTATTTTTTTAGCTGGTGCAAGGAATCTCTCTGGGGATTAGAGCACAACGTTAGAAGAGGAAGCTCCTCAAAGTTGGGCTTTTAAAAAAACACACACAATTTATCGAGGCCTCTTCTTTGGGTATCTCTTCCTTTTTTCCTCCCGCTTGGATAATTACTCAGGTAGTAAAATATTTCTCCAAGGAGAACAACCTCTCTGTAAGCTCTCGGCCAGCTCTCGAGCATTTCCCCCGGGGGAGAGCAGCCCTGGTCTCCGAGCTGATATCCTGGCTACCTCTGCACAGCTTCTCGGTCAATCCAAGTCAGCCCTTTTTAATTCACCCGATAGGTATCTCGAAGAAATGCAGCCGGTCCTCGGCTTACGGCCATTTGTTGCGCAACCCGCTGCATAACAACTGCAACGGGGAGAGCCAGGATCACGTGGGCATCTCACTTAACGGCAGCAATAGCTTAAGACCATAATCCTGGGCTCAATAGTGGCCGTAAATCGAGGGAAGGCTTTCATCCAGTGCCCCCCAGTCTCCTATTTCAGAGCTGGAGGATTTCCCTGTGTGGGTTTCTTCGCCTCCATAAATATTCCAGCTGCGTCCCATCAGAAACGGCGTTTCTGCTCTCCTTCTGTTTATAAATCTGTGTTTTTTCATCTTGGCAATCGATGGCGGATGGGGGATTCTGGGAATTGAAGTCTCTTCAACTCTCCTGGAAAAGTGGCCAAGTTGGAAGGACATGGATCTGTACTGTGGCTTTTCTACCTGTTTACCTGTTCGAATTGAGATCTTAAAGCAATTACAGGTAGTCCTCGACTTACAACGGTCCATTCAGTGACTGAAGTTATGACGGTGCTCAAAAAAAAGGCACTTGAGACCAGTTTTTCACACTTAACAACTGTGGCAGCTCCCTCCCCCCACCAATGGTCGCGTGACCAAAATTCAGACACTCGGCAGCCGGCTCGTATTCACGACGGTCGTAGTGTCCCAAGATCACCGATCCCCCTTTTGCGACCATCTGACCAGCAGGGTCAAAGGGGAAGCTGGATTCGCTTAGCAATTGTGTTACTTACTTAACAACTGGAGCGATTCACTGAACAGCCGTGACCAAGAAAGATCGTAAAATGGGGTGGGGGGGCAAAACTCATCAGCTGTCTTGCTTAGCGATGGAAATGTTGAATGCAGCTGTGATCGTAAGTCGAGGACTGCCTGAAACACCCCCGCTCTCTTTCATTGCCTCAGTCTGATTCAGTCTCAGCCCTATCGGCTTCTATTGAGGTAATTCCCCGTTAGGAGAATGAGCGCATACAGGGAGACGTAGTGAGAGTAGCGAAGAACAACACACAGCACACAGATACTCCGTACAGTAAATGTAGGTTTTTACTTCCAATAAACATTTAAGCCAAGTCCAAAACAAGCAGTCCAAAGTCATTCACAGGGAAAGCAGTCAGTCTTCAGGTTCAGGGACAATTCCAATATTAAAGTCCAGTATCAAAAACAGTTCAGTAACAGAGTTATATCAACGATCAGGAACAGTCATTTAGAACAGTGGCCCCCAACCTTTTTTGTGCCACGGCCCGGTACTGGCATCACAAAATGATCCGCGGCCCGGTACCGGCATCAGCACGCATGACAAGGCAAGACGAGCCGAGCGACCGGCCAGCCAGCCGTCCCCCGCTTCTCCCCGCCACCTTCAACTCCTCCTTTGTACCTTTGTTGATGGGCTTCGCTTCAGGACGGCTTCGGGACGGTCGCTCGGCTCGCCTTGCCTTGGGTGCTGAAAGAATCCTCGCGCCTTAGTTTCGTTCGAAGCCCCCCCCCCTTCGAGGAAACTAAGGCGCGAGGATTCCTTCAGGACCCAAACGCCGCTTTCCAACCGGAAAAGCTCACCGAAAGCACTTTCTCATCCAAACAAGATGGCGGCGGCCAGCAAACTGGTGGCCCGGTAGAAAATGTTCCCCGGACTGGTACCGGTCCGCGGACCGGTGGTTGGGGACCCCCTGATTTAGAAGGAACGGCAAAACTCTCCAACAGACGGAATAGAGAGACTCACCGAGACTCAACAACCCAGTTTTCTGGCTCCCTCTTATGGCCATTTGCGGAACCACGCCCGATTACAGTTTTAGCATCCTCTTACAAGACACAGTATTAAAATGTCTATCCTGGTTTATTTATTTCCAACCCAAGTGATTGTTAGGGGACTTACGTTCCTAACCGCTTCCAGGCTCGCCCGGAATAGAAACCCTGCTTGACTTGAAGGCATCTCAAACCTAAACCTCTGTGTCCCTCCGCAATAAGGAGGGGGAGTTCCGGTAGGATTTGACAAAAGGTCTTAACACCGGCCTCTGCTTGGAGAGATTCTCCATCCTTTAGGCAGCCTTGCGGGGAAATTTCTCCTCTAGGCGCTCGGCCTCTGGTGCTCAGGTGAACACCAGGCGGAACCTGCTCAGCCTGACCAAAGGAGAATGATTCGTAGCTCAGGGTTGAAACAGGGGGTCCTCGGCGCTCCCTGAATTTGGTGGTTTTCCTGCAGACATTTCGTGACCCAACCTAGAGTGGCGCGGGGGCCTAGAGGCGGAGCTCTCACCTTACAATCGGGAGGCTGCGAGTTCGATCCCACCTAGGGGCAGGTATTTCTCACTCTGGGCACGATGAGACTATATCTGCCTGGGGGGGGAGGGGGGGGAACTCCGCATTGGCAACAGGAAGGGCATCTGGCCAGTAAAACACATTGCCAGCTCAATTCAGTTGCCGAGACTCCACCCCTCAAGGGATTATGGGGTCGTTAAAAGTTGAAGGTGATGATGATGATTTCATTACCCAAACTAGCTAACCTCATCAGGGCTGTATAGATACAGAGAACAAAGTCCTCCCCCCCTTCTAACACTGATGATGTTCCCTAGTTGGGTCATGAAATGTCTGCCAGAAAACAGCTCCGCCCAGGTAGAACCAAGGGGCCCCTTCTCCGCCTGTTATTCTCTGTGGTGCTTTTGACTTTCTCAGGGAACCCTGTTGCTCTCTCTAGGCAGGAACCCGACGGCTCCCAAAAATTGCCTTTTGCTCAGGCAGGACAGTCCTGCCTGGATTGCCCTCACCTGGTGGTCTTCAGTCGCAGGAGACCTCTCTAGGCCGGCCTCTCTGTTCATCCCCTCCCTTTCGCCGGCCGCTAGAAGCGCAACAGCGACTCTCTTCTTTTTCTTCTCTGGCAACGATACGCCCATTGATAGCAAATAACCCTCAGGTCTTACTTGAACGTGCACATGGGATCGTACCTATAAAATTTGCAGCTCCGGCGTGAACTCCGCCGGGGTCCTCGTTGCTCTCTGAGCTCGGTTGTTTCCTTGCAGGCGTTTCAGGACCCAATGGAATATCATCAGTGCAGGAAGGGAGCAGGAGGAGGAGGAGGAGGAGGAAGAGGACTACGATGGGGTTCTTGAAGACATTTCATTACCCAACTACCGTATTTCTCCCAAAAAATAAGACCCTGCCCTTTTTTTTTTGCCACCAGAAAAGGCACCAGGTCTTATTTTCAGGGGACGTCATCCAATGGCTAATCTCATTTGTCCAGGTTTCCCCCTTTTCTCTGTCAGAGGCCTTCAGGAACTTCTTCTTCTGCCGCCGGCAAGGCTTTCCTGAAGGCCTGTGCAGCTGGTAACAGAGCTCTGGATCGATCCTGAGCTTTGTTCTCAGCTCCAAAGGCCTTCAGGAAGGCCTGGCCAGCCTTGCCGGCGGCAGAAGAAATGGGCCGGCAAGGCAGGTGTCGGGGTGTGTGAGGCCTGGCTACAACCATCCAGAGGCATGTAGTATGGCAGCTCCACCCACCCTAGCTTAATTAGGGTCTTAATTAGGGTTTATTTGGGGGTTGGGGCTTATATTGGGTGCATGTGTAAAAATCCAGCTAGGGCTTACTTTCAGGATATGTAGTATTTTCAGGAAAACTTAGGTAACGTCATCCGTGGTAGGCGGAAGTGAGCTTTGCTCTCTGTTTATATACCAGCAATTTGCCTATAGATAGCAAACCCTGCTCCCTTCTAGCTCCTGAAATCTAGGTTGGTTGGCCACTCGCCACCAAGCTGTTCCATTGACATTGTTTGACACCACTGAAGACGTTTCATGACCCAACTAGGTAACATCATCAGTGTTAGAAAGGAGTAAGGTCCACTCACTCCTCTCTAGCACTCCTGATGTTACCTAGTTGGGTAGGGAAACGTCTGCTTGAGAAACAACCCAGCTCAGAGAGCACCAAGGACTTGAAACACGCTGGTTGAAGGTTTACAAACCGGTGCCTGGGAATGCCGTGAAAACCTGTTGTGCATTAACCTCGCTGGTGTAACTCCTGAATTGCATTATTAATAGTCAGTTCATTATTTGGGTCGTTTGGTGGCCACTGCTGCTGCAATGAGAAACCTTATGGATTCCCTGCATGGTTGTGCAGCTGATAGGTGTTTTTTTTTTTTCCTGCATATCCCTTGAATTATATTTCTTTTCTGAGTTGGATCCTTAGCTCCGTCACGCTTGGTTTAGTCTTGCTAGCGCTTGCAAGCTGAAGAAGGCGTTACCTTGGCTTATCTGGATCTGGCTTGAACCAGGCCTGTTGCTATGCTCGGGGTTTTGTCCTATAGCTCATACCATTTTAAACCCAAATTTAGGATTCCCCCCCCCCCAAAGTCACATAACTGGAGAAGGGGTGACTTCAGTTCCTCAGCTTGGTGGTGCCTGCCCTGCAATTTGGAAATTGCACAAGGGTAATCTGTAGAAGAAAGCTGCCACCTGGGGTGAGATTTGGGTGCTTAGAGATCAACCCCCCCACACCCCCCATGACTAGGTCTCTGCTGCCCCGAAGAAGGAAAACTCTAGATCAGTGGTGGCTAACCTTCTTGGGCTCCTGTGCTGAAAATTGTGCACGCATTTGCGCGTGCGCGCTTGGGTGCCAGCACCCAGAAGGCAATGTGCGCACGGCCACCTCCACGCCCCCTGTGCATGTGCGCACAATCCCCCCCTGCCATCCCGTTACCTGCATTGCGCGCCTCCCAGCTGAATTTGGGCCACTTTGAGGCCTTTTTCTGCCTCCCAGAGAGGCCTTTGGAGGCCAAAAAAATGGGCCCATTTCATCACTTCCGGTATTTCCGGAAATACCGGAAGTGATGAAACGGGCCTGTTTTTCTGGCCTGCAAAGGCTGCAGAGGCTTCCCTTGAGCCTCTGGGAGGCCGAAAAAGGCCTCAGCTGGGCCAAAAATCATCTGGGAAATGCGCACATGCGCAGTGCAGGTAAGTTTGGCTAGGGCTCATGTGCCCTCACAAATGGCTCTGCGTGCCATAGGTTTGCCATCATGGCTCTAGATTCCCCAAGGGTATAGAAAGAACCAAACTGCATTGTCCAACCAGCCAAGAAAAAATTAGGGCAACGGGTTAGTTAGTTAGTTGCAGGTAGTCCTTGACTTACAACAGTTTGTTTAGTGACCGCACAAAGTTACAACGGCATGGAAAAAAGGTACCCTTTTTTAGTACCCTTTTTCGCACTTAAGGCCATTGCAAGTCACGTGATCAAAATGTGGACCTTGCCAACCGGTTCACATTTATGATGGTTGCAGTGTCCTGGGATCACGTGGTCCCCTTTTACGACCTTCCGATGAGCAGTGGGGGAGTCAGATTCACTTAACAACCTAACTTGATAACCTGCCTTGATTCACTTAAGCAACTGTGGCAAGAAAGGCTGTAAAACGGGGCAGAACTTACTTAGGAAATATCTCAATTAGCAACAGAAATGTCGGGTTCAATAATTGTGTTCGTAAGGTTGAGGACTACCATTATTTAGTTAATTGGTTAATTAGTTAATTAGTTAGTTTAAATACTGTCCATCTGGTTGTCAGGCCACTCTAGGCATCTTATAAGATTAAAAACAATATATGTCCGGCACGAACAACCAGGCCCACCTGTGTAGATTCAAACTAGCTGCTTTATTTTATTTGTATTTAGTTTTTTCTAATTTTTTTTTAATTTTTTAACAACAAACATAAACACAAAACACAAAACCTTCTTTCCAACCTTCTAGATACTTTATTGTTCTCTGCCTATAATACAAGAATCTTCCCAGCTTTTGCCTGGGAAAAAGCGAAATATAAGGCTCCAAGGCATTCGGAGATCCCCTCCAGCGTAGCTGGCTGAGGAAATCTGGGATTTGAAGTCCACAGGCCTTATTCTAGCTTGGATACCCTGCCTTAAGCTAAGAACCAAATCCCTTTTACAGTTTAGCACAGGGTCCTCAGAAATGGTGTAGGGTCTCCTGCTTGGGCGATGGGGGTTGGACTAGATGACCCACAAGGTCCCTTCCAACTCTGTTCATCTGTATCTCGCCTGACTAATGGTGGGAAGGAGTGGAAGGAGTCCCAGAGACCACAGATCTCTGAAGGGACTCTCAAAATTTGTTTAGGATCAGAAAATCATTTCAAAATCAAGACAAGGCTGAGATCAGCATTGCGCATGTTCAGTTTTCCAGAATTGTTATAGTAAGCTGAAAGTTCCCAACCTTTTTCCTCACCACAGGCCTCCTTTACATACTTTTTGTAGCCACGGACCCCTCTGAGACTTATCTCAAGATTTAAATCATAACCTTTTTGGTATCGCGCCTCCCTTCCCTAAGTGTCCATGGACCACAGTTGGCGACACACTGAGCTAGACCAAGGACTGCCCTTTTCTTGGGCACGCCAAACATTTCTAGATGGAGGCATTTGCACAGACGGTTTGATAAGGAGCAAATCTGTGCAAATCTTCCAACGGCGCAGAGCGGGGAGATTCGTTTATCCGCCCCGTGAACAGGCACACTTTTCCACCCCTCGTGGATGAATTCCACCCATGAGAAGATTTATCTCTGGCTTGTTTTTCTTCTTACCTTGATTCTCCCTATAAAACCCACCGCTAATAATAAGAGTTTTGGCTTTTTTTTCCTTCTTCGATGCTTGCTATACACACCTGTATTTTGCATGCTCTCTTTGTATGCCTCTTGTCGCCAGGCTGGTGCAGGCTCTGTTGCTTTGGGGGCTTTGTTGGTTGAAATAAAAGTCACCTCTAAATTCAGCTGGGTGGTCCTTGTTCATTTAGTCTGAAGAGGACAACGGACGGAGTCTCGGGTCACGGAGCAACCTCAGTGGGAGACAAATTAGAATTAGAATTCTTTTATGGGCCAAGTGTGGAATTTGTCTTGGGGCATGTCTGTCTTGCACCCAGAACCCGGCTTGTACACCCCTCCACGTGCAAGGAAAGTGAGAGAAAAATTCCTTTGATTTAAAGGACGAAAAAACCCTCCCGAAATCAAAACATTTGAATTGGGAGGGAGATTCGATGTTAGTTAACATACTCATTGGTCTCTTTTATTTCCTTGATCCTCTGTGTTGTGTGATGGGTTGTACAAATAGCCCTCGGCCTATTTTCATTTAGTGACCATTCAAAGGTACGACGTCACTGAAAAAAAGTGACTTAAGGCTGTTTTTCACACTTGCGACCACCGCAGCATCCCAATGGGTCACGTTGGATCAAAATTCAGGCACTCGGCAATGGACTTGTATTTATGACGGTTGCAGTGCCCCGGGGTCACGTAATTCCCTGTTCCCACACCATCGCCAGCTGCTCTTCTGGTTTCTGGTCAGCCAGCTGGTCTTCGCAGGCGCTGGAGCGCTGGAAAAAGGCCCCCCAAATGACCCCAAAAACCAGGCCATTTTCAGGCTCTTTTGAGACCGTTTTCTGGCACAGAAAACAGCCTGAAAATGGCCCAAAAAACAGGCTGTTTCCCAGGCTGTTTCAGGCCATTTTCCAGGCTGTTTTTGGTGTGAATATGTCCCAAAAACGGCCCCTAAAATGGCAAAAAACCCACAAAAAATGCAGATATTCGTGCACTGGCCAGCTGGTCTTCGGCCTTCCAGCGCTCTGTCATGCGCCCATGCACATGTATACATGAACGTCCCAGTTTGGGCACTGTGTGCCGTAAAGGTCTCCATCACTGGGCTAAGAGAAGAGCACAGCTGGCCCCAGAGTCTCCCAGGAAGCTTTGGTGACTGAGGGAGGGGCAGGACCTCTGGGGGTCGGGGAGGGTGGGCTGCTCTCCCCAGCCTCCTCAAAGGGAAGCTCCCTTCCCCTTTCGCGTCCCAGGAGAACAAGGAAGGGTCTTGCGGTCGAGTCTGTGGAGAGTCTCCATCATCCAGGTCACGGTTATCCCAAAAGTGCTTTTTGAAGAGGCAACTGGGCTTTTCATTGTTTTGCCCCAAAGAGGTTTCGCTTCTCATCCAAGAAGCTTCATCCGTTCTTCAGTTAGGATTTTCCCAAGGGAAAGCCAAAGGGGGCGTTAAGCGCCCAGACATAGAAAGAGTGATATAAATGACCCCACAGAAAAGGCTGCCAGGATTTGAACTACCACATCAGCCGTGGACAATCCTGAGTAGCATTCGCACCTCACGCGGACTCGGATGGGACTCTCTGTGTAAACGGCGCAGTGAGTGTGACGGCGGGCTCCCATCTCAAACTGTAGATCATATAGTGACCGGCTATAAACTGAGATCAAATACCAGTCCAGAATCTGATTGATAGATAGATAGATAGATAGATAGATAGATAGATAGATAGATAGATAGATAGATAGATAGATAGATATTTTGTTCATATAAACCATGCTGCACTTCAGTGGTTAGATGGCCTAGACCAGAGGGGTCTCCAACCTTGGCCACTTTAAGCCTTGGGGACTTCAACTCCCAGAATTCCTCAGCCAGCATAGCTTACTCTCTTGTAATCCCTGCCTCTGCACTCTCTCATCTTTGGAGAGGATAGGAGAAAAAAAAACAGAGGAATTCTGGGAGTTGAAGTACGCTAGGCTTAAAAGTTGCCAAGGTTGGAGACCCCTGGCCTACAACAGGGGTCCCCAATCTATGGGCCACGGCCCACTACTGTGGCTTAATTGCCACCAAGCCGTACGAGTAACCAGCTAGGGTGCACGCATCCACGCAAACCTCCTTGTGGCCCCTTGCGCGTAAGCGCCACTGCAAACGTTGCAGGCGCAACGACGCACACCTGTGCCTGACCCACAAAACCATCCCCTCTTTCGTCCCCCGCCCTCCTACTCTGGCCCGACAACCTGGAATATCTGGAGAACAGAAGTTGCCCTCGGAGGTTTGTGGGAGCACCATCACTTGAGACCTTCAAGAAGAGATTGGACTGCCATTTGTCAGAAATGGCGTAGGCGGGGTTGGACTAGATGACCTAGAAGGTCCCTTCCAACTCTGATTATCTGTTAACTCTGGCCTAGACATTCATATACTTGAACCTAGATCTTTCTAACGCGTTTCATTGGGTTCTATCCGTCGAGGTGAGGTGTCCGTAATATTACCTTGCTCGCCCACGTACGCTGGATGGATAAATAACCTGGGCAACTCTGAAAGACCAGAGAATCGTTTTACGAGCCCTGACGTAACCGAGAAAACCCCGTTGCTTTTTGCCAACGCACCTTTGGGACGCCCTGCATTCATTCCTTCGGCGCCCCCCTCAGCCAGCATCCCCCCATCCCGTCATCTTCCTTCCCTCACGCTCACCCTGTCCAAATTTAATTTCGCTTCCCTTTTTCCTATCCATTTTTCATCGTCATCCTGTCGTTTTTTTTTCCCCTCCCCACCCCTTTTGTGCGTGTGTCGTGTGCGTGTGTCTTTCTCTCCCCCTCTGTAGGAGCGACTGTGTTTGCCTCTGCATATTTTAGAAGAGAAAGGGTTGGCGCAGGTGGCAGAGACTGTCCAGGCCCTCCTGGAATGGGCCCCCCCAAAACAACAGCACCACCTGGGCGCGGCCTAAGGAGCCCCCCCCCCCCCCCCCCCCCCCGAGAACCACCTCTTGCCCGGGGCTGACGGAAGGAGGCGCGTGCAGCCACCTCTCCAAGCACAGACCGTCCGTCGTGTTCGAAGAGCGACCGCCGAAGCCCGAACTCCTGGTGGGAATCCTTTTGCCTTTTCGTTTCTCCGCATCGGACTTTTGCAATTTGGAAAGTGGTGTTTTTTTTTCGCCCCCCCCTTGGGGCGGAGGGAACGGGGTGAAAAACTCCAGGAGCCCCTCGGCTTCCTATTGAAATCTCCTCCTCGGGGAAATCAATCGGGGCAGGGGAGAAAAAGGAAGGAGAGCTTTGTAAACCCCGCCTCTATAAAAAATGTGAGTTTCCTGGTAGGTTTAACATGGAGAGGGGTGGGGGGGAAAAAATCCCTTATTTTTTATTTTTTATTTTATTTTTGCACTTCTGCTCTGAACAATCCCGCAGACAAGACCGGCTCCCGAAGGATCCCAGCGATGATGGTCCTTAGCCAGTCCTGAATCCTCTTCTTTTTCCTTCTTTTCCATCGTCGTCGCTTCCCACTGAGATGTTTCTTGCACGATCTTGTTTTTTTTTTTTAAATACGCATTCGTGGGTTTCCAAGACGTGCAAGAAATTCAGCACGATTTGATCCAAAAAATCAGCAAGTCGGATGCCTGAATCGGAGAGAGCCTGGTACGACTTTAATCTCACCCCTCAAATGTTGTTGTTGGTTTTTTTTTTATTCTAGCAGCACGAAGGAGCTGAAATTTGAGCAATAAATGTATCAATGATGCCTGTTAAATGAAGAAGAATGGGGCACAGCTAGATGCCCTTCTGGGTGCTTCAAAGAGCAGCTTTTGTTTTCATGCAACTGACCCAATCTAGCTTTTGTTGCTTTCTTCCTCCTGTTCACCTACCTAGTTTTCTTAATGAGCGTTTATAAAATGTGAGATTGCAAACCACTTTAAGCACTTATTTGGAGAGGGCAACTGGGAAGAGCTCTTTAAGTGAACCAGGCACAGTTTGAACCCGGTTGGAAAAGCGGCTGCCACACCTTGAATCTGCCCGGACCGTAATTCTGCCCACGTGGAGAAAAGACAAACCTGAATAAAATTTGCAAGTTTTTTCAGAACGAACGAACGGCGAGCCTCTGCCCGTTGGTGAGAATCGCAGGCTGGATCTCTCCAACCGGGACCCTCTTCAAAGAGATCCTCCGTCTTGATTTTTTTTTCCCCGTATGGTTTCCACGCTTGCGGACAATCCCAGTTAAAACCACTTCTTGGGTTGAGAGTGGAAAAGTGTGCGCTCCGGTGTATGGATAGGATTGGGGCAGCCCTGTTGTGCCGTAGAGCAAGCGTATCCAACCTTGACTTGTGGACTTCAACTCCCAGAATTTATCAGCCAGCAGAGCTTATTCTCTTGGGATCCCTTCCTCTGCAATCTCTCTCTCCACTTTAGGAGGTTCAGAGAAAAAAGAAACAGTCTCAGCCGGCTGGGGAATTCTGGGAGTTGGAAGTCCACAAGTCTTAAAAAGTGACCCAAGGTTGGACATCCCTGCCGTTGAGGAAACCTGTGTGATTCCCTAAAGGAAACCGGAATGTTTAAGGTGCCAGGAAAAGAGTGTGCAATTGAAGGGAGTTTGTAGCCATTCGATTCCTGATTTAAGTAGCAGGAGGTGCATCGGCTGGGAAGTCAAAATTTCAGTTGGCCGATTCAGCTGCCGGGGGCGGGGGGGGAATGAAGTCCCCGTTCTCCGTTGTTGCAGGGCCGGAGAACTTTCGAAAAAGAAAGAAAAATGCTTTGCATGTGAATGAGGTGTGTATCTCGGACTCCTAAGTGAACCCAAAGGTAGCGAAGGTCGCTCGTGACAGATGTGCAGTGTGGAAGAGGTAAGACAAAGGAGGTTTGGCTGGAAGAGATTTGGAAATTGAGCCACAGCACCATAACTGGGTTTGGTTTTTTTCCTACTTAGTTATTTCCGATCAACCCTGTTTGTTTTCCAGCACCTGTTTGCTTCTCCGAGCTACAAACAGGCAGCGTTCCCAGGGCTTCCCTATTTCTTTCCTTCCTGCCCTTTTCTTTCTCTGCCTCCATCGCTCTTTTATTTTGGTGTTCGTCTCTTTTTCGGCGTGGCCAAAGGGACCTTTTTGAAGGGACACAACGCCACGTTTCCAAAGTCTTCAATTTGTAGGATTGAGTTTCCGGAGTTAAATCTACACTCTCCTAGTTTGTCTGCTTACAAGTTCTCTGCTGTGTTTGTTTTACCCAGAGGTCTCCAAACTTGGCAACTTTTAAGACCCGTGGACTTCACTTCCCAGAATTCTCCAGCCAGCTGTGTCTTAAAAGTTGCTAAATTTGGGAGCTCCTGGTTTTTACCGATCGGCGGTTCTTGGGCTATACTCGCACCCGGCTAGGTTGAGAAACGGAGAAATCTCGTCAGTGCGGGAACTCTCTGTGTGAAAATTCTCATTTTTTTTTTTTTTTACGCCCAGGCTCTTGCACTAGTGTAAGTTTGGAGCCTTTGAAATCCTAAACTCTTTCTTTGAGGTGCGCACGATGACGTCTTTTGAATTAGAAGCGACTTGTTTCCAGAGTCAACTGAGCTAGTTCAGGGTCCCTGGGCAGAATCTCGAGTCCAAGATAACCCTGTTCTTGAGGTCAGAACACTATTTCAAGCCTCGAGCGCTTCCAAACTGTTAAAAATGAACATTTGGGGCAAAGTTGGAGTGAAAACGGTTTGCTTGGGGGAGTCTGGTCTTTGCGTAGGGCACTGTTGTCAACCTTGGCAACTTTTAAGATGGGTGGACTTCAACTCCCAGGATTCCCCAGCCAGCATAGCTTTCTCTCTTGGAATCCCTTCCTCTGCAATCTCTCTCCACTTTAGGGGAGTAAGAGAAAAAGAAACAGGAATTGGCTGGCTAGGGAATTCTGGGAGTTGAAGTCCACAAAGTCTTAAAGTGGCCAAGTTTGGAGAGCTCTGCCTTAACCATTAGACTAAAGACTTTGTGGACTTCAATTCCCAGAATCCCCCAGTCAGCACAGCTTCCTCTCTTGGAATCCCTTCCTCTGCAATCTCTCTCTCCACTTTAGGAGGTTAAAGAGAAAAAGAAACAGATACGACTGGCTGGCTGGCTGGCTGGGGAATTCTGGGAACTGAAGTCCGCCCGCCTTAACGTCGCCACGGTAGCATAACACTTGAATTGTGTGCCTTCGCTTGGAAAAAGTATTCCTCGCGGGCTCGGTTGTGTGGGTCGACTTTGGTGTCAACACAGAGACGAAAGAAACGTGCGCGCAACAGGGGTTGCCCGCCTCGTTGCAAAAGATGCTCACGGCGGCGCTTGCCCATTGGAGCCATGTTCAAGGGCCCAAAAGGGAACACGGGAAAAACCCGCCACTGACGTGGGTGGGGGGACAGGGGGTACCCTTTGTAGGATGCTTTGCTGGCCTCTGGTGCAGGAACCATAGGAGACATTCTTCAGGGGCAGCTCAGCCCAGGCCCCCAAAAAGGCACAAAAATCCGTCCCTCTTACCACCACCACCCTCAGCCCAAAGCAGCACCGGTGTGATAACCGCCTGCCGCATGGGCTTTGTTTCTGGGTTCAGAAGGGTTCAAAAACCCCTTCTCGTCTATTCAGCCAACACGGTTTGGGTTGTCGTTGCACCCAAAGAAAAGAGAGAGAGAGAAAAAAAAAGACAGCCTCCACCCCCTTTTTCTGTTTTGTTTTTAATTTCAGGTTTGAAACGGCTTGGAGATTTTGTGTTTTGCTCTATTTACGTGCAATTTTTTCTTCTTCTTCTTAATCGTTGATGAAAACCCCCCCAAAAAAGTGTGTTAAAACGGTTGGTAGAAGCAACTGCAGATGACGGTCTTATAATGAAGATATAACAGTTGTGTGTGGGGGGGGTCCCTCCTGGCTCAGCAAACACCCCCCAGCATTTTCTGTTACATTAGTTCAATGCTAGGATTTTTTTTTGTATCAAGGAACTGCACATTTTTGCAACTGACATTCGCAGCCTGTCTTTTCACTGGCCGAGAGCTTCCCTGCTCATTCTCCTGTGTTTGAATTCCCTTTCTTACCACCTGACGTTTACCTGGCCACATTATTCCCCCATTACCAGGGATTGAGTTGGCCAGAAACAAAGGAATCAGCCTGGCATTCTCGTGTGTTGTGTGAAGGCCCATTGTGTGTCGATCGATCATTGCTCATCCAGGCCATCCTCATTCCCCGTCTCCTGGGTCAAACGTCAAGTTAGCTCCGTGGAAAGCAGAACCACAATTTGTTTTTTATTTTATTTTTTTTCCGGATCAGATCTGAGGATAGATAGCTGCTTAACCATCTCTGCCTCTCCCAAGCATTGCAGAGAAAAGAAATTGCTTTATTCCTTCGTTGGGTTGGAGAAAGTTACTGCTGCTACTAACCCCAGCTCATGGAGCAAGCACGGTCTCCCAAGAGTAGGATATTAGCACGGAGCAATCCCGAAGTTCCCCTACAATGAGCCGAAGGTTCGTACTTTGCAAAATGAACTCGGTTGCGTGACGTTCACAGCAGTTTGATTCCTAAGAAAATTGGAGAATCTTTCCACGTTCCTTCTCTCGTAACGGGTGTTACGTCTTGAGGAAATTAAAGAGTTTCTTGTTAAAAAAATGGATGTTCTCAGTAGAACTGTTGAAAAAAATTGAGGTTTTTTTTCCACCCCAGGGCCCTACAACTCGCCTTTTTTCTAGGCCGGAAGATCAGGGCTTCCGGTGTAATTTGGCTTTTCCCCAGTTTAGTGCTGAGGCGGATGAGTTGGACCACAAAGACCTTAATCCCCCACCAGTTGCTGGCTCAGAATTAAGGGAATTGGTGGTCTGTCCCATCTGGAGGGTGCCGTGCTGGGGAAAAGCCAGTGTAAGTAGTAGCGTAGCCAAAAAAAAAAATTTTTTTTTTTAAATATTTCCTATATTTGTATGTCTGTAAATACATTCGATGGAGGACTATCAAATATAAATGTCATAATATCATGGGTTTTATTTTCAATTGCCTGTATATGTTACCAGTCCATTTCTAGCACACCTGATATAATAAACTCCAAACCTGGGTGATTTGAAATAATAAATAAATAAAAAAAATAAGCTTTAAAATCTGCCTCCGAAAACAGAAGTGTTTATTCCGAAGCGGGTTTATTCGGTCTCTCGTATTTGGGCTTCTATCACGACTTGGAATTGGTTTTGCTGTCACTAAAAGGGCTTTGCACGATAATTTTTACAATAAAGTTGAAATTCTTCTCATCCAGCGCTCATCGTTTCAAGGGGATTTTCCAAGAAATCTTAAGTTTTATAGTAAAGAGACAGCCACGTAACTTCACTGGCTGTCTCCACAAATATCCAGGTTTCTAAAAGCCGTGGGAAATCAGGAGTTAACATCCTATGGACAAAGGGAAGCGATGGGCTTAATTTTCCATTTTATGGTGGCCAAAGAGCGCCTGTGCTTATTTGCTAGAGGTGGTAGTTAGTTCCTACACTGAGGAAGCTTCGAAATTCCTTCCAATTCTCACTCTATAAACACTAGGACTGCAGCTTCTACTCTTTAATGGAAGAGAATTAAATACAGGTAGCCTGACTCACAACAGTCCCTTTAGCGACCGTTCAAAGTTACAAGAAACTGGAAAAAAGTGACTTGCGATGATTTTTCACAATCACTGCAGCATCTCTATGGTCACCTGATCCAAATTCAGACTTTGGGCGACTGGCGTGTACTTATGACAGTTGCAGTGTCCCAGGTCACGTGATTACGACCTTCTGACAATTTAGCTTACTTTGATTGTCAATGTACCTCGTCCAACGAAATTAAATGCCATCTTCAGTGACAAGCAACCTCAGTGGGGAATCCAGATTCATTTAAGGACCACGTTTCTAACCCAACGACTGCAGGGATTCACTAAAGAAACTGTGGCAAGAAATGTCGTAAAACGAAGCGAAACTTATTAGCCACTTCCTCGCTGAGCAACAGAAATCTCTGGGCTTCATTGTGGTCATAAGTAGAGGATTAGCTGTATGTTCTGAGGGATGGTTTCCTATCGACGTTTCCAAAATTGTGAAAATCGGCGAGCATCAAGCTTTGCAGGTATGTGTTCCCCCGTGCAATTTCATTGAACTCTGTGAGACAAAATAACCCCACAATAATTGCACCCTCCTTTAGAATAACCAGTTTAAGGTCTGGGCATCCTCTTGGACTTATTAGTTCCCCTTTTTCCTTTAATTAATATATATATATATTTATGAAATATATTTTTAATTATATTATTATAGACATACACACACACACGGTATTCAGGTTTCTTTGGGTATTTCCCCACGTCTTTATAGTTGTGCTTTTAAAGTTGTCGCGACGCTTCAGCAGAATCTCATCTGCCATCATCAGGCTCGTGGGTTGGGCTTGCCTTCCTCATCAAAGACAAACCCAACCCACGAGCCTGATGATGGCAGATGAGATTCTGCTGAAGCGTCGCGACAACTTTAAAAGCACCAGCCTGAGGATGGCGAGTGGGACCTCACCGAAACGTCGCCAAGATACTCTTAATCTTACACAGGAAAAGACCCGAACACACCTAGACCTACATACCTGTACCCGTTAAAATCTATGAAATATATAAACATATACCCTGTTTCTCCAACAATACGGCCTCCCCCAATAGGAAGTCCCAGCATGTTTTATAGGCATGAAATGAAATTAAGCCCCTCCCCCCAAAATTAAGGCCTGTATTAAAACATGCGAAATGGGGGGGAATGGGGGGGGGCTTGCCGTTAGGAAGTACTTTTGTTGCACACCGGGATATGGTGCTGCCTGCGTTGACCCCGATACGAAGTGCCCCACCAACGCCGAGGTCAACCTCCAAGCTGTCATTGCCCACCCGAAGATGCAAGGGGAGGGCGGAATTAAGTCACCCCCGAAAAGACGGCCTAGCCATTTTTTCGGGGCTCCCCCCCCAAAAATAAGACCCAGCCTTATTATATGAGAAACACGGTGTGTGTGTGTGTGTGTGTGTGTGTGTGTATGTATGTATGTATGTTTTCACAGGTATTTATATGTATGGTATATATATATGTATGTATGTATATGTATTTGTTTTCTGAGGTTCTCGCGGGTATTTGTATGTGGATCTTTGGTTATTCGGGTTTTCTCCCGCGTAAGATTGGAAGTATTTAGGCAACGTTTCGATGAAGTCTCATTCATCATCTTCAGGCTTGCATCTTTCGCCTTGTGCTTCTCAGAGTAAGCTGCAAGCTCACATTACTCTGAGAAGCACAGAGCCGAAGACACAAGTCTGAAGATGATGAATGAGACTTCATCGAAACGTTGCCTAAATACTTCCAATCTTACGCGGGAGAAAACCCGAATAACCAAAGATCCACATACAAATACCCGCGAGAACCTCAGAAAACGTGTGTGTGTGTGTGTGTGTGTGTGTGTGTGTGTGTAAAAGACACTGGCTTTCGATACCCAAGGATCAGTCGTCCCCAAATGAGAGAGGCAAGTGCTCGAAGAAAGAATACGTCTAATTATTCTAATTATTCCAAATCCTCTGGGCCAATACAAGGTGCACCCACGCTGGATGTGAGAAGGGCAGGACAGGCTCCTCCGTCACTTCTTCCTCCTTGGCCCGGCTTTCCCTTTCTTCCCTTTCTCCTTGGTGACCGGCTCTTCCTCCAGCATTTTCTTGAGGTTTCTGTAAGGACCGAGGAATCTACGGACCATCATGCCTCTCCACCACGACTGCAGCTGAAAGGAAAAGACGGGCATGGGAAAAATTGGATTCCCCCTCCCCTCCCGGCAACGAGGCCCAGCCTGGCACAAGCGGACTCCTTCAACCGACACGGGTGCAAAAGCCCAGCCCTCTGCCCGGTTGGCGTCCGGCATTGGGCTAGCCAACGGCCTGCTGCAAGGAAGCCCCAAGCTCGGGGCTCACATCGGGACCGGTTATTCGAAGGTCCATCTTCTCCACTTACATCTACCCAACCCAGGGCTGGGATGCTACCGGTTCGGCCCGGTTTCATAGAGCCGGTAGCTCTGAAGAACAGCAGGCACAGAACCGGTCGGCCGGGCTCTCGGCTGTCCTTCATTACCCCACTTTTTTCAACCTCGGCCGCTTTGCGTGGCGCAGCTGAGGGTGAAAAAGCCGGAGAAAAGAGGCTTTTCGAACGCTGCGCACCTGCGTGCAGCACTTTTCGGGCTGTCCGGGTAGCGCAGCCTCAGGTGATTTTTTACACGCGTGCGCAAACGTAACCACCGAACCGTTAGTAACGCTGATTGAATTCCACCCCTGACCCAGCCTCCTAGAGAAGGGAGGCAGGGGATGTTAGGGCTCCTCTCTCTTAAGGGGCTCCATCTGGGGGGACCAAGAAGCAGGGCCTTCTCCGTGGTGGCTCCCTCCCTGTTATTTGAAGGTCCACCTTCTCCGCTTACATCTACCCAACCCACTAGAGAAGGGGGTTCTGGGCGAGGCTTCCCCAAATCACGAGGCAGACTCCTCGTCCCTTTTGATTTAGGCTAATGTGAATTCCTCTCGTTCACCTCCAGCAAAGTCCCGGCAAACAGTCTTTCAAGGGTGAATTTACAACCACAGACCTCATCGGGCTGGGAGAGCTGCCAGGCCGATAGCTTCCAAACGCCACGCTATACCAGCAAATTCTCGGCAAGAAGTCTCTTGAGAGTGCACGAACAAAATCTTCACACTAATTAAACGAACTAATTGTCTCCTGCAAACCCCACTCCCCTTTCGCTCCTCTTTTATTCTCTCTGGGAGGGGCCATTCACCATCAACCTGAGCCTTTACTTCTGAGTTAACCCTAGTTCCTTAATTGTTCTCTTCTCCTGGCAGCTCTGTGCCTGCACACACTGGGAACAGGCTCCAACTGCTCTTCTTCCCCACTGATCTCCGACCCCGGAGGCAGTTAATAACTGTCTGAGGGCCCTGGTCCCATCTCTGCCTCCGACGCAGAGCCCTCGTCCGAGCCTTCCCCAGACTCCAGGACTGGCCCAGGTTCCTCCCCAACCTCCTCACTGTCTGAGTCTGCTGGCCATTGGTGAGCCATAACAAAGGGAGGCAGGGATATTGGGGTTCCTCTTAAGGAGGTCCATCTGGTGGGGCCAAGTAAAAGGACCTTCTTGGTGATGGCTCCCTCCCTTTATTTCACAGTCCATCTGTTCCACTTACATCTCCTCAACCCACCAGAGAAGGGAGGGAGAGTATGCTATAGGTTCTCTCTCTCTTAAGGTCCATCTGGTGGGACCAAGAAGAAGGGCCTTCTCCGTGGTGGCTCCTACCCTGTGGAACATCATCCCTGCAGAGATAAATTGGCGCTCACTTTTGACAGTCTTTTGAAAGGCCCTGGTTCTACCAGTGGGCTTGGGGACCCCAGGGTGGTAGGACGCTCAATAAGGGGTTGGTTTGGTAGTTGCTGCCAGGGAAGTCCACAAGTTGTTCCCCACCAGTCATGCCCTTGTTAGAGTCTGATTCTGAGGGGGAGATTGAGTAGCTGACAGGAAGTGGGAGGGTGGCTCCAGTGGCTGTGGAGGAAACTGGGGAAGGGCAAAGTCCGGCTGGGCCTTCAGAGAAAGATCCAGGCTCACCCCCTCTTCATCCTAGGGCACGCAGGGAGGAACGGAGAAGGGAGCAACATGGCTTATGGGGGAGAAAAGGGCCCTGATCCTTTTCATTAGTTGCAGCTGGGAGAACAGGATATAAGAGGAGTGTTTGCTGGAAGCAAAGCGTGCTTTATCTTGGTCGAGCCTTATCTGAGTTTTGGCTTCCTCCCAACTGTGGGTGGTGCGTTATTCTGCAATTTATCATCCTGGCCTGTTGTGTTAATTACTTCAGTGTGGTTTGTGTTGTTGTTTTTTTATTTCTAACGATCTGTACTTTGGGCTCGGACTGCATTTCTGCCCTTCGTAGACTGTTTTTGGAAGAGTTTGCTTATCCAGCTGAGGAGAATTGGACATCGGGGGCCACGTCGGAGGCGTTAAAGGGAATTTATTCTACTTTTGTGACTTTGTTAATTTTGTGTCACGCTCCGGGTCATCACACCACCCCTATTGCAGCCCTTCCAGACCAAAGCAGCCTCTTACCTTCAAGATGCTCTTCATCTCCAGGGCATCTTGCTCGACCTTTTTCCTCGCATTCTCTTTCTCCTTCCGGTCCTCAATGATCGCTTGCTCGCACGCCCGGCACTGCAGAAAGCAAGTGGAGACATGGGCTTTGGAGTCTCTTGGGGGAAACGGAAGCTTCCTATCTGAATTCACTCGTCTTCTCTTACTCCTTTGCTCCCGTGTCTCCAGCGGGGTGGGGCTGGCCTAGGAAGGATGGGTCTTTTTCTCTCCCCAGTTTGAAAACATGGTTGGAGTTTTTTTTTCATTGGGGCGTGATGATTGACCCAAAGATACCTACCTACAGTAGCTAGCTTCTATGCCTAAGGCGGGACTAGAACTCACCGTCTCCTGGTGATCAGTCCAAAGTGCCCCAGTTTGCTTTCATGTCTAAGGCAGGACTAGAACTTACTCTCTCCTAGTGACTCACACAAGATCCATCAGCCAGCTTTCATGTCTTAAGGCGGAACTAGAATACACAGTCTCCTGGTGACTGGTCCAAAGTCACTTGGCCAGCTTCCATGCCTAAGGTGGAACTAGAACTCACTGTCTCCTGGTGATTGGCTCAAGATTACCCAGACAGCTTTCATGTCTTAAGGCGGAACTAGAACTCACAGTCTCCTGATGATTGGTCCAAAGTGCCCCAGTTAGGTTTTATGCCTAAGGCGGGACTAGAACTTACTCTCTCCTAGTGACTCACGCAAGATCCATCAGCCAGCTTTCATGTCTTAAGGTGGAACTAGAACTCACAGTCTCCTGGTGATTGGTCCAAAGTCACTTGGCCAGCTTCCATGCCTAAGATAAAACTAGAACTTACTCTCTCCTGGTGATTGGCCCAAGATAACTCAACCAGCTTCCATGCCTAAGGTGGAACTAGAACTTACTCTCTCCTGGTGATTGGCCCAAGATAACTCAACCAGCTTCCATGCCTAAGGTGGAACTAGAACTTGCCGTCTCCTGGTTATTGGTCCAAAGTCACCCAGCTGTCCTTCGTGCCTAAGGCGTGACTAGAACTCCCTGTCTCCTGGTGATCGGCCCAAAGCCACCCAGCCAACTTTGGTGTCTTAAAGTGGCATTAGAACTCACATCCTCTTGGTTTCCTAAGCCAGCACCTTAACCACTACACCAAACCCAGATGTGCCACGGCCATTAAGAAAAAACCCTGATCCGGCCATTATGGCCACCATCTTTTCATCCCACCCTGTAGATGTCCCCGAGCCTCCCCACCCGCCGCCCTTCTCTGCGGAGACACCGGCAGCTGCTCTGCCCCCGAGAAGACGTTCCTTGTCGCCCACCCTTCCTACCTGCTTGGCCAGTTCCATCAGAGCGGCCTGGTCTGCCGCTCTGGAGGACTTCAGGTTGTTGAGGGCCTGCTGCTTGGCCTCAGTTTCCTTCTCGTACTTCTCCATCCAGTATTCCAGCTTCTCTTCTATGCTCTGTTTGTGAGAGGCAAGTGGCCGCTTAGCACGTTTTTAAGGCAGGCGGACTTCGATTCCCAGAATTCCCTGGGTCGCATGGCTGGCTGGGGAATTCTGGGAATGGAAGTCCTATTATTATTATTATTATTATTTTGCAAAACCCCAAACTTGAACCCAGTTGAGTGTCCCTATCAACTTCCTTCACAAAAGCTGCTTTTTGAGTTGCACACACACACACACACACACACACACACGCACACTTCCCATCTCCCACACTCCAAATTGCTAACATCTCAACCCCACGTTTTCTACTACAGCAGAGGTCTCCAAACTTGGCTACTTGAAGACGGGTGGACTTCAACTCCCAGAATTCCCCAGCCAGCTATGCTTAATCTCTTGCGATCCCTTCCTCTGCAATCTCTCCATTTTAATTGAGTTCTTTTCCATTCTGGAAGTCCGGCAGTCTTAAAGTGGCCACGTTTGGGGACCCCTGGACTACAGGTAGTCCTCGACTTAACAACAGTTCCTTTAGCGACGGTTCAAAGTTATACAGCGGCCGTGAAAAAAAAAAAAAAAGACTTGGGACCGTCTTTCGCACTTAATGACTGCGGCAGCATTCCCACGGTCACACGATTAAAATTCAGGGCGCTTGGCAACCAACTCATAGTTATGACGGTTGACATGTCACACACACACACACCCACCCCAAGGTCACGCAATCCCTTTTGGCAACCTGACAAGTCAAAGGCGCTGGGGCGGTGGTGGCTAACCTTTTGGGGCTCCTGTGCCAAAACTTATGCATGCACAACATGCGCGACAGCACCCCGAAGGCAATGCGCATGCCCCCGCACACCCACTGCGAATGCATGCGCCATCCCTCTCCACCGCCCCCTTACCTGCACTGTGCCTCACAGCTGATTTTCGGCTTGTTTGAGGCCGTTTTTTTTTGGCCTCCCAGAGGCTTGCAAAAAGCCTCTGCAGGCTTGGCAGGCCGAAAAATAGGCCCCAAATCAGCTGTGATGCGCACGCATGCGCAGTGAGGTAAGTTTCCCTGTGGCTCGCTTCGCCGGCACCTGTGGCACGCGTGCCAATGGGTTCACCCTCACGGTGCTAGGGGAAAGCGGGTTCACTTAATAACGGTGTAGTGAGCAATTTCAGAACCGCGGCGGTTCACTTAACAACCACGCGGCAAGGAAAGTCACCAAACGGGGGGGGGCCAAAAACTCGCTTCGCAAATCTCTCCCTTGACAGACATACATTTTGGGCTCCGTTGGCGGCCGTAGGTTGAGGACTACCTGTAGAAGGGTAAGGGAGAAGACACCGTCGCTCCTGAAGAACCAGGGTGGGGGTTTGATGGGGGTTGGGGGGGAAAGAGAACACCCTGGCAACAACTTTTGAGCGGGATGAGGTTAGAGTCACCACCGACCGTTTGCTGCTGCTTCAGGAAAGCCACGATTTCTATGTGGATCCGGATCTCTTGATCCATTTCGTTTCGCAGCTTCTGAAGTCGGGGAGGGAAAGAGAAGAAGCGGCGTCAAACCGTCATGCGTTCTCCGTGGGGCTGCTCCCTTTGGGGAGTGCGCGACCTCGGAAGCTGCAGCCGGGGCAGAGCGCGGCAGCGCCGATACTTTTGCGGGGGGGGCCAGGACAGCAGTCACACTCAGTCTTATATGCCGCTTTGCAGTGATTTCCGGCCCTCTCTAAGCGGTTTGCAGAGTCAGCCTCTTGCCCCTCCAACAATCTGGGTCCTCATTTTACCCACCTCGGAGGGACGGAAGGCTGAGTCAACCTCGAGCCGGTCAGGATCGAAGTCCTGGCTGTGAGGATGCAGAATGATACTGCATGGCTCGAAGGAAGAAGGAATGAAGGGAGGGAGGGAAAATGCAAGGAAGAAGAGAGGGAGGGAAGGGAGGAAGGAAGGAAAGGAGGAGGAATAGCAATAGCACTTAGACCTATATATCACTTCACGGTGCTTTTACAGCCCTCTCTAAGCAGTTTACAGAATCAGCCTCTTGCCCCCAACAATCTGGGTCCTCATTTCACCGACCTCGGACAGAGGGAAGGCTGAGTCCACCCTGAGCCAATCAGGATCAAACTGCTGGCTGTGAGCAGAGCCAGCCTGCAATATTGCATTCTAACCACTGTGCCACCACAGAAGGAAGGAAGGAAGGAAGGAAGGAAGGAAGGAAGGAAGGAAGGAAGGAAGGAAGGAAGGAAGGAAGGAAGGAATAGCAATAGTCCTTAGACTTATATGTCGCTTCACAGCCCTCTCTAAGTGGTTTACAGAGTCAGCCCCTTGCCTCCAACAATCTGGGTCCTCGTTTTAGTGACCTGGGAAAGGACAGAAGACATAGAATGTGAGCCAGAGACGGGAGAGACAAGAATTCTTCAAAGAGCCCGGAGCAAAAAAGCTGGAAGCGTTGAAAATTCACTGGTGGATAAATCCTGAATGACCCACGGCTAAGAAACTGTCAACTACAGGTTGTCCTCCACTTACAAACATTCGATTAGTGAACAAAGTTACAATGGCACTGAAAAAAGTGACTTATGACTGTCACGGCATCCATCCCAGAGCCACGAACAAAATTTGGGCACTTAGGGGGTGTCTCTCTTCCTCTCCCTCTCCCTCTCTCTCCCTCCCCCCTTCTCTCTTTCCTTCTCTCTCTTTCTCTCTCTCCCCTTGTTCTTCCTCTTTTCTGTCTCTCCTTGTCTCTCTTTCTCTACCTCCCTTTCTCCCTCTTTCCTTGTCTTTCTCTCTTTCCGTATCTTTCTTTCTCTCCCTTTCTCCCTCTTTTCTTCTCTCATCTTTTTCTTTC
>NW_020769485.1:615407-626062 GCF_900518735.1 Pseudonaja textilis | reverse complement strand
GTTTGGCCAGCAACACGGTGACTCCTGGCGGGAAGCCCAACAGGACCAGGGTCATCTGGGGGAAGGTGACCCGCGCCCACGGAAACAGCGGCATGGTGCGAGCCAAATTCCGCTCCAACCTGCCTGCCAAAGCCATTGGACACCGGATCCGAGTGGTGAGGATGAGAGCGCCTTCAGGCCGGGGGTGGGGGTGTGGCTTTGAAATCTGGTTTGAGGGTTCTTAAAAAGAAACAAAACCCTGCAAATATCATGAATCTGATTTTTATTCTTTTTTTTTTAAATTCAGTGCAAGGGCACTAAATTGCATCCTGTGTTTGGCTAAAACAGGGGTGTCAAACTCGATTCCATCCAGGGGCGCATCAGGGTTGTGTTTGACCTTGGAGGGAAGGGGGGGGAGAGAGGGGCGTGGCTAGGGTGTGCCATGGTGGGTGTGACCGGAGGCAGGGCCAGGGTGGGCGTAACACTGAACTCGTCTTCCTTCCTTCCTTCCTTCCTTCCTTCCTTCCTCCCTTTTCCTCTTTTTCCTCCCCACTCCATTCTCCTCTCTCCTTCCTTCCCCTCTTCTTTTTCCTTCCTTGCTCTCTTCCCTTCTTTTCCTTCGTCTTTCCCTTCCTTCTCTTCTTTTTCCTCCCCTCTTCATTCTCCTTCCTTTTCCTCTTTTTCCTTCCCACTCCATCCTCCTTTCTTCTTCCTTCCCCTCTTTCCTTCTTTTTCCTTCCTTGCTCTTTCCCCATCTTTTTCTTGGTCTTCCCTCTTTCCCTTCCTTTTTTCCTGTCCCTTCTTGGATGCTCAAAAAGCAAAAGGAGAAGCATTTCTCCCTTTTGCTTTTAGTTTGTTTTTCTAGCCCTCTGCCAGTGAAAATGCACACACACACACACACACACACACACACACACACACACACACACCTGAGCTCCATTTTCGCTAGCAGAGGTGCCGTAGGCCGGTCTTTTGCCAGATCTAAGCACCCTGTGGGCCGGATCCAGTCCCCAGGCCTTGAGTTTGACATCCCTGGACTTAAAACACCTTTCCTGGGGCTGCAGAGAGTCACAGTTGGGCTGGTGAGATGGGGTGTGTGTGTGTGTCGTAGGAAAGGCTGAAAAATGGTTACCGGAGGGTTCTGCTCCTGTCTACGTCTGGTAAGCATTTTTCTTTTCTTTTCACAGATGCTGTATCCATCCAGAATCTAAACATGTGCTGCAAATAAAATTGAAAGTATATTTCACTTTTGTAGACTTTGGTCTTGTCCTGCCTTTTCCTTTCAGCCCGTGGCAGCTTTGGACGACACAAATAATTCGCCCTTTCAATGGGCAGCAGAGGGTTCTTCTTTATTGCTGACCGAAACAATTAAAATTAAGCCGTGTTCCGCGTTGATGGCAACTTCCTGCTAGAGTTTTGCGTGTACTCAGTGGGTGACAGTTTTCCATCCACAAATTAGTCCTTGATTTTATGACTGTCATTAAGTCTAGAACTGCAGCCATGAATCATGCTGGCCATTAAGACCTGGTTTTTACAACCATTTTTTTTTGTGGAGGTCATTAAGCAAACCCATGTAAAGGTTTCCGCCGTGACTGGGATGCTGCAAACAGCCAGGAATGTGGGCTGGTGGCCAAACTCCCAAAATCCTCTGCCTTTGGCAGGATCAGGTGTCAGGACTTTGAATCTGGGTTGTAAGTATCTTTTGGGGTGTCCATCGTAACTGGTAACGTTCACTAAGCAGCCAGTCGTAAGTTGAGGACTACCTGCTCGTTGATGTGCAGTAATCTAATTCTTCAGCGTGTTTAGCTTTATAAACTTCTCTTTGCTTATGTAGAATCCTTAGAGCTGTAAGATTGGGAAGTACTATCTTGTTTCAACCTGGAGGCACCCCCCCATGCAGAAAAATCCATTTAGCTGTATGGATTAGAGAATTATTACTTATATCCTGCCTTTATTATTTTTACAAATAACTCAAAGGTGGTGAACTTTGCTAATGCTGCTTCCTCCTATTTTCCCCACAACAACAACCCCGTGAGGTGGGTTGGGCTGAGAGAGGGACAGGCTCAAAGTCACCCAGCTTGGCTTTCATGCCTCAAGTGGGACTAGAACCTGGTGATTGAAAGAAAGGATGTTCTTTCTGCGCCAACTCGGGAAGCTCAAACTGCCCAGGGAGCTGCTGATCCGGTTCTACAGAGGAAGGATGGAGTCTGTCCTCTGCACCTCTGTAAGGGTCTGGTTCGGTTCTGCAACCCAACAGGACAGACACAGACTCCAGAGAGGAATTAGGACTGCAGAAAAAACAATTACTATCCACCAGCCTTCCATGGAGGACCTGCATGCTGCACCCTGAGTCAAAAAGAGGGCTGTGAAAATATCTACACACTCCTCACATCCTGGACATAAACTGTTTCTACTCCCACCCTCAAAATGACGCTACAGAGCCCTGCACACCAGAATAACTAGACACAAGGGGAGTTTTTTTCCCAAATACCAAATCACTCTGCCAAGCAAATAATCCCCTCAACACTGTCCAACTATTTACAAAGTCTGCACTACTATTACTATTAATCTTCTCATCACTCCTTATCGCCCATCCCCTCTCACTTGTGACTGTATGATGGTAACTTTATCACTTGTATCCTTACGATCTATATTGACTGTTTCCTTGTATGATTTTCTTTGCTTATTGTACCCTCTGACTCTCATTAAGTGTTGCACCTGATGATTCTTGACAAATGTGTCTTTTCTTTTATGGACACGGAGAGCATTTGCACCAAAGACAAATTCCTTGGGTGCCCAATCACTTGGCCAATAAAGTATTCTATTCTTTTCTTTTCTATTCTATATTCTATTTTATTTCATTTCTATTCTATTTCTATTCTATATTTTATTTCATTTCTGTTCTATTTCTATTCTATATTCTATTTTATTTCTATTCATATTTCTATTCTATATTCTATTTCATTTCTATTTCTATTCTATTCATATTTCTATTCTATTGTGCTGCCCATTGCCTGTCCACAGACCGGGCTTGGCTACCTCTGCCTTAGTAAACCAGGCTTCCAATACTACAACCTTCGTTAAGCAGAACGACCACTGAAATAAAGCTGCGCTCTTCTGCTTCCTGACCCCCCCCCCTATTTGTACAGGGCTATTTTGGGAACTCCAGAACAATCCCTCCTCAGCCCCTACCTCTCATCCCCGTGGAGAGCAAGTGATGCATCTTTGCACGTCCATTGGGGGGGGGGGGGAGGAGGGAAAAACAACAGCCACAGGAAATGCTCACCCTCTGTGGCTGTCGGCGAAAATTTTTAATGCTTTGCAAACCGCCTTCCCAGCTGAATAAATGAAGGGGGTGAGTGGGTGGGAGGTTCTTTATTTTTTATTCATTTATGTTGCATAGTTCTGAGCCATCCAGCCCCTCAAAGGATTGGGTTTTTATTTTATTTTTTTAGCTTTGCAGCCCGCTGCTGCCACGGAACCTGACCCGCGTCGCAGGAGGCCTATTTCAAAAACTTTAACATGAAGCATTAACCTGCCCTTTGCCGTACAGGTAGCCCTCTATGATCATAATTAAGCCCAACATTTATATTGCTAAGCAAGGCGGTTGTTAAAAGTGAGTTTTGCCCCATTTTGCAACTTTTTTTTGCCTTAGTTGTTTCAAACGAATCACTGCAGTTTGGTGAATCGTGCCATTTTTAAGCAAAAGCTTGTTAGTAAGACTACTACTGTGATGGCGAACCTACGGCACAGGTGGCACGCGGAACCATTTGTGCCAGCATGCGAGCCGCAGGCAAACTTACCTCACTGCACACGCACGCGCCTCACAACTGGTTTGAGGCCTTTTTCAGCCTCCCAGAGGCTTGAAAAAGGCCTCTGCAGGCCGAATAATAGGCCTGTTTCGTCACTTCCTGTAATACCAGAAGTGATGAAACGGGCCTATTATTCGGCCTGCAAAGCCTGCAGAGGGTTTTTTTCAAGCCTCTGGGAGGCCGAAAAAGGCCTCAAACAAACCGAAAACCAGCTGTGAGGTGCAGGCAGATAAGGGGGCGGAATGGGGGGGGGGAATTTTCGCTTGCAAGCGCAGGGGGTGTTGGGGTGGGTCACGTTACCTTCTGGGCGCTGCCACACAAGCGCGCACATGCCAGCACACACACACAATTTTTGCCACAGGAACCCCAAAAGGTTAGCCACCATTGATCTACTAGTCCCATTATTTCCCATTCAAGTACTAATCTGGTCTGGCCATGCTTGGCTTACTAGCTAAAGTGGTCCGGATGTCACATCCTTTTCTGAAGGCATGTAGGAGAAAACAAATAGAGCTGGGGACAGAGTTAAATGTGTCATCAGCTTAGAGTCCTTGGGTTGCTACAAACTATCGCTTGAATTCTGTTGAGCCTTATCGGTGCCAATTTAGCCCTGTTGATCGACTAGACTCCTGTGTATACGCTTGAATAAATCTGTATGTATTTCTATTTCTAACTTAACGTATGATCCTGATCCATTTTGCCCGACAAGGCAGTTGCAATTTCCAAACATATCCTGCGTGTTGCAATCCTCTAACCTTTGCATTATTGAGGCTTGGATGGCGTTTCCGTTCCGTCTGTGTGACCTGCAGAAACCAGCTTCAAGTAGCCATTTCAACTAGAAATTCTGAGGGGGGCAAATAGATAGATAGATAGATAGATAGATAGATAGATAGATAGATAGATAGATAGATAGATAGATAGACAGATGCCCAAGGAGCTGCTGATCCAGTTCTACAGGACAGACACAGACTCCAGAGAGGAATTAGGACTGCAGAAAAAACAATTACTACCCACCTGCCTTCCATCGAGGACCTGGATCCTGCACCCTGAGTCAAAAAGAGGGCTGTGAAAATATCTACAGACCCCTCACATCCCGGACATAAACTGTTTCAACTCCTTCCCTCAAATCGATGCTATAGAGCCCTGCACACCAGAACAACTAGACACAAAGGGAGTTTTTCCCTGAACACCATCACTCTGCTCAACACTGTCCAACTATTTACAAAGTCTGCACTACTATTAGTGTTAATCTTCTCATCACTCCTTATCGCCCAGCTTAGTCTCCTTGTAACATCTGGGATTATTCAGATATTGGCAAGGAAATATGCAATTCTCGCTCTGGCCCATGTTAGGTCGCAGTTTTCCTTATCATGCTGCCCTGTAAATTTACAATTAGCCAGGAATACAGAGAAGGCCAAAGCAAACCAAAACCCATCACCTGCTTAGCTAGATACCTGCCGCATAGCCCCAAATACTTGTGACTCATGGGGGTCTGGGAGAAGGAATTGAGGCTACTGAGTAGCTGAACTTTGGGCAGTTAATCAATAAAGAAAGGTAAATAGATTACGGGTGGACCTTGTCGGTTACGTTCAGTTGAGCCATTCAGTTATCAGCTTGTTGGAAGGACAGGTCAAGTTTGGTGTTAAAGATTTTTAAAAATGGGAGTTTTTAAGAGCAGCCCCCCAGCCAGTACTGTTGGGGGAGAGGGGCCAGGATAGCAACCTCTCTTATGGTGCATCGCTCTTTCTGATACTTAGGCCCTCAACTGCACTGTAAAAACAGGCCAAGTTTCAACCCAGACCGTTGTGCAGCCATCTTGACTTTTTTGACCTATTTGGAGACATCCCTGGCTTAGCTATTCTTTTTTGAACGAGGGGAAGGTATAACTGTGTATACATCCGGATTCATCAGGAAAGCAAGTGTTCGTGGCCATGATTCCAGGATGAGTCTTCATTTCACTAGGTCCGTCATGGCGAACCTATGGCACCTGTGCCAGAGGTGGCACACAGAGACCTCTCAGTGGGCACATGCACCATCGCCAGCTGCTTTCTGGTTTCTGGTGCTGGCCAGAAAAAGCACCGGAAAACAGCCCCCAAAACGAGCTGCTTTTCGGGCCGCTTTGGGGGCTTTTTCAGGCTGTTCTGGGGGCCATTTTGGTGCAAAGGATGGCCTATAAACACCCAAAAAAACAGCTTGAAAATGGCCTAAAAACGCCCCCCCAAACGGCCTTAAAATGGCCAAAAAACAGGCCGTTTTCTTGTCGTGTTTTGGGCCCTTTTGGTGCAAAGAATGGCCCAAAATGGCCTGAAAATGGCCTTTAAAAAAAAAAACAATTTTATTGATTTTTTAAAAACAAACAAAACATAAAAACATCAGCTCTCTTCCATACATATATACAAACAGTGTGTCGGTTGGTTCATCAGTTTTGTGCATTCATTTCGTAGTCTCAATTACAGTTACATTACATAATAACTCATATTATCAATCCAAACTTATATATCCTAGTATCACTATTAGAAAATCATTTGACTATAATTTTATTCCTTCGTACTTTATGAGATAACTATAATTTAGGTAGTTTATTCTATAACAAATCATATAATCATACCCAATCTATCCTAAAAACACTTTATAGATATGATGTCAAGTAACAAAGAAAAAGCAAAAGCAAAGATATTCCTTGTTATCCAACATTCTAAATATTCTATTATTATATTTTATCATCCAACCATTGATTGAAAATGGTCTTAAAATGGCCCCCAAACCCCCAGGCCGTTTTCCATTCGTGTTTTGGGCCATTTTCAAAGCTGTTTTTGGTGTGAAAAATGGCCTGAAAACAGTCAGAAAAGGGCCCCGAAAACAGCTCCCAAATGGCCTAAAAACAATCCAGAAAAAAAGCCTGAAAATGCCCCAGGAAATGGCCTGTTTTGGGGGACTATTTTCAGGCCATTTTTCACACCAAAAATGGCCTGAAAAAGGGCCTCAAAACCGCCCCCCAAAACAGGCACAGGTGCACCGGCCAGGTGCATGCGTGGTTCAGGTTTGGGCACTTGGGTGCCCAAAATGTTCTCCACCACTGCACTAGGTTTTACTTTAAAGGCGATGTGGATCAGGCTGCAACGTTAATCCTCCCCCATTCTCTTTTGCGCAGCCGAGACAAAGAGGGGCAGGTTAGATTTTGATGAACAGGGAAGGAAACCTGTAAGCAGGAATATTTGAGGAGGAAGTGCTAAAGGCCGTATTTGTTTAGGCAACATACCAGCACACGGCCTTGTTTTGCAACAGGTTTTGTGCTGGGAACTCCAAACAGGGGTGGAAGAGGAAAAAAAATAAGAGGCTGTTGTGCTGCCATTTGCTAGGCCCTCCGTCTTACTCCGCTGTTACGCGTCCCTCCCCAAAACAGGTTCCTGAACCTCCAGCGGCAAATATTTCCAAGCTCCCTGGGGTAAACCCAAGTTTGTGGGTTGTGTAATGCACACACTTCTCCCGTGGTGTTGTGGTTTGCCGGCAGCCGGTGGGGATGGCTGAGGTCTCGGGTGAGGGGCCTGCGTGTGATGCATTGATGGGGCCAGGACCATCAGGGAGTGGAGTGCTGCTTTTGGAGACGGTGGAGGCTGGCAGCAGTGAGGATGAGTCCCCCGAGGAGCCTGTGTCCAGTGCGTGTGCACACAGGACTGTTGTAATGATGAGGCAGTCAAGTTGTTTGATCATGAACGACTGAATCATGATGATCTTTATTGGAGTCTAGTCTTGCATTTATACACATTTTTAGTTATCCTCCATCTCTGGTTAACTTCGGTTACTGCTTAACTTTTGTTATTGTTTAGCACAGTAATCCGTACAATTAATTATCTCTAGTTAAAGCCTAACACATGTTTACTTCCTCTCTCTAATCCTCCTTTAGATTAGTGACTTTGTTTACCTGAGTTGTATTTGCTTGGAAACATTCTTTATCTGAGGTTTGCCATCTGAGATTGGAACATTCCTGCAATTACAACTCTACACAGGACTGCTCAAAGGAAAGAGCAGCTGCAGCAGCACGGGCGACTCGGGAGTAAGGCTGCAAGGTAATGGCCCCTCCCTTAAGAGATAAAGGCCAGCTGAGAAACCGGAGTTCTTTGCAGGAAGCAAAGAAGTTTTTGCACTCAAGCCTGGTGGACGTTCAGGATATCTTAGCTGGTGTTTGGAGAGTCTTTGTGTTTGAAATATTTCTTAGTAACTTTATCTGGTGTTCTTGGCAGCCTTGCACCACCTTGACAAGGCTCGTCCTTATCAGAGACAATGAGTTTGAATAGCCTTTTAACCATGAATGAACGGAATTCAGAGAAGCATTAAAAGGTTTTGCTTTTATTTGTTTGGTGTTTGTTTACTTGGACCAAGGTTTGGGTCAGAACCCATGGAGGTTTTGTCTTAGGGTGCGAGCTTCGCTCTGCGTGTGGCTTTGTGCACGCTGTTCTGACCTAGGCTTCTCAAGATCACGAAGGTGACTCCTCATCCCGATAAAACCCCTTTTATTTAGGTTAAAAGTGAATTCCCCTCCAGCAAAGTCTCGGCAAACAGTCTTTCATGAGATTTCACAACTAGACTGAAGAGGCTTGGAGAGTTGCCAGGCCGATATCCTCCAAACGCCATGCTGTAGCAGCAATTACTTGGTAAGAAGTCAGGAACAGATCTTCACCCTGATGAATTGAACTAGTTATCCCCAGCAAACAGCACTCCCCTTTCGCTCGTCTTTTATTCCCTCTGGGAGGGGCCATTCTCCATCAACCTAAGCCTTTACTCCCGAGTTGACCCTAGTTCCTTAATTGTTCCCTTCTCCTGGCAGCTCTGTGCATGTGCACACTGGGAACAGGCTCCAGCTGCTCTTCTGCCCCACTGATCTCCAACTCCTAAGGCAGCTGATAACTGCCGGACGGCCCTGTCTGTTGTAATGACGAGGCAGTTGAGTTGTTTGATCATGAACAACTGAATCATGATGATCTCTATTGGAGTCTAGTCCTGCATTTATACACATTTTTAATTATCCTCCATCACTGGTTACCTTTGGTTACTGTTAGATCGGTGGATCGGGTCACATGAGGCGAGACGCGAAAGTGAACAGTCAGCTCTTTATTGTGACTTCAGAACAAGGACAGCTAAAGTGTGCAAGCCGCTTGGCTTTATACAGCCGGCCGGCGGCTCGGCGGCCAATGGCAGCGCTTTGAATCTCCCGCGATCGGCTCAGCCAATCACAGGCGTTCAGTGAACCAATCGGGTTGCTGTCCGGGTGGACCAATCAGAATGCGAGTTTACAAGAATGTTAATACAGAACAGTTACTGCTTAACTTTCGTTACTGTTTAGCACAGTAATCCGTACAATTAATTATCTCTAGTTAAAGTCTAACATATGTTTACTTCCTCTCTCTAATCCTCCTTTAGATGAGTGACTTTGTTTGCCTGAGTTGTATTTGCTTGGAAACATTCTTTATCTGAGGTTGGCCATCCGAGATTGGAACATTCCTGCAATTACAACTCTACACCTGGCCCCATCTCTGCCTCCGACGCAGAGCCCTCGTCCGAGCCTTCCCCAGACTCCAGGACTGGCCCAGGTTCCTCCCCAACCTCTTCACTGTCCGAGTCTGCCGCCAGCTCTGCTGGTGGGCCACAACACATGCAACTATGGCTGCTGAACGGAAGTTCAGCATGTTTAGTTCTTGGACAGGAGACCACTAGGAAATCCCAGGGACAGACAACAGCAGTAGCACTTAAGACTTATATACCACTTTACAGTGCTTTACAGCCCTCTCTAAGCGGTTAAATTCAGGGGAACCATGTCCCTTCCAGAGCACGACTGTGTGAACTTCTGCATGCTGTACCCCGGGACTGGCATAATCCCTGGTACACAAAGACTGCATGGCAGGATTGGCTGAGCTTTCGTGCACACAGCAGTTCAGTGTGTTTAGCGCTTGGACAAGAGACCACCAGGAAATCCCAGGCATAGACAAGATGCTTGCCAGAGTGCGCTTTGGTATGCGTGTCTCTGTGAAAGCGCGCCCAGCCTTCTCAAGGGATGCGCGCCCCACTTTTGCAAGCAAGCCAGGGTGGGCACAAACCTTGCCCAACCCGTCGTTCTCCCTGGGGATCCGGGATTCTCCCCGCCCCGCCGGCTCAGGATGATGGGCTCCCTTCCAGCGACTTAGAATAGAATAGAGCTGGAAGGGCCCTTGGAGGCCTTCTAGTCCAGCCCCCTCCTCAAGCAGGAGACCCTATCCTATCTCAAACAAGGGGCTGTCCAATCTCCTTTTTAAATACCTCCAGTGACGGAGCAGCCACAACTTCTGGTGGCAACTTTCGCTCCACTGGTTAACTGTCCTCACAGTTAGGAAGTTTCTCCTTAGTTCCCAGGTTGCTTCTCTCCTGGATGAGTTTCCACCTGTTGCTTCTTGACTTGCCTTCAGGTGCTTTGGAGAATAAGTTGACCCCCCCTCTTCTTCTTTGGGGCAGCCCCTCAAATACTGGAAGATGCTCTCATGTCCCCCCGTTTTCTCTAGACCAGCCAAACCCAAATCCCGCAACCGTTCTTTGTGTGTTTTATCCTCCAGGCCTTTAATCCTCTTGGTTGCTCTTCTCTGCATTTTTCCCAAAGTCTCAACGTCATTTTTGTGGCTTCCAAAAGCGGATGCTGTATTCCAGGAGGTTGGAGTAGATGACCTCCAAGGTCCCTTCCAACTCTGTTATTCTGATAGGACAGAATAGAATATTGGATGAAGAATACAATAGAAGATAAATTGGATGAAGAATAGAACAGGATAGGATAGGATAAATAGGAATAGGAATAAATATTGGATGAAGAATAGAATAGAATATTGGGATGAAGAATAGAATAGA
>NW_020769485.1:604018-615397 GCF_900518735.1 Pseudonaja textilis | reverse complement strand
AGAATAGAATGGAATAAATATTGGATGAATAAAAGAATAGAATAGAAAATAGAATAGAAAATAGAATAGAATAGAATAGAAATTGAATTTTTTATTGGCCAAGTGTGATTGGACACACAAGGAATTTGTCTTGGTGCAAATGCTCTCAGTGTATATAAAAGCTACAAGTGATTAATAGAGTAGAGTAGAGTAGAGTAGAATAGAATAGAATAGAATTCTTTTATTGGCCAAGTGTGATTGGACACACAAGGAATTTGTCTTGGTGCAAATGCTCTCAGTGTACATAAAAGCAAAGATACATTCGTCCAGAATCATCAGGTACAACACTTAATGACAGTCACAGGGTACAATCAGCCATCAAATCATACCAGGAAACAGTCCATATAAATCGTCAGGATGCAAGAGACAACCTTACATACAGAGTCACAAGTGGGAGGGGGAGGGCCGATAAGAAGTTTAAAAAAATCAACCAGAAGAGAGGGGGAAGGGACCTCGGAAGGTCTTCTAGCCCAACCCCCTGCTCTAACTTCGGGGCCTCTCGCGGCGTCCCTCCCTCCCTCCCGGCTGCAGCAGCAGCAGCGGCGATCGCCGGGACTCGGACCGGGGCCGGCCGGGTTCCCTTCTCTCCCCCGCTCCCTCCGGAGGCGGCGCCTGGCGCGGCGGGGTAGAAAAGCGCCGGGCCAAGACGGGCAGCACCGGCGGGCCATGGAGCCGGAGGCGCTGCGGGACCTGCGGGCTCTGCTGGAGCGGGCGGGCGGGCGGGAGCCGCTGCGGCTGGCGGGCGAGGTGCGCCCGGCCGAGCTGCAGACCTTCGCCCGCGATCTCTTCGCCGAGCCGCCGCCGCCGCCGCCGCTGGAGGAGCCGGAGAAGGAGGAAGGGGAGACCGAGGCCGTTGCAACGGGGAGGACGGGGAAGCGACGGCGGGCTCGGATGCGCAGCGGCGGCGGGCGGCATCCGTTGCGGGGCTGCGCGCTGCTCTTCGCGCTCTTCCTGCCCGCCTCGCTGGAGCAGCCGCGGGAGATGCGCCGCCTGCGCGAGATCCTCCGCGACCTGCGCGCTCAGCTCCCCGCCGCCGCCCCGCCGCCCGCCGTGGTCGGCGTGGTGCTCTTGCTGCAGCCGCCGGAGAACCCCGAGGCCCCGGAGGCGGCGCGGCTGCAGCTGGAAGGGCTGCTCCGGAGGGTCTTCTCCTCCCGCCGCCGCCGCAGCCGTAGCCGCGATCCCGGGCTGCCGGATACCTTGCAAGCGGTCGCTTACCGGCCGGGGGACGGCCGGGCGGCCCGGGAAGCCGCTTGCCGAGCGCTGCGAGCCGCCTTGAAGCTGCGAGCAGGTGCGCGCACGGGGCCCCGGGGGCCAGAGCGGGAGATGGCGGCGCCCCCGGGCGCCCTCTTGCAAATGATCTCCGCGAAGGGAGCCCCGCGGGTGGGTGGGAGACGAGACCATGTTCTTTTTTTGGGGGGGGGGAAGAGCGAAATGCCTTGATCCCCCCCAGAAAGGTAGGTGAGTTCTTAGGTGAGAAGGGAGGTACAGATATAGTAGAGTTGGAAGGGACCTTGGGGGGTCGTCTAGTCCAACCCCTTCCCCCCCTCGAGGAGACGCTAGACTATTTCACATAGGTGGCTGTCTTTAATGGGAGTCCAATCTTCAATGTGTTTCCTGACCTGGCCTACCTTACAGGTACAGATTAACAGAGTTGGAAGGGACCGTGGAGGTCGTCTAGTCCAACCCCCACTCACCATCAAGGAGGAGGCACTGTGCTATTTCAGAGAGGTGGCTGTCTTTAATGGAAGTCTAATTTTCAATGGGACCTTTTCAATCCTGACCTGGACTAACTTACAGATACAGAAGATACAGGTTAACAGAGTTGGAAGGGAGCTTGGAGGTCATCTAGCCCGAGCAGGAAACCCTACACCCATTTCTGACCGAGGGGAATCCAATCTCTTCTTGAAAGCCTCCAGGGATGAAGCTCCCACAACTTCTGTTCCATGGGTGGATTGTTCTCACTGTCAGAAAGTTTCTCCTTATTTCCAGGTTGAATTTCGCCTTGTTCAGTTTCCATCAATGATTCCTTGTCTGTCCTTCGGGTGCCTTGGAAAATAGCTTGACCCCCTTCCTCCTCCTCCTCTCTGGGGCAGCCCCTCAAATATTGAAAGATGCTCTCCTGTCCCCCCTGGTCCTTCTCTTCCCTAGACTAGCCAGGCCCAGTTCCCGCAACCGTCCATCATATGTTTCAGCCTCCAGTCCCCTAAATCATCCTGGTTACTCTTATCTGCACTCTTTCCAGAATCTCAACCTCTTTTTTACATTTCTTCTTTGCGGGAAGCCCTGAGATATTGGAAGACTGCTATCTTGTCACCCCATCCTTCTTTTCCTTAAACTAGACATGTCTTCTGTCCATCTATGGTTTGCTCAGATGTTCTTTCTTTCTTTCTTTCTTTCTTTCTTTCTTTCTTTCTTTCTTTCTTTCTTTCTTTCTTTCTCTCTCTCTCTCTCTCTTTCTTTCTTTCTTTCTTTCTTTCTTTCTCCATTTCTTTCTTTCTTTTTCTTTCTTTTTCTCTCTCTCTTCCTTCCTTCTTTTCTTTCTCTCATCTTTTTTTCTTTCTTTTGCTTTGGAGAATAGCTTAGCCCCCTTGCTTCTCTCTTGGGCAGCCCCTCAAATACTGGAAGTCTGCTCTCCTGTCTCCCCTGGTCCTTCTCTTCCCTAGACCAACCAGGCCCAGTTCCTGCAACCGTTCTTCATATGTTCGAGCCTCCAGTCCCCTCATCATCCTGGTTGCTCTTCTCGGCACTCTGGAGGTGGCTGGATTAACATTCAGGTTTAAACTTTTTTTTTTTAATGCTACTTGCAAGGAATGGAAAATTCTCCCTTAGGGGATTGTTGGAAGGAATATCCATCTGGTTCAGTTCCAGGCTGGGAGAGAGACGCTGGGAACAACAGGGAGGCTGATTGGAAAGATGGTTCAATACTCAACACAATCACACACACAAAAACGACATGTGGCTCTGGGTCAGCTGAACAACTAGCTGAGTGAGAGGAAAGGGTTCTTCTAGGGTTCTGTGTTTTGGAAGTTTGGGATGTGTGCCACATGGGCTTTATGTTCCTAAAGAGGGTATTGGGCAATTCCCATTGTGGCTGATGGGATTTTTTTTTTGTCCTGTGCTAGATTTTGGGTGAGGGACTGCTTGTTATAATCCTGTTAACTTGGCTTTTGTTAGCTGTCCAACTTTGCTCTAAGGAAATGGATTATTGCCAGCAATATTTGCTCTGCTTATGAATGGAGCCATCTAGACACTTGACTTCCTCTTTCAATAAGCTCTTTATCTCCTTAAGTGCTGGCATCTGCTGTAGGCTATTAAGAAAGACTTGGGTGATGCTTTCTGTCTTTAAGAGCACGTTTCTCCATTTCTCCTTTGGGAAAATACAATATTCTTCCCTTTTTTTAATATTCCCCCAAATATTTCATTCTTCTAGGAGTGGGGGCTTCCCACAATTTACAACATTTTTTCGGGCAGGAAAACGGCAAAAGAAAAAAATCCATAGTTGGGGTTGCTTTAACCATCATGGTGTTGGTTTAACAATTGCTACCCAAAAAGTCAGAAAATCAGCTGAGTGACAACTGTCATGACTTATGACTGACATTTGGGGCTCCATTACCCTAAAATAAAAGGACTCCTGTCAGAGCGTTTGCAGCGTGACTATTATTGTGAAACAACCCAGGAGCAAAACACAGTACGCACACAGGCTTAGACGTGAACAGTGGTTTATACACAAGACATATACAGAAATATACGTGGTAGGCAAAATACCTGACAAGCAATCAATCAATCTTCTTAACTCAATGGAGACTTGACATAAGGAGAGAGAAGTACACCCACTAATGTTTTCCTTTATATAAATACTTCTTAAAAAGGTAAAACAACTGTGGATCCATTCTTTGTCTTAAAAGGGCAATACCTGTGCTATGCTGAATCATCCTTATTGCATCAGCTTTATAGCTTGTGGTCAGCTCTTAAATATCTATACCTTCACATACCTTATGAGGGGTCCTGGGTGCTCTCTGAGGTTGCTTATTGCAAACGTTTCATTACCTAAACCAGGTAATATCATCAGTGCTGGCGGGGAGGTTGCTTTCTCTTTATATGAAAGGAGCTTGCTTATAGACAGCAAACCCCCTCCCTTCTAGCACTGATAATGTTACCTAGTTGGACAATGAAACGTCTACAAGAAAACCACCAAAGTCAGAAAGCACCAAGGACCCCATTCTCCTCCTCCTCCTCCTCTTCCGTTATGCAAACCCCCTTCCCTTCTAGCACTGATGATGTTACCTAGTTGGGTAATGAAACGTCGGCAAGAAAACAAGCAACCTCAGAGAGCACGAGGACCCCATAGTTCTCCTCCACCTCCTCCTCCCTTTTGTACTGATGATGTTACCTAGTTGGGTAATAAAACGTCTGCAAGGAAACAACCAAGTTCAGAGGACCCCACAGTCTTTTTTTTCCTCCTCCTCCTCCTCCTCAACCCCACACCCCTTCTAGCACTGATGATGTTCCCTAGTTGGGTCACTAATTTGACCTTTTTTGCTTTTACAGATGGGGCAGAACTTCCGAAGCCCAAACTGCCTGCCTTATTGTCGTGTATTCCGTGGGGCAGAAGGAGCGAGGATTTTCAGACGGATGCAAAATTAAATGAAGGTAAAGAGGCCTACGAATTCATGAGCGCTGCAAAAACATTGCCTGCGTTCCCACCACACACACAACCTGGATGCGGAATCAAGGTTTTTGGGTTTTTTTTTTTCTTATTTTCAATTTCATTGTACACGTGTTGTGCGTTAACAATAAATGTTTGATTGATTTGATCTGAAGCTTAGTTAAAAGGCATATGATTGGATCAGCAGAAATCTCATATTTATTTTTATTTATTAATCAAATTTATATGGCTGCTCATCTTATAATTTTTTTCCCCAATGAATTTGGGACGCCTTCTATGTCAATATTTCTCACCCTTAGCCATTTTAAGATGGGTGGACTTCAACTCCCAGAATTCTGGGAGTTGAAGTCCACCCATCTTAAAATGGCCAAGATGGAGAAACACTATTCTAGAGAATGAATGTATGTAAAACTGAGCGTGCCATTTTAATTTTAATACTCTGCTCTTTTTTCCCAATGTAGATGCCATACAAGACTTAGAAGGTGCCATGGCGTTGACCAACATTGCACCCAATGGGAAGTGTGAAGAGGCCTCAGAGACACTTAACAAGCTGTGATTTGTTGTCTGATGGATTCCACGTTCTTTATATCCTATCTTTTGAGGAGTAAAAAAATGAGTTGCAAATCTGGGATAGCCTTACAAGCTCTGCGAAGGAAGCAGCTAGAAGCTGGCCTGTTTTGTTTTTTTTAATGATAGTTTGTTCCAGAAGCAGTGGTGCAGAAAAGATGCTGGTTTGTTTCCTTTCAGCATCCTTGTTTCATGGCGAACCAAAGAAGCATTTGTTTCTACTCTTAAGCACATTAAGGTGCATATTCTCTTCATAAAAAGCCATTGGACCTCTTGAGGCTCACCATTTAGAGAAGCATCATTGTTTCCCAAAAGTTGTGATGGAGACAGTACAACAGAAATGGCAATGCAATCATCATTCTTGCCAGATCCAACCGTCTCTTTCTTATTTAACTTGTCTCCTCCATTCTGGCATCCCTGTCTGCAGCGTTGGAAATCTTGATGCTCGGAAGGAAAAGAGAAACAGTCGCTCATGTTTTGAGGGGAAAAAAAAGCCACTTTATTCCGTTCCTGAATATGGTTTCAGGTGGCAAAGAAATTCTACTACGTTGTTAATGGAGATACACATGTGTAGTTACTCGGTCTTGTGGCTATGCTGTCCCGTGCTATGTTTTGGAAATTTACTATATCAGTGTTTCTCAACCCTGGCCCCTTACAAATGGCTTCAATTCCCAGGATTCCCTAGCCTGGCCTTGCTGGCTAGGGAATTCTGGGATTTGAAGTCCACACATTTGACAGTAGCCAGGGCTAGGGTTAGGTTGAGCAACACTGTATGATAGGCATAGTTAAAACTTGCAATATATATTTTTTTTCATCAAAATAAAAGAGTTACGCATTTCACGAATGAAGACAAATGTTATGGTTATGCATTTTTACAAACATTTTTTTTCATTAAAATGAATGTTTATTCATTTGTCCCTCTCCTACAGAAAGCTTTTCCAAACGCTGTGTTTTGTAGCCTGAATCTTTATATAAAAATACTGATGAAATTGTAAGGTCCTAATCTCCTACATTTTATAATATAGAAAGCAGATGCATAGAGCTACTTAGGTTACAGTCTGAAACAATTTTCTATTTCTCTAAAAATAATATTCAAAGGACCATCATCTTATAGAGGGGGGAGAGGGAGGAGGGGAGGGAGAGAGAGAAGGAGAAAGAAAGAAAAAAAAGAAAAAAAGAGAAAAAGAAAGAAAAAAATAACAAAGAAAAGAAACAGAAGGAAAGAAAGAAAAGAAACAGGAGGAAGGAAGGAAGGAAGGAAGGAAGGAAGGAAGGAAGGAAGGAAAGAAAGAAAGAAAGAAAGAAAGAAAGAAAGAAAGAAAGAAAGAAAGAAAGAAAGAAAAAGAAAGAAAGAAAGAAAGGAAAAAAGAAAGAAAAGAAACAGAAGGAAAGAAAGAAAGAGAGAGAGAAAGAAAGAAAGAGAAAGAAAGAAAGCCATGCAGGTCCCTGGCTTGTATATTCAGCCTGACTCAGGGTAGTAAGATTGTAATCTAGTTTATTTGAGAGACCCCAGTTTGTGGGGAGAAATGTTTATAAGAATAGTCACACAGTCAATGATTGACAAAACAATTGAGAATCCAGTTCATTTCATTAATTTAATTATTTCAAGTATCCCATGCATTGCTTCTTGGAGATACGAGTGCAAAGTTTTAACATGCTTATAATTTATTTACTAATGATGAAGTTAACCATTGTTTACTCCATCCAGTTTGCACAGGTGGGCTTGCCTAAGAAGCCAGACAAAAAGGTGGTTTCAGTTTTTGAGGTTGTGCAAATCCAGCTACAGGAATTACAGGAAGATAAGGACAAACAAGTTACCCCATAATTCTTTTACCAATTTAAATCAGTGTTCATGACAGATTAGAGCAGATATATCCTTCAGCAATGGGATTTCTTTAACTGAAGCTGGTTCTCCAATACCTTTTGCAAATGTTTGACCAGATTTACCTACCAAGTTTAAATTCGTTTATAAATAAACTGCGGGGGAGTTGTATCAGCACAAAACACAAGCTTTTGAAACTTACAAATCAAAAGGTTTCATGCAAGCCATAAGGTGCGGTGTTTTAATCCGCTTGTCAAGATTCATAAACAGAATATGCCCTCTCCCTTTCTCTTAACAGGACTTTGTACCTTCTGCTGTAGAACTTATTTTAATGCTGTGCCTTTTGAAAATCTGGAATAAACAGCCATTTGTGGCATATGTGCTTTGCCTGTGCAATGACTGTTTAAAGTTAATCCTCTTTCAAAGAACAGACGTCAATTATATATAGAAATACAGAATTCTTTATTGGCCAAGTGTGATTAGATACACAAGGAATTTGTTTCTGGTGCATAAGCTCTCAGTATACATACAACAATAGTGATAAGCAAAAATGTTATAGTCATAAGATAAAGACATAGGTGAATTCTGAATGTTATAAGTGTCGTTGGTTTTCAATAAACAATTTGTCCTTGCTTGTAAGATGGAACTGCATGGCTAATGACTCAGTTATCCGACAAGCCTCTATAAACCTTTCTGGCCAATAAAATTGGTTGCAAGGCCTTTACTGGGTTTGTAGCCATTTTGCCTTCTTATTTAGAAACAGGATTTTTTGTCATCAACTATTGGACGAGGAAGTAAGGTAATGCTTGACTTACAACCACTAATTTACCGATGTTCGAAGTTACAACGGCATTGTAAAAAATGACTTACGATCAGGTTTCACCCTGACGATCGTTGCAGCATTCAAAATGGATCAAATTTGGACAATCAAAATTTGGACGTTTGGCAACTTGTTTGTATTTATGACAATTGCTATGTCTGGGATTCATTTTGTGAATTTCTGACAAGCAAAGTCAGTGGGGAAGCCATCTTGTCGTTTAGCAGTGGAAATTTGGGCTCCAGATGACAAAAGCTTGCTGCACGCTCATTCTGAATGGCTGCAAATCGTGACTTCATTGAGAAACTTTGTACCCTGGAGGCTGAGTTTGGCATGCTTCTGGGATTTTGCTAGCAGGCTCCCTTATCTCACAGGAAATGGAGCCTGTGTTAAATGACAACTATAAACAAAAGGGATTTTCCCTGCACTCCTGAGAGAGTTTTCGAGAGAGCAATGGAGAATTTTAAGGGACTGGTTAGTCTCTGTGGTACTTGACTCGCTTACAAATTGTCACCAGGTTGCCTAATTTGACGATGCGCTGCACAGATACCATGAATAAACCTGTATCTTTGTAAATAAATCGATTACAACATAAAGACATTGCAAAATGCTAACCAGACTCCAGTGATTTTTTTTCCTAAAGGAAAAGCAAACAAAGCCTGGAAAACAGATTGCAAAACTGGACCTTTACCAGTTGGAGAAACAGGCTGTGTGCAATGGAGGTTGGAATTCAGAATAGAGGTGGAAGGGATCTCAGAGGTCTTCTAGTCCACCCTCCTACTCAACAGGAGACCCTATAAAATTTGAGGCAGTGGCTGTCCAGTCTGTTAAAAGCCTCCAGTGTTGAAGCGTCCGCAACCTCTGGAGGCAAGCAGTTCTACTGCTTAGTTGTCCTAACTGTCAGGAAACTTGCTTCTCCTTTATTAAGGGTCTTTGAAGTTTACCTTCAGGATCTGGCCTTACAAAGAGCAGTCAGGGTCGATCGCCTCTAGGACTGACCGGTTTGGTCACCTTGCAGTCCAAGGGACTCTCAGGAGTCTTACAATTAGAATTAGAATTCTTTTTATTGGCCAAGTGTGATTGGACACACAAGGAATTTGTCTTGGTGCAAATGCTCTCAGTGTACAAAAAAGAAAAGATACATTCATCAAGAGTCAAGAATCATCAGGTACAACACAATAATAGTCATAGGGTACAATAAGCAATCAAATCATACTAGGATATAAATCGTAGGATACAAGCAACAAAGTTACAGTCATACAGTCACAAGTGGGAGGAGATGGGCGATAAGTGATGAGAAGATTAATAGTAATAGTAGTGCAGACTGTGTTGAGGGAATTATTTGTTTAGAAAAGCGATGGCGTTCAGGAAAAAACTTGTGTCTAGTTGTTCTGGTGTGCAGTGTTCTATAGCGTCATTTTGAGGAAAGGAGTTGAAACAGTTTATGTCCGGGATGAGACGGGTTTGTAGATATTTTCTCAGCCCTCTTTTTGACTCGTGCAGTATGCAGATCCTTGATGGAAGGCAGGTTGGTAGTAATTTTTTTTCTGCAGTCCTAATTATCCTTTGAAGACTGTGTCTGTCCTTTTGGGTTGCAGAACCAAACCAGAGAGTTAGAGAGGTGCAGAGGACAGACTCCATCATTCCTCTGTAGAACTGGATCAGCAGCTCCTTGGGCAGTTTGAGCTTCCTAAGTTGGTGCAGAGAGAACATTATTTGTTGTGCTTTCTTGATGTTTTTGATGTTAGGTGTCCATTTTAGGTGATGTGATATAGTAGAACCTAGAAATTGGAAGGTCTCTACTGTTGATACTGTGTTGTCTAGTATTGTAAAAGGTGGGAGTATGAGAGGGTTTCTCGTAAACTCTACCACCATTTCTACAGTTTTGAGTGTGTTCAGTTCCAGATGGTTCCGGTTACACCACAAGTCTTATCCAGCACCAGAGTTCAAAGGCCTCCATTCTTTTTTGGTAGCCACCCCAAATACTGGAAGACTCCTATCATGTCACTCCTAGCTCTTCTTTTCTCTAGATTGGCCATACCCCATGATGAGATCATGCATCAGTTTCCTTGCAGCATAAGGACTTGGTTAACTGGTGAAAAACTCTTGACTTCTGCTCCACAAAGGGAATTCTGGGAATTCAAATCCACTCCATGCTGGCTGGGGAATTCTGGGATCTGAAGTCAACGTGCCTTAAAATAAAATCTCCAAAGTTGGGAGAAAACTCTGGTTTATACTGTATTCTCTGAATTCCCAAACCAAATGAATTCAGGCCCAGGTTAACACATTAACCCAGTTTGCAAAACGCTGGAAATATAACATTAGTTGCCTCTGGTTAACAAAACAGAAATTCGCCTCCCAAGACCCAAGTCAGCCATTTTGGGAGCGGCCTCCTGTGCGATTCTCAGCCTCAAGGCAGGCAGGCATTCAACAGGTATAGCTCGATCGACGTTTTTTTATCACCCTCGGCGTCGTCGTCTCGTAAACCACCCCTTCCCTTCCTCCTTCTTTAGTCGGCTTCGCTTTCTTCCCATCTTTTCCCTCCTGCCCAGCCCTCAAACGCCAGCAATTTTCGAAGCAGGCGTTTACGAAGGCCACCCCGCATTCCTTTTTTTTTTTTCCTCCCCTGGTTGCTAAGAAACCGCGCCCTTGAGTGAAGGCCCGGTCGCCGTCGCGGGTTGCCAAGCGTCACTTCCGGCGTTGCTCCGGAAGCGGCGAATGCGCTTGGTCACGGACTTGGAAGCGGGTGCTGCTCGAAGAAAGCTCCGTGCTCGTTTCGCCTTTTCTCCGTTCCGGGAGCCCCGAGCCGGCCCGGACCGCCCCGCGACGGCGCCATGATCACCTCAGCCGGTAAGCGAGGCCGCGGTCGGCCCGGAGGGAAGGCCGGGATCGTTTCCGCTGAGTCAGGCATGGCCCGAAGAGAGGCTTTTATTCTGGGGCAGCCGCCGCCGCCGCTCCCTTCGTTGCAGCCCCACCCCACCCCGGGCTCCTTCCCCCCCCCCATCCCCCCCCCCCCCCCGGTCGCTCCCGCGGGGGCCGCCTGTGGAGATTCTCAGCCGCCTGGGTGCTTTGCTCAAGAGGCGACTGGACTTGGGAAACTCGCAGGGTTTCTTTTGTTTTCTTTTTTGGCATCTGCCTGCCTGTCTATATCTAATTATATCATCTCTATGTCTGTCCGTGTCTATAGCGATCATCTCTCTCGCTCAACTATCTATTAGCTATCTATCTAAATCTAATCTACCAGAATAGAGCTGGGAGGCACCTTGGAGGTCTTCTAGTCCAACCTCCAGCTCAGGCAGGAAACCCTACACCTGTCTCGTCTCTTCTTAAAAACTTCCAGTATTGAACATTGACAACATTCATCCATCTGTCATCTATATCTATTCATCCATCCGTCCAACCATCCATCTATCCATCCACTATCATCTATATCTATCTATCCATCCATCATCTATATCCATCTATCAT
>NW_020769485.1:593741-604008 GCF_900518735.1 Pseudonaja textilis | reverse complement strand
GTCCCATTTTCCCCTTTAAGGTGACCCTAAGGACATAGAAAAACCTCCAAGAGGCCTCAACAACCCATTAAAACAGGGGTGGGCAAACTTTTTGGCTGGGGGGGACCTCATTGACTTTTAAAATTTGACAGACGGGCCGCCACCTGGTGTCGAAATGCCTGTCATTACAAGTCAAAATCAAACGAATGCAATCATTCAATCATTCACATCAAACCTTAATTCTGTACCAATCTTCGGCGGGCCGGATTAAAAAGACCAACGGGCCGGATGTGGCCCGCGGGCCGTAGTTTTCCCGCCCCTGCACTAAAAGGATGCAAATGACTTAACTGTCTTGCAAGGAATACAAATCCTTCCATTCCCCACCATCCGGTCAGAACGGATGGAGCTTCTTGGATGAGAAGCGAAACGATTTCAAAGAAAAAAGCAGAAAGTCCAGTTGCCTCTTGAAAAAGCACCTTTGGGTCGCCTGGCTAGTGTTGAGCATTTGGGCTTTACAGACCCACAAGAACACTGTGTGTGTGTGTGTGTGTCACATAGTTTCTCTTGGTTCTTGAATGAGATCAAGCTTTGAGACTCAAGAGTGTGGAGAGGGAGACTGATTTCACGTGATGTGCGTTACACACCAAGCCAGGTGGTGACCTTTCCTCGATCTGGTTACATGATGGGCTGAATACTTCATCAGGTTTGGGGAGTTGTTCCGGTTAATTTGAGGGTCCTGGGTGCTGTCTGGGATTAGCGGTTTACATGCAGACGTTTCATTACCCAACTAGGTGACATCATCAGGCCTAGAAGGGAGATGGGTTTACAGAGAGGAGGAGGGCGAAGAGGAGAAGAAAGAAGGCGATAGAGAAAGGAGAAAGAGGAGGAGGACTGTGGGATTCTTGGTGCTCTCGGAGTTTGGTCGTTTTCGTGCAGATGTTTTATTACCCAACTAAGTAATATCATCAGGGCTCGAAGGGAGTGGGGTTTCTGGAGAAGGGGGAGGGGAAGGAATATGGGATCCTTGGTGCTCTCTGAGCTTGGCGGTTTTCTTGCAGACATTTCATGACCCAACTAGGTAACATCATCAGTGTTAGAATGGAGTAGGGTTTGACCTCTCGTTATACAGATGTGGCTTACTCTTTCAGTGTTGGTGGGAGTCTTTTTAGTAGTTCCTCGATTAGGCTATTTGGCTATTCGTGTGAGTTGGGTGTTCCTTGATTGGTGCTGCTTGATTGTTGGTATTAATTCTGGCGTTAATCTCTGCTTGTTGTTGGTTGCTGGTAATAGAGGCCTGTTGGTCTTTTTATTTCCTTGTTAGCCTTTGTTCGTCTGTTTTGAATGGTGTGAAGATGTTGCTTATCTCTAGATCCCTGTTAATGGCTGATTTTTTTTTGGCCACCCGATTTGGTTGTGAACAGACGCATTCGCGACCCAAGGTTCCTATGTACGTGTGTGTATACATATGTGTGTGTGTGTGTGTGTGTATATGAATGACAATATATTTATAAATCTGCCATATATCAAAAAAACCAGAACCACAGCTTTTTACTACTGTGCTTCCTGGAAAGCATAAACGGTGCTTCGTAGCATTATTTTCCACAAGGAGAAGCAGCTTACACAGCCCTTAGAAAGTGAAGTTAATCATAAATAATGTGCCTGTAAACAGGGCACGAAATGAGTGGATCAGAATTAATAGAACCTGAAATTAACTCTCTTCTGATATCATTTTCTGTTTTGGAGACATTTGTTTACCTTTTATCTGAGACTCAACCACTTGCTGCAATTTGCTTTCAAGTAAACATGTTTTTGTTGTCGTCTAGGTCTTGCTCATTTTAGCTTAGCCGGTGTTAGAATGTTGTTATTATGTTCTGAGTCAACCTTGATTTTTTCCCCCCCTTGGTGAATTTTTTTTTTAGAAGTGGATTCCCATTGCATTCTTCCTAGGGCTGAGTAGGACAGGCTGGCCGAAACCTCTCAGTCTAGGGCAGGACTATAACCCAAGATCTCTCAGTGCTATTAAAAAATTGCTCTAATTGTAAATACCAAAAACAAAGTTCCGATATCTCAGGTTGTAAATGCATTTGCAAATCATACCTATTCCCTTTACTGTAGCAATTCTGAAAATAACCCTTTTTATTTTAAAGTATAAATTCTATGTGATGTTTAATATACCGGGTTTTTTTTTGCAGCTGGAATAATTTCCCTTCTGGATGAGGAAGAGCCAGAACTCAAGGTGAGTGTGGAGGCTGTCTGTCTTGACTTCAGAATAAAAGTATTCCGGGATCTGAATGCTGACAAAACAATATTTTTAAAATGATCGTTTCGAGTGTTATATTTTTACCGACTCAAGAGCTTGAAACTGCTATCTTCAAGACTGTGTACAGGTAGTCCTCGGCGTACGACCACCAAACTTGGAGGCCCAAATTTTAGTTGCCAAAAGGGAGAAATTTGTTAAGGTAGTTTAGTCCCATTTTACGACTTTTCTCCCCCACAGTTGTTAAGTGAATCACTGCAGTTGTTAAAACTACTAGCACGGTCATTAAGTGAATCTGACCTCCTCATTGATTTGGCTTGTCAGAAGGTCATAAAAAGGGGATCGATCCCATGAGCCCGGGACATGGCAACCGTCATAAATACGAGACAGCTTCCAAGTGTCTTCATTTTGATCACAAGACTGAGGGGGGATTGCGATGACCTGGAGTCTATCAAAAATATAACTAAAACCAAAATGTAAATAAAGGTCCTTTAATGCCTTCAACTTGGCTTCACTGTTTAATTGTTCACAGTGGAAGATTAAACTATTTTCAAAATAGCATTCCAAACGAAAAAAATACAGTCCAAATTCAAAGAGCAGATAGCGAAGCAAAAACCAAAAGCAAACCGCGCTGAAGAAAGTTCCACGATAGACCAGAATAAATAATTACAAACTTCAGGAAGATAACCAGGTACAATCTGTTGGAAGAACGCCAACCAAGATAAACCTCCTTTAGGAATAAAACACTAATTTGTCTCCAGCGTTTGTTAGCACGCAGGTCCAAACTCTTATGCAGATATCACACCTGCCACCCATGAAGGGGATCATGGCCCTCTCCTCCTGAATAGACCACGTTTTTCCCTGATCCTCTCCTCCCTGCGTGCCCCTAGGATGGAGAGGGGATGGGCCTGGGTCCTCCTCTGACTGCTCAGCCGGCCTCTGCCCTTCCCCAGCCTCCTCCACCACCTCCGGAGCCACCCTTCCACTCTCTGTCGGCTGTTCCTCCTCTCCCTCGGAGTCAGTCTCCACCAGGGGCAGGACAGGGATCCTGCAATGGTCGTAAGTGTGAAAAACGACCATAACTCACTTTTTTCAGGGCCGTTGCAGCTTCAAACAGTTACTAAACAAACTGTTGTAAGCCGAGGTATTACCTGGATTATTAAGAAATTTGAGAGGGGTTATTTTGTCCACCCTCTTTGGAAAGCACAAGGCTGCCTGTAACGAAATGCAGTTCATTCCACGGTGGGTCTTGCTCTTTTGCCCTTCCAGCTACTTGCTAGACAGGTGTGTTGGTTGAAGTCTAAATGAAAGTCTAAATGCAGTGGTTTTTGTTCTTTTCACAGGAATTTGCTCTCCACAAGCTGAACGCAGTTGTCAATGATTTCTGGGCTGAGATCTCTGAATCGGTGGATAAAATGTAAGAGGGAAGACCTCAAATTCATTTGAAAGCGTGAGCTAAAACAGGGGTCGCCAACCTTTTGGACCTCAGGGACCACGAAACTCATCATTTTAAATCCCACGGAACAGAGACCCTGGGAAAATCCCCCAAAAAAGTCTGCAGGAAAATTCCCTCACACCGTTTTCCTACCGATCAATCGTTCTTTATTTGGGATTGCAGGATATCGTCTCCAGCTCCCTTCTCAGAGGGAGAGAGACTTTTGGCTTCATGCAAGGAAAGCAGCCAAAAGCAGAAGAAAGAAGCCGAAAGAAGGAGCCTGGTGGCCAGGCCAGGCGTGTGGGGCAAGTCTCCCCCTCCGCCCTTTCCCCCGCCGCCTTGTGTTGTTCGCAATGCAAGTGACACAAACCTTGTGTTCCCGCGGGCCATGGGGGTGGCGCAGCCTTGTGTTCCTAACACAGCCTGGGTTAATTACTTTGGGGGTGACATTTCTCTGAGGACCACCAAAATTTTCCCGTGGTCCCCGGCCCACTGGTTGGCGACCACTGAGCTAAAATATATCTTGTCACTTATCTGAGGTCACTTTTTTGAGCTGCTAATTTCAGCACTAAAGAAAAACGCTTACGTTCACCATAGGGCTGCAGCGAACCAACCATTTCTTCTTTCCTCCTCTTCCTCTCTTTCCCCCCCCCCCTCCCCCCCCCACAGTGAAATTCTGTATGAAGATGTTGGGTTTCGTAGTCGGGAATTTGCCGCCTTGGTGGCTTCCAAAGTGTTCTATCACTTAGGGGCTTTCGAAGAATCCCTGAATTATGCCCTGGGAGCTGGCAACCTTTTCAACGTCAATGACAATTCCGAATATGTAGAAACCATTATCGGTAAGTTTGTGCACCGGAAAACTGGAAAATGCTTGTCCCGGTTTTCCAAATTCAATGGCCTGTGCAAAAATTTTACAAAGTTCCGTGGTGCGTAGAATGAGGACCCAGATTGTTGGGGGCAAGAGGCTGACTCTGTAAACCGCTTAGAGAGGGTTGGAAATCATTGGGAAGTGGTGTATAAGTCTAAGTGCTATTCCTTCCTTCCTTCCTTCCTTCCTTCCTTCCTTCCTTCCTTCCATCCATCCATCCATCCATCCATCCATCCATGGTGGCATTGTGGTTAGGATGTAGCTTTGGAAGCTTATTCTGTCCACAGCCAGGAGTTCAATCCTGACCAGCTCAAGGTTGACTCAGCCTTCTGTCCTTCCCAGGTCGGTAAAATGAGGACCCAGATTGTTGGGGGACAATATGCTGACTCTGCAAGCCACATAGAGAGGGCTGGAAAGCACTGTGAAGGGGTATATATGTCTAAGTGCTATTGCTATTGCTATCCCCCATCCTGAGGTCTATCATAACTTCATATAGTTGTTAAGCAGCCTGTCATAAGTTAAGGACTATCTGCACAGGGTTTTTTTGCTCAGATGGCTTCCTTCCTTCCTTCCTTCCTTCCTTCCTTCCTTCCTTCCTTCCTTCCTTCCTTCCTTCCTTCCTTCCTTCCTGTCCTGTCCTGTCCTGTCCTGTCCTGTCCTTTCCTTTCCTTTCCTTTCCTTTCCTTTCCTTTCCTTTCCTTTCTTTCCTTTCTTTCTTTCTCTCTCCCTCCCTCCCTCCCTCCCTCCCTTCCTTCTTTCTGCTTTGGAAAATAGCTTGACAACCTTCCTCCTCTCTGGGGCAGCCCCTCAAACATTGGAAGATGCTCTCCTGTCTCCCCTGGTTCTTCTCTTTACTAGACTAGCCAGGCCCAGTTCCTGCAACTGTTCTCTGTATGTTTTAATCTCCAGTCCCCTCATCATCCTGGTTGCTCTTCTCTGCACTTTTTCTAGAGTCTCAACCTCTTTTTTACATCTTTTCTTTGTGGGAAGCCCTGAGATATTGGAAGACTGCTATTACGTCACCCCATCTTTTTTAAAACTAGACATGTCTACTGTCCATCCATGCTTTGCTCAGATGTCTTTTTCTTTCTTTCTTTCTTTCTTTCTTTCTTTCTTTCTTTCTTTCTTTCTTTCTTTCTTTCTTTCTTTCTTTCTTTCTCTCTTTCTCTCCCTCCCTCCCTCCCTCCCTTCCTTCCTTCCTTCCTTCCGCTTTGGAGAATAGCTGGACCCACCTCCTCTCTGGGGCAGCCCCTCCAATATTGGAAGGCTGCTCTCCTGTCTCCCCTGGTCCTTCTCTTCCCTAGACCAGCCAGGCCCGGTTCCTGCAACCGTTCTTCATGTTTTAGTCTCCTCATTATCCAGGTTGCTCTTCTCTGCACTTTTTCTAAAGTCTCAACATCTTTTTTTTTATTGTGTGGTGACCAAAACTGGATGCAGGACTCTAGGTGTGTCCTTACTGCTGTAGATTAACAGGCATGTTTTGTCCTTTACAACGGAGTCTATCGCTATTAGAAAAGCTTACCGGATACATTGCTTTCCTCAGCAAAATGCATCGATCACTACACCAAGCAGTGTGTGGAAAACGCAGACTTGGCGGAAGGGGCCCAGAAAGCCGTGGACCCCCGCTTGGAAGGGATCGTGAACAAGATGTTCCAGCGCTGCTTAGACGATCACAAGTACAAGCAGGCCATCGGCATTGCCTTGGAGACCCGCCGGCTGGACATTTTTGAGAAAACCATTTTGGAATCGGTAGGTGAAGGCGGGACGTTGGGAAGAATCGTTGGGTAGGATACGCGTATCGTTTTGAGCGCATTGCGTTCTTCGTTTATGCAAATTGTATAGCCACCTGTGGTGACCCGGGGAGCAGCACATACGTGATAACTTCCCAAACGTAAATAAATTTCCTTTGATGCCTCCAACTTGGCCCCACTGTTCAGTTGTTCTCAGCTGGAGATTAAACTCTTTCCAAAATAGTCTCCAAAAGAAAGAATTACAATCCAAATTCAAAAACAGATAACGGAGAAATATATAAATAAATAAAAAAACCCGCACTGCAGGAATTTCCACGACAGACCAGGATAATTAATTACAAACTTCAAGAAGATAACAAGGCACAGTCCATTGGAAGAACGCCAACCAAGATAAACCTCCGCCAGAAATAAAACACACTTTGCTTCTAGCAACGCTGTGTTTTAAACGCCCCTCCTTTATACTATTCCCCCCAGCTGCAGCCAATGAGGGGGATCATGGCCGCGTCCTCCCCCGTAAGCCACGTTGTTCCCTTCTCCATTCCTCCCTGCGTGCCCTAGGATGAAGAAGGGATGGGGCTGAGTCTTCCTCTGCCCTTCCACAGCCTCCTCCACAACCTACCGAGCCACACTTCCACTCCCTCTCGGCTGTTCTTCCTCCCCCTCGGAGTCAGTCTTCAACAGGGGCATGACACCACCTGTGTCAACTCATAAAAATATTTCTATGGTCTTTTTAGAGTTGCCAACAGAAAGTGGGGAGTGGGTAGAGAGAAGCGCAGCAGCTTGCAAACCAAAACTGCATTCCATAAATGTTTTCAAAGAGAGTAACTAGGTGACCGAAGTTTCTGCCACGCAAAATTCTTAACTGGAGAACATGATTGATGACTCTGGGCTATGGATGCATCCCGTTGGAGAATATGAATTAGGATATACCCAGGGGGTGGGGGAAAACTAGGGTCAAGGGTGACAAGGGATGATGTGCCTCAGAGTCGGCTACACCCAGGCAGTGCTGGACATGTTAACTCTCAATAAATCCTTTTTTAAGTTTTGGAAATTTGGTTGGAGACTCATGATTTAACTGGTGTGGGGGTGACTGCCAGAATCCTGACAGCCTGTGTCTCTGGACAGCAGACAGAAGGAAAAATAAACAGTGTTATTACCAGTCCAAAACAGTCTATGGAGACTCTCGGTCATCCAGGTCGTGGTTGCCCCCATGGTGCTTTTTCAAAAGGCAATTGGACTTTCTGGTTTTTCTTTGAAGACATTTCACTTCTCATCGAAGAAGCTTGACTGGATGGGGAGGAATGGAAGGATTCATACTCCCTGAAGACAGCTGGTCATTTGCATTCTTTTTAGAGGGTGGTTGAGGCCACTTGGAGTTTTATTCCTGTCCTCAGGGTCATCTTGAGTAGTTGCAACCGGGCGTGGAGCCTTCTTGGAGCTGCTGAAAGGACAGTTGTAGAGTGGGGATAGATGATGATGTATCCCTCCCCCTCTCTTGAGAGAAGGCGGTCAATTTTAACATAGATGTCCTTTTTGACCCCTCTTTCAAACCTCCAAGTGGCCTCAACGACTCTCTAAGAAGGCAAACGACCAGCTGTCTGCAAGGAATACCAGCTGATTTTCGGCCTCCCAGAGGCTCGAGGGAAGCCTCTGCAGCCTTTGAAAGCCGAAAAACTGTCCCGTTTCTGGAAATACCAGACGTGACGAAACGGGCCCATTTTTCGGCCTCCAAAGGCTGCAGAGGCTTCCCTCGAGCCTCTGGGAGGCCCAAAAAGGCCTCAAATGGCCCGAAAATCAGCTGGGAGGCACGCACATGCGCAGTGCAGGTAAGTTTGACTGGGGATCGCGCGGCCGCACAAATGGCTCCGTGCGCCACCTGTGCCACCGGTTCGCCCTCACGGATCTAATTGCTACATTGGTAATTTTGCCGTAGGATTTATTACCCGAAGCCATTTTGGATTGTCTTTCTTGACTGATCTTCTTGACTCATTTCATCTTTTCTCATGTTTCTCCAGGACGAAAGATAAAAGTTCAAAGAAAAGAGATTGGTCAAATGTTGCTTTAAACGTATTAACCATCGGAGACAAATAATGTGACTTTTATTTTTATTTTTTTTTTTGGTTTTGACAGAACGATGTTCCAGGCATGCTGGCCTACAGCTTGAAGCTTTGCATGTCCTTGATGCAAAATAAGCAGTTCCGCAATCAAGTTTTGAGAGTTTTGGTGAAAATTTACATGAACTTGGAGAAGCCTGATTTCATCAACGTGTGCCAGGTGGGTTGTGTAGATGCTTGTGCAGAGATGAGGGGTGGGTGAGCTAGAGCAGTGGTTGCCAACCAGTGGGCTGGGGGGACCACTGGTGGTCCGTGAGAAAATTTTGGGGGTCTGCAGAGAAATGCCCCCCACCCCCAAAGCAATTAATCCAGGCTGCGCGGGAACACAAGGCTTGCGTCATTTGCATTGCGAATAACACAAGGTAGTGAGGGGAAGGGGGGAAAAGGGGGAGGGAAGGAACTCACCCCACGCGCCTGGCCTGGCCACCGGGCTGCTTCTTTCCGCTTCTTTCTTCTTCTGCTTTTGGCTGCATGCAAGGAAAGCAGCCAAAGTCTTTCTTTCTCTCCCCCAAACTCTGCCAGAAATGAGTCTTTGGGACCCTGCAAGGCCTCCTGCTCCAAGAGGCTGCGCCGGCAAAGACTCCTTTCTGGTGAAGTTTGGGGGAGAGAAAGAAAGACTTCTGCGGCTTCTGCTGCTTTCCTTGCATGAAGCCAAAAGTCTCTCTCTTTATTTCCCCCCCACCCGCAAGAACAGAGCTGGAGACGGCATCCTGCGATCTCAAATAAAGAATGATCAATCAATAGGAAAATGGGGTGGGGGATTTTCCTGCAGACTTTTGGGGGGGATTTTCCCAGGGTTTCTGATCCACAAGATTTAAAATGATTGAGTTTGGTGGTCCCTGAGATCCAAAAAGTTGGCGACCCCTGAGCTAGAGGTTGCTCAGATAATGTCATTGGGCATATCGGTAGGGCTCGACATATGACCGCAGTTGAGCCCAAAATGTCCACTGGTAAGAAAAACCGTTGTTAGATGAGTTTTGCCCCCATTTTATTTCCTGGCCACGTTTATTAAGTGGATTGCTGCAGTTGTTAAATGAGGAACCTGGTTATTAAGTGAGTCTGGCTTCTCCTTTGACTTTGCTTGTCAAAAGGTTGCAAAAGGGGATCCTAGGACATTGCAACTGTCATAAATACGAGTTAGTTGCCAAGGGTCTGGATTTTAGTCACGTGACCACAGAGTTACGAGAACGGCTGTCAGCGTGAAAAAAAAAAAGTCATCCGTCACTTTTTTCAGCGCCATTGTAACTTCAAACGGTCGCTAAATGGTTGTAAGTGGAGGGCTACCTGTAATAATACAGCAAAAACCTACTTGGGATATTTATATTCTCAATATTCTCAGCTTCTCAAAGGTTAGATTGAGGGCTATGTTTTAGTAGTGGGCACAACCATTATTTAAAGGCCCTGAATTTAGGTATAGTGGATATAGGTGGGTCCTTGCCTCTTAATTCCTGCCCATGCCCCAAATGATAGCAAGACAGATGGATATAGATGAGAGGAGGGAAAGAGAGAGGAAGGGAGGGAGTGGGGGAGAGAGAGAAAGAGAGAATATGAGAATATGGATGGTTGTAGACAGAGATAGGGATGCGGTGACTCAGTGGCTAAGACGCTGAGCTTGTCAATCAGAAAGGTCAGCAATTAGGCGGTTCGAATCCCTAGCGCCGCGTAAAGGAGTGAGCTCCCGTTGCTTGTCCCAGCTTCTGCCAACCTAGCAGTTCGAAAGCACGTAAAAAAATGCAAGTAGAAAAATAGGAACCACCCTCAATGGAACTTCCATCTGCTATCCATGTTTCTCCAAAAATAAGGCCCAGTGATTCATTCTCTCTCTCTCTCTCTCTCTCTCTCTCTCTCTCTCTCTCTCTCTCT
>NW_020769485.1:568838-585565 GCF_900518735.1 Pseudonaja textilis | reverse complement strand
CTCCAGGATGCGGTGCGGAATTCTGTGTGTCACACCGCCACCGTTATCGCCAATTCCTTCATGCACTGTGGAACAACCAGTGACCAGTTCCTTAGGTAATGGCACGTAGCGGGGCAGGAAAAGGTGTGTTGGACCGATGCGGGCAATAGGCCGGCAGAGAAGGGAGTGTACACTTCGCATGTGAACCAGGAAGAGACTCGCTGGGAACTTCTGGATGGTGCATGGGTCAGGTCTGCCTGTGTACGGCAAGGGTTTTCAAACGTGGCAAGTTTAAGACTGGTGGACTTCAACTCCCAGAATTCCTGAGCTAACATGACTGGAGGAGGAGGAATTCTGGGAGTTGGAAGTCCACAGGTCTTTAAAGCTGTCAAGTTTGAAGACCCCCACCCTATACCATTTGAGACAAATAGTCATCCAATCTCTTCTCAAAAACCTCCAGTGATGAAGCACCCACAACTTCTGACAGCAAGCTGTTCCACTGGTCAATTGTCCTCATTGTTAGGAAGTTGATGATCCAAACTCTGCCAAGGATCTTGGAGTACTCATCTCTAATGATCTAAGTGCTAGAGCCCACTGTAACTACAGAGCCAAAAAGGCGTTAAGAGTTGTTAACCTAATCCTACGTAGCTTTTTCTCTGGTAATATTACACTACTAACTAGAGCATACAAAACATTTGCTAGACCAATACTTGAATACAGCTCATCAGACTAGAACCCACATTACGTATCTGATATTAGCACAGTTGAGAAAGTCCAGAAATATTTCACAAGAGTCCTCCACTCCTCTACTTGTTGCAGAATACCTTATACGGCCAGACTTGAAATTCTAGACCTAGAAAGCCTAGAACTACGCCGCCTTCGGTCCAATCTAAGTATAGTACATAAAATCATACATTGCAACGTCTTACCTGTCAATGAATACTTCAGCTTCAACCATAACAACACAAGAGTAAACAATAGATACAAACTCAAGGTTAACCGCACCAAAACTTGATGGCAGGAAATACGACTTCAGCCACAGAGTGGTCAATGTCTGGAATCCTCTACCTGACTCTGTGTTTTTTTTCCCCAAACCCCAAAAACTTTAACCTTAGACTGTCTACTATTGACCTCACCCTTTTCCTAAGAGGCCTGTAGGGGGCGTGCATAAGCGCACCAATTGTGCCTACCGTCCCTGTCCTATTGATTCTTTTATATATTTTTTATTTTTCTTACATGTGTCCATGTATTCATAACTATGTTTTTACTTATACCTATTATCTTGTAAGCAATTGACAAACCAAATAAATAAATAAAGTTTCTCCTTAATTCCAGGTTGCTTCTCTCCTTGATTAATTTCCACCCCTTGTTTCTTGTCCCGCCCTCTGGTGCTTTGGAGAATAGGTTGAAACCCCCCCCCCCCCCTTCTTTGGGGCAGCCCCTCAAAAACTAGAATACTGTTATCATGTCATCTCTAGTCCTTCTTTTCTCTAGAGCAGGGGTCTCCAACCTTGGCCCCTTTAAGACTTGTGGACTTCAACTCCCAGAATTCCTCAGCTGGCTTTGTTGGCTGAGGAATTCTAGGAGTTGAAGTCCACAAGTCTTAAAGGGGTCAAGGTTGGAGACCCCTGCTCCAGACTAGCCATACCCAAATCCTGCAGCTGTTTTTATGTTTTTGTCTCCAGGCCTTTAATCATCATAAGTTCGGGGTTCCCCAAACTTGGCAACTTTAAGACTTGTGGACTTCAACTCCCAGAATTCCTGAGCTAACATGGCTGGAGGAAGAATTCTGGGAGTTGGAACTCCACAGGTCTTAAAGCTGTCAAGTTTGAAAAACCCCTGACATAGATATCACTGATAGAAGATAGAATTCTTTATTGGCCAAGTGTGATTGGACACACAAGGAATTTGTCTTGGTGCATGTAGACATAGATGATAGACAGTCATGCAGATAGATAGACATACACAGGTAGATGTTGATGGATAGATGTAGATCAGAGGTCTTCAAACTGGATAGCTTTTAAGACTTGGGAACTTCAACTCCCAGAATTCCTGAGCTAACATGAGGAGGAGGAGGAATTCTGGGAGTTGAAAGTCCACAAGTCTTAAAGGTGTCCAGTTTGAAGACCCCTGGTATACAGTCATTGCTTTGTCACTCAACTGCTCCAACACTCGTCAAATTCGGTATTCGACGGCGTTTTGAAGCAGAAATCTTGTTCTGGCGTTCGTGTTTCTCCCAGTAGTTGACATGCAAGGAAGAACTTGCTGCCTTGTGACTTTATTTTCATCTTTGAGTAGTTCAGAGCCAAAAAGTAAGTGAAGCCAAAAGTGAGAAACTAAAGTCCCTTTGGCCTCAGTCACTAATATTTAAGCATTGCTTGCCTCTTCTAAAGAATCCAGATTTAATTTTCCATTTTCTTTCCGCAGAGACAATTTGGAGTGGCTTGCAAGGGCTACTAACTGGGCCAAGTTTACTGCTACAGCCAGCCTTGGTGTCATCCATAAGGTAATAAAACTGAGTTTTTTGCTGCATTGGATTTTTTGGGGGGGGACGGGGGGACGACGACCACTGGATTTGGATTTTCCCCACCAGCTTCTCTCAACATCTCGTTGATCATGAATGATTGAAACCCTCTTATCTAATCTAGCTTCAAGATAAGGAGGGTGCAAGCGTTAAGCATACGGGAGAGCTTTCTCACACGCAATGAAGAGTACTGTACGCTTCGACTTCATTGCACGCGCCTTTCCCAATTTGGGAACTTGACATCCGTTTATAGCGGAAAGAAATTTTACAAGTCCACGTGTGACGAATGCGTTTCTATCTATGGGGATCCTGGGAGAATGGGGGAAAAATAAAGTTTTTAATGTGCCAGTTGTGATCGTTAGGAGAAAGCATGCGGCTACAGGGAATAAGCCGTTGCAGATAGATCTCCGTAATACAGCCAATTTTTAAGAATTGTTTCATAAAATCAAGACAAAGGAACAACCTTGGCAATCTTGGTAGAGCTTTTGTTCTGTCTTCTATCTAAGAAGTGCCTTTTGGGCCTACCTCCACCTGTCAGACACGGTAACTTTTAATACATCCCTTTTCCTCTCAGGAGTTCAGTTTAGTGAATAAAACAAAGTAACAAGCCTGAAAACAATGTACTGAAAATAAAAGGTGCTTTTTCAAGAGGCAACTGGGACTTTCAGGTTTTTCCTTGGAAGAGGTTTCTCTTCTCCTCCAAGAAGCTTCTTCCGCTCTGACTGGATATAGTGGAGAAGAGAAGGATTTACACTCCTTGCAGACAGTTGGTTGTTTGCATCCTTTTTAGAGGGTCATTGAGACACTTGGGAGGTTTATCTTTTAGCTATGCAATTTGGGATGGACATGCTTTAAATGGTGTGGGGGTAGGAAGTGATTTTTCAGAGGAAAAATGGCAGACTACAGGAACCCTCCACACCACTCAGGTGACCCCGAGGATACAGAGTAACCTCCAAGTGGCCTCAACAGCCCTCTCAAAGGATGCAAATGACCAGCTGTCTGCAAGGAGTCTCAATCCTTCCCTTCCCCACCATCCAGTCAGAGCTGAAGAAGCTTCTCGAAGTGGAAGCAAAAAGTCTTCAAGAGAAAAAAAAAAACCTCCTGAAAAAAAAAATCCCCTTTGGGACAAGCATGACCCGGATGACTTGAGAATTTCTACAGACTTTTACTGAAAATAATGTTTTCAAGAACCTGTAGGTTGTTTAATGGCTTAACGACTTCTTGGATTTGTAAAGCTCTCAACTCAAAACAAACAAACAAAAAATGCATTAAAAGCCACGTTCAGCAAAGTAGCCATTTATAGGGCAGGTGCCTGTCTAAAAAAAGATTAAAAAAAAAAACCACAAAAGCTTGAAAGAGAAAGAGATTGACTTTTCACCGTCCTTCTGTTCTGTTCTGGGGGATTCCTAGGGTCACGAGAAGGAAGCTCTTCAGCTGATGGCAACGTACCTGCCCAAAGACACGTCTCCGGGGTCTGCCTATCAGGAAGGAGGCGGCCTCTACGCCTTGGGGCTCATCCACGCCAACCATGGCGGCGACATCATCGACTACCTGCTGAACCAGCTCAAGAATGCCAGCAACGACGTAGGTGCCACACCTCACGGCAGGTCAAATGGGCCCTTAGGCCAGGCAACGTTGCATTCTTTGGGCTGCTGAAATTTGGCTCAAAGCTCTGTCCCCTAGGCTGGAAATTAAAGGTGGAAAATTGACCTCTTAAATCACAAAAAAAAAAAAACATTCAGAAGATCTAATGAGGGGGTCCCTTAATACTCTCTGAGCTTGGTTGTTTTCTTGCAGACGGTTCATGACTGAACTAGGGAACATCATCAGCGCTAGAAGGATGTGTGTTTTGCACTCCTGTCATGCTCTACCAACACCGATGCTGTTTGGATCATGAAAACCAAGCTCAGGGAGCCCCCTAAGGCCCCATAGTTTTCCTTCTCAAACTTCACAAACTGTACTCACTTCTAGCACTGATGATGTTATCTAGTTGGGTCATGAAACGTCTGCAAGAAAATAACCAAGCCCAGAGAGCACCAAGGACCCCTCAATCCTCCCCCCCCCCCAAAGCCCACTTCCTTAAACCCCATTTCCTGCACCGGATGAGGAGAGCACATCTTTCTCCTTCTGTCCTGGCCACTTTTTACAGAGGCACCACTGAGAGCGTTTTAACAAACTGCATCCCTGTTTGGTTTGGTGGCCGCAGCGCCTCAGATAGAAAGTCCCTACAGAGAGCGGTGAGGACAGCAGAGATTATAGGAAGTTCACTTCCCGTTATTCAGGATGCTGCTTATAAGCGCTATGTGCTTAGAGCCCAAAGCATTGTTAGAGACCCCAACACACCCACTTCATGGTCTGTTTCTGTTGCTCCCCTCTGGGATGAGGTTCCAAAGTATTTCTAGCGGGACTACCCAATTCTGTAACACTGTAAGAGGTCGGTGAAATGAGGGCCCAGATTGTTGGGGGCAAGAGGCTGACTCTGTAAACCTCTTAGAGAGGGCTGGAAAGCACTGTGAAGTGGTATATTAGTGCCCTTCCTTCCTTCCTTCCTTCCTTCCCTCCCATTCCCATTCCCATTCCCTCCTTCCCTCCCTTCCTTATCTCTCTCCCTTCCTAACTCCTGTCATCCCTCCTTCCCTCTCCTTCCCATCTTCCTTCCTTCCTTCCTTCCTTCCTTCCTTCCTTCCTTCCTTCCTTCCTTCCCTCCCTCTCATTCCCCTTCCCTCCCTCCCTCCTTCCCTCCCTTCCTTATCTCTCTCCCTTCCTAACTCCTGTCCTCCCTCCTTCCCTCTCCTTCCCATCTTCCTTCCTTCCTTCCTTCCTTCCTTCCTTCCTTCCTTCCTTCCTTCCTTCCTTCCTTCCTGTGGTTAAAATGTAGTATTGCAGGATGACTCAGACCATAGCCAGGAGTTTGATCCTGAACAGCTCAGGGTTGACTCAGCCTTCCGTCCTTCCAAGGTTGGTAAAATGAGCGCCCAGATTGTTGAGGGCAAGTGGCTGACTCTGTAAACTGTGGAGAGGATTGTAAAAGCCCTGTGAAGCGGTATAAAAGTCTTTAAGTGCTATTGCTATTACTATTCCATCCCATCCCATTTTCGGATTTGGCTGCTTTCTCTCTGGGTTTGGAGCATAAATGATCCTCTTTGTTTATCCTCACTTTATGGTTTCTGCAGATCGTTCGGCATGGGGGAAGCCTGGGGCTTGGCTTGGCTGCCATGGGAACAGCACGCCAAGATGTCTACGACCTTCTGAAAACCAACCTGTACCAAGATGACGCGGTGACAGGTGCGTTCTGGCATTTAATGCAGCCGCATTTCTCGGTTTGTGTGACTTCGTGCTAATGATGAGGGTCCCCTGCAAAGATCACAGCTAATCCCCAGCTTTCTACAATCATTCGTTTGGTGACCGTTAAGAGTTAACAACAGCACTGAAAAAAGTTACTTTGTTCTTACCCAAACCTGGTTCCAGGAGAGCAAACACAGGACAAAGGCGGCAGCACAACCTTTTAATGTTTCATCTATGAATTCTGTTTCTTGACAAATAAAAGGCTGCTTCCAACTAATTAGCTCCGACAAGAAAGAGCCTTGCCAAGTTTTTTCAAGACTGCCAAAAAACAACAGCTAAGAAATATTTTACAACACAAGAGTCTTCAAATACCAACTGTAATGTCCACGAGGCTGAGTTTCAAAACGTCTTTGCTTCCTGCAAAGAACGTTTGCTGCACAGCTGCCTTTTATCTTCTTGAAGAAGAGGCCCTTACCTTGCAGCCTTACTCCCGAGTCGCCCATGCTGTTGTAGCCGCTCTTTCCTGCGAGCAATCCTGCGCGCATGCGCACTGGGCACAGGCTCCTCGGGAACCTCCTCATTGCTGCTGCCAGCCCACCCACCCCAATCTCTGAAGGCAGCACTCCGCTCCCTGATGGCCGTGGTCCCTCCTCTTGAGTCCTCGCTCTCCTCAGCCGTCCGCACCTGCAGCCAGCTAACCACAACACACTATAGGACCTTTCTTTCAAGCTTAACGGCCATTGCAGCATTCCCCACACGGTCGCGCGATCCCAGTTTTGGCAACTGAACTCGTATTTATGACGGTTGCAGTGCCCCGTGATCCCCTCTTGAGACCTTCTGGGGAAGTCAGGTCCATGTAATAACCAGGTTATTAACTTAACTACCAAGGTTTCACTTAACTATGGCAAGAAAGGGGCACAAAACTCAACAGCTTCCTCAGGGAGGGAGATGGGCAGCTTTATAATCTGATCAGTAAAATAAATCATGCATCGTTCTGGGCGAGGGAATTCTGGGAATCGATGCCCGTGCCTCTTTAAAATGGGCACGGGTGTGAAAGGACGGACTTAAGATTCTTTTCGGACCCAAGAGGTGCACCTGCCTTTATTCTGCTTTCTTCTTTCCCACCCAAAAGGCGAAGCAGCTGGCCTCGCCCTAGGCCTTGTGATGCTGGGGTCCAAAAACGCCCAGGCCATCGAGGACATGGTGGGCTATGCCCAGGAAACCCAACACGAGAAGATCTTACGGGGCTTAGCCGTTGGGATCGCCCTGGTGATGTACGGGAGGATGGAGGAAGCCGATGCCCTCATTGAGAGCCTGTGCAGGGATAAGGTGAGTCCTGTTCTCCGCTTGGAGGTTCTTTCTTTTGAGGGTTCATGTTTGACTTTTGAGCGTCTGTCCCCAGCCTTGTGCCCTCCTGGAGAATGAGAAGGAAGCACCGTTAGGGATCCACCCTAGCAGAATCTGCACGGCAGTCAGGCAGGCAGGCAAAAATATGTGAGATAAACGTTTATTGTAGCTTACACTCAGTAAAACAGATACACTGTGCTAGTTAAATAGTTTTATTCCAGCAAGAGTTTTAGCATAGTCAAAACAGTCCATATATCATTCACTAATTCAGTCCGTCCGGGGATTATTCAGTTGCAAAGTCCAAGTGTCGAAAAAGAGAGGTCAGTAAACTTACAAATATCAGTCCAGTACTATATCTCCTCGCAGTAGAGATATGAAGAAGTCAAACCTCCTTTCTTCCTTCGACGTTCAGCAACTCAGCAGTAGGGAACACGCAGTTAGCAAACCATCAAATCCAGCAATCGTCAGCAATCCAGCAGGTTCTCTTGCTCCCTCTTATGGCGGTTTCACAACCGCGCCCAAAATTAGATGCTTTGCAGTTTAAAGTGACACACGCTTAAACTTACTATCATAGTTTATATATATTATTTTACCCAAACTACGTTCGGTAACCTTTTTATTCCTAACAAGCACCAAGAGTCTGTTTGGTGTAGTGCAGTGGTTCCCAACCTTTTTTTCGCCCCGCACCCCTAAAGAAATTTCTCTTGAACCTCACACCCCCTGAAATTTATATTTTGCTCAGTTAAGTTAATCCATTGCAAAAGAAAATAAAAATGACAACTTATAGCCAATATCCTATTATTTACTTGGACTTTTCTCGCACCCCCTGGAATATCGTCTCGCACCCCCACGGTTGGGAACCTCTGGTGTAGTGGTTAAAGCACCCAGGCTAGAAAGCAGGGGACTATGAGTTCAAGTCTCGCCTTAGGCGTGAACGTTGGTTGCGTGACTTTGGGCCAATCACCAGGAGACGGTGGGTTCTGGTCCCGCCTTAGGCATGAAAGCTGGTTGGGTGATTTGGGTCCAATCACCAGGAGACGGTGAATTGTAGTCCTGCGTTAGGTATGAAAGCCAGTTATGTGACTTCGGGCCAATCGGAGTCTGAGAGTTCTGGTCCCGCCTTAGGCATGAAAGCCTGGTTGGGTGACTTGGGGCCAATCATTAGGAGACGGGGAGTTCTAGTCCCGCCTTAGACCTTAAAGCCAGTTGAGTGATTTGGGGCCAATCACCGGGAGATGGTGAGTTTTAGTTCCACCTTCGGCACAAAAGCTGACTAGGTGCCTTTGGCCCAATCACCAGGAGACGGTGAATTCTAATCCGACATTATGCATGAAAGCCAGTCATGTGACTTTGGACTGATCATCAGGAGACTGAGCTCTAGTCCTGCTTTAGGCCATAAAGTTGGGTGTCCCTGAATTCCTCCTTCCCTCTCAGTCCGGCCCACGTCACAGGGTTGCTGTTGTGGGGGGAAATTGAAGAAAACATAAGAAAACAACAGCCTAATCAAGAAATCATCAGGAAGAAAACAACACTCCCACCATTACTGACAGGGCCATACATACATATATACATACATACATACCTAAGTTTTCTTAAGTTTTCACGGGTACTTACATGTATGGCATTCAGCTTCGTTCGGGTATTTTCCCACGTCATTGTAGTTGTGCTTTTAAAGTTGTAGCAACGTTTCGGCAGAATCTCATCTGCCATCATCAGGCTTCTGGCAACTCATCTGCCATCATCAGGCAACAGAAGCCTGATGATGGCAGATGAGATTCTGCCGAAACGTTGCTACAACTTTAAAAGCACAACTACTATGACGTGGGAAAATACCCGAACAAAGCTGAATGCCATACACACACACACACACACACACACACACACACAGCAAACTCCCCTCCCCTGTAGCCCTGATGATGTAATCTAGTTGGGTAGTAAAATGTCTGCAAGAAAACAACGAACCTCAAAAAGCACCAAGGACCCCACGATTCAGCCCTAAATTACAAATATTCTCTTCTATCAATAAATCTTATCTTATTTTATCTAATAAATCTGTTAGTCCACCTCAGTCAAGTCTTCCCTGACAGGGGCTTGGGATACAGATCTTTCTCGGCTTTCCTGGAAATTGAGCAATGGGCAAAACAGTTGTTAGGGGCCTGAATTTTGTGTCCCCGTCCCGTCCCCCCCGCAGTGATATTTATAAAGCTTTCCTTTTTTCCAGGACCCAATTCTCCGGCGTTCGGGGATGTATACTGTCGCAATGGCTTATTGCGGCTCAGGGAACAACAAAGCGATCCGGCGTCTGTTACATGTGGCGGTGAGTTCCCCTTCCTCTTGGAGTAAACCAAGGGCGGGATTCCACCAGTTCGCACCTATTCGCTAGAACCGGTTGTTAACATTCTAAGCAGTTCGGAGAACCGGTTGTTAGAAGAAATTACTGGCCTAATCCTGTAAGGAAGGCAGGAAGGAAACATTCTGGTGTTGCTGACAGAAACTGCCTCTCCGTTAACCCTTATTACATTCTTGGCAGGACTAGACTTCCTGTCTCAGGAACTTCTCTGGAGTTTCTTTTCCCTTCCTTTGCTGGTACTTTGCTTGTGTGGAGGGACCATTCCAAGTTACAATGGCACTGAAAAAAAGTGACTTATGACCCTTTTTCACACTTACGACTGTTGCAGCATCCCCACAGTCACGAGAGGCCAGGCGAGGAGGTGCGTGCCTCAATGTGGGTGATACTGAGTTGGCCACGCCCAGCCAATAACATGACCGCCAAGCCACCCCCACCCAGTCACATGACCGCCAAGCCACGCCCACCACCTAAGCCACACCCACAAAAACCGGTTGTTTAAAAAATTGGAATCCCACCCCTGGAGTAAACCATAGGAGAATTGGGATAGAAAGTGAAATGAAGTGTGTTTGACTATTAGTAGCTCGGGTTCAGTGGTGGTATTCTACCGGTTCGGCCCAGTTCTGCGATGAGCAGCGGAGACGGAACCGGTTGCCTCCGCCGCTCTGCTGTTGGGCCCACCTGCCCGCCCGAGCTCCCAAACTCACCTTTGTCCTCTGCTTTTGAAGCGCAGCTGTTTTGCGCGGCGCAGCAGAAGCAACCAGGAGAGGGCAGGCTTGCGGGAGGTGAGTTGGGAGGTGCCCACCAAGCCACACCCACCAAACCGGTGGTAAAACCTTTTTAAACCTCACTACTGCTCAGGTTGGTAGCTGGGCTGTCAAGCTTGGCAATTTGGTTGCAAGCGTTTCATCACCATCCGTGCGTTTTGAATTGTTAATTTGGATGCTTTTAAGTGCTTTTTTTGGGGTGGGTGGGTGTTGTAAAATGTTTTTATTATTTTTAATTGTAATTTAGTTTTGTTTTTTGTTAATTCTAAGCCACCCAGAGTCGTTGACTGAGATGGGCATTCCTTCAGTATAGAAATTGAATGAATGAATTGTGGTAAATTGATAATTTTGCCGCAAAAGGAACGTATCTTAACGCTGCGTTGCCTTCCAGATATTGCATTCAACTGTGGTTTAAAACCCCACTTTAGACCACAGTTACTAATTGGGCAGCTGGTTGCTTTTTTTGTCAGTTGAAAATTAATCAGAGGAACGTTTCCTTATCACTGGCTTAGTGTGATAAGCTTTAGAAGGGAGACTCCATGTTGCAATTCTATTCATAATCACAAAGAACCATTTCCAGGTTAGCATTGAAGAGGCTCTTTAAATAGGGAATAAATATTACTTTTCAGAACCAACTCATACAATTTTATTTGTGCCGAACTCACCTAGTCCAACAGTTTCAAATCCTGTTGATGAATCTGACTTACCTCTAATTAATGCTCTAGACCCGGGGTCGCCAACCTTTTGGACCTCAGGGGCCACCAAACTCGTCATTTTAAATCCCGCGGATCAGAGACCCTGGGAAAATCCCCCCCAAAAAAAGTCTGCAGGAAAATTCCCCACTCCCATTTTCCTACCGAATGATCGTTCTTTATTTGGGATCGCAGGATACTGTCTCCAGCTCCATTCTCAGGGAGAGAGACAGAGAGAGACTTTTGGCTTCAGGCAAGGAAAGCAGCAGAAGCCGCAGAAGTCTTTCTTTCTCTCTCCTCAAACTCCGCCAGAAATGAGTCTTTGCCGGCGCAGCCTCTTGGGGCAGGAGGCCTTGCAGGGTCCCAAAGACCCATTTCAGGCGGAGTTTGGGGGAGAGAAAGAAAGACTTTGGCTGCTTTCCTCGCGTGCAGCCAAAAGCAGAAGAAGAAAGAAGCAGAAAGAAGCAGCCCGATGGCCAGGCCAGGCACGTGGAGTGCGTGGGGCAAGTCCCCCCCCTCCCCCCTCTCCTCACTACCTCGTGTTGTTCGCAGTGCAAGTTACGCAAGCCTTGTGTTCCTGCGCAGCCTGGATTAATTGCTTTGGCGGGGGGAGCATTTCTCTGCAGACAGCCAAAATTTTCTCATGGACCAGCAGTGGTCCCCAGCCCACTGGTTGGCAACCCCAACTCTAGATTACTTTAATTTCTGCTTTTCCCCCCCCATAGGTGAGCGACGTCAACGATGACGTCAGGCGAGCGGCTGTCGAATCTCTGGGCTTTATTTTGTTCAGGTACGAGCAACGTTTTCAACAACCTGGTAGGACCCAGAAAGTTTTTTTCTTGATGTTCTGTGTATTCCTTTTTGGTTTTCTGCTGTATAAACTGGTAAAAATTTTTTGCTGAAATTGGGTTGGAAGCTTCTTCCCACTTTCAGGGATGGTCTCCAAGTTGCGTTACATGACTGCGCCTTGGTTCTTCAGCAGACCTGTGGTATCCAAAGACACTGGTATGTGCCAGAGTCTTAACGTTGCCGAGTTTGGTGATTCCTGATGTTGGAAGCAAAATCCATCCGGTTCAGTTCCAAGCTGGGAGAAAGACGCTGGAAACAATGCGGAGGCTGATTGGTTTATTATATAAACAGAAAAGATTAGGTTTATTGGAGAACAGAACCACCAACCACATGTGATTCTGGGACAGCTGACCAAATGGAGTTTAGAGTGGGTGGGTTTTTATACCTTCTGGATTCCCATGGGGTCACGTAGGGGTCATGGCTGGCTCTACAGGCGAACGGGGAAATGCAAATCCTAGGTATTTGTCTGAGCTAATCTTGTCAACCTTTGACTTGCCTAATTGTGTTGCTTATCTGGAGTCTTGGTCTGACCCAGTCTTTCTGAATGGATGACCAAATTTGACTTCTATAAGCTTGGCCTCCTCAGTTTCTTCTTGGTACAGGGAAACTCGGCTGTTTCCTGCCTCCCTTAATATTTCTCTCCCCCATATCTCCTTTAGGGGAAATATTTTATCCTGTCTTTTTTAATATCTCCCAAAATATTTGATTCTTCGGGAGTGCGGTGGGCTTCTCACCATTGTATAGCAGCTAGGTGCTTTCCTGGGTTAGCATCAGCCACTAGGCACCATTGTTCATGCCCAGGTGGTTTAAGTAGGGCTGCTTTTGTACCTCCCATCTGTCAGAAATGGTGTAGGGTGTCTCCTGCTTGGGTAGGGGGTTGGACTCGATGACCTACCAGGTCCCTTCCAACTCTGATTATCCATTATCCGTACCTGGTCTGAACGCTGCAGCTGGTTGCAGAATCTGGTGACCAACTTGTTGATAGGAGCATCCAGCTGGTTGCATGACTTTGAGATAGTTGCTCTCCCCAGAGGGTGGTTGTGGTGAAGAAAATAGGGCCCAGGAGATTGAGGTGCACAATTAAAGGCACACATAAATGTGATAATAGATAAATCCGAAGAGCTATTTTTGTATTGTTTTAATAGATCACGCCCGCGTGAATAAGAGAGATAAGAGATGAAATGATTTCGTTGGCGGTTCCGTCCATTTCAGTGCGTGTCTTGTAACCACTGTTTGTTTGTTTTTAAATTGGTTTATGATTTTAAATTTTAATTGTGAGTTGCTTTGAAACCTTCCAAGTTCTCATTTTATACAAGCATTCGTATTTTACGAGAATGCTCTGTAACTATTTTAGTGGTAAATAATGCAGAATTATGCACTCTTCGATTCAAAGATGTACTTTGGAAGATTCTGTATGTCAGGTACGGGCAGATTTGACACCGGAGAGATTTAATTTCCCAGAGACCCCAAGTTGACATACTTCAAATGAAAAAACGAGACACATGCGGGTGTAAGGATGAAGGCACGGTTGGAGAAGGTTGCGTGAAAATTTGAAGACAATCCTGCATCTCCTTTTGCAATTTTGAGAATGAATCTCACTGAAAATTTCTATTGCCAGCAACGGAAACATTTTATGATGTTATAGCGTATGCTGTGTATCAGGAATTATTTATCTGTCTGTATCATGCTGGCTGAGGAATTCTGGAGGTTGAAGTCCACAAATCTTACAGGTGCTAAGTTAGAATTATTTTCAGTGTTGGAGCATTCACAACTTCTGGAGGTCAGCAGTTCCACGGATTAATTGTTCTCCCTGTCAGGAAATTCCTCCTTAGTTCTAGGTTGAATCTCTCCTTGGTTAGTTTCCACCCGTTTTTTCTCGTCCTGCCTTTGGGTGATTTGGAGAACTGGCTTTTTTTTCCCCCACAAAGAAGTCCAGAGAGCTATCAATTAAACCAGAACTCTCCAAACTTCTAGGCTGCATCAACAGAAGGAGGGGATCAAGATCGCGATAAATATTAATACCACTTTATAAGGCCTTGGTAAGGCCACACTTGGTATACCGCATTCAAATTTCGTCGTCGCGATATTAAAAAAGATGTTGAGACTCTAGAAAGAGTGCAGAGAAGAGCAACGAAGAGGATATTAAGGGTCCGGAGGGTGAAGCATACTAAGAATGGTTGAAGGAATTGGGTATGTCTAATTTAATAAAAAGAAGAATTGGGCTGACATGATAGCAGTGTTCCAATATCTCAGGGGCTGCCAAAGAGAGGAGGGGATCAAGCTATTCTGGTCTGTACAGGTAATTCTCCACTTACGATTGGTTGCTTAGCGATTGTTCAGGGTTATGACAAAACACACACACACACACACACACACACACACACCCGAAAAGGTACTGTACCTATGACCTAGTTCCATGTTGGCAAACCTATGCCATGCGTGCCGGAAGTGGCACGCAGAGCCATTTCCCCTGCGCGCAAGAGGTCGCTTGGAAGAGCCCCAGTGCACATGTGCGCTGCCGCCCAACAGCTGATTGTCGGTATCTGGTGCACATGCGCAGGGGTGGAGGGGGGGGTTGCACGGGAGACGCATGCGCAGGGATGTGTGGTGCATCAGGAAAATCACATGCGCAGACGCATGGCGCAAAAGGAGGGGCGCGCACGCATAGGCATGAGTTGTGGGGGGCCCAGCACGCATTGCCCTCTGGGTGCTGGCACACGAGCGCACGGAAGCGCGCGTGCAGTTATCAGCACGGGAGCCGGAAAAAGGTTAACCACCACTGACCCAAGTTCCAATAGCCAGTTTGGTGATCAGTCTGCATTTATGGCTATTTGCACTCTCCCAAGGTCATGTGACCACAATTTACAACATTTTCCTGCCAAAACCCGTTGCTTGCGTCCGCTTTTCGACACCCAAAAATACCCCCCACCCCCCAATAGCCAACAATGGGTTTGCTTAGTGACAGAGAGGTTCACTTAACCCCTGGCGCTTTGCTTAACAGCCAGCTCAAAAACGAAAGGTCCTGAAATTGAGCTGGTCATGTGATGACCTGCTTTCTGGCTCTCACAAACGTACGGCACTATTATGGTCGTAACTCGGGGACTACTGCCCGTTATTTTTTTGATGGATGGCCACCATCAACTGCAAAATTTGTCTGCTTTGGAATTTGCTAAATTTTGCAAATTGTCCCTCTGTCTCCCCAGTTTCCGGGAGTACAGCTATTCCTTGACTTAGCGACCACAATTGAGCCCCAAAATTTCTGGCAACCGAGCAAGACAGCCGTCAAGTGAGTTTTGCTCCATTGTGTGGCTTTTCTGGTCACCATTGTTAAGTGAATTGCTTCAAGTTAGTCAGCCGGTGGTGAAGCGAATCCGGCTTTTCCCATTGACTTTGCTTGTCAGTAGGTCACAAAAGGGGGATCGCGTGAGCCCCTCGGATGCTGCCACCGTCATAAATGCAAACCAGCTGCCGAGCGTTGGAATTTTGATCGCAACCAAAAAAACGCTGCGACTGTCGTAAGTCTGAAAAATGCTTCTGTGATGACCCAAAGGGGCGTGGCACAAAGGCCACACAGTCAGATAATCGGTAGGAGTCCAACTTTTCCCCCAGTGTCCTGGTTACCTTGTGGGCCGGGGAAAAACTCACCCAGGAGCAGCCATTGGCTGCAGAGAATCAAATGCAAATGTTTTGGTCAACCAAAACTGTAACTGTAATGTCCAATCAAGGCAAGATGAGGTAATTAGTTCGGCAGGGCAGGAGAAGGAATTCCAGACGTGAAGGCACAGCAAAACTCACATGGTTGGGAAGATGCCAGGAACAAAGGTAAGCCACGACAACACAGGATAAAGTCCCGTTTGCTCCCAGCAACTTCCACAGTCAGCATTCAATTCTTATACATTTTCATCCCAGGTGTTGCTAATGAAGGGGATCAGGGCCCTTTTCTCCCCTATAAGCCATGCAACCCACGTTGCTCCCTTCTCTGTTCCTCCCTGCGTGCCCTAGGATGAAGAGAGGGTGGGCCTTGGTCTTCCCCTGAACTGCCTCTCCCTTGTTCTACCTCTCCCCTGCTCTGCCCAGCTGGCCTTTGCCCTTCCCCAGTTTCCTCCACAGCCAATGGAGCCACACTCCCCCTCCCTGTCAGCTGTTCGTCTTCCTCCTTGGATTCAGACTCAGATTCAGGGGCATGACAGCTTCTAAGTCACTTTTTTTTCCGTGCCGTCGTAACATTGAATGGTCACTAAATAAATGGTTGTACCAGTATGGCCCAAAAATGGATTTTTTTTTCTTTCTCTCTCCTCTCATACCCTGTTATCGACAGCAGAGGTCTCCTCGGAGCTGCTGTGTTAGTTGTGTGGCCTTGCTCAGCCGTAAGGGGCTATCATTCAAGGCCACCGATGCTGTTTATAAGCGTGATACATGCAAAAGGACACATTCCAGAGACTCCTTCCATATTTCCAGGGATTTTTCTCCAAATAGGTTGGGAGAGGGCATTTTTGTCCCCTGATCTCACGGAGCATTTAACCTTTGGCCGAGAAGACAAATCCTATTTGGAAAACGGAGAACTTCCTGGTAGGGCTGGAAAGCGTTTTTTCGGAACGTGACTCTCTTTGCTTCTGCCTCCTCCCTGCCTGTCAGTGACACCCTTTCTATAGTTGGAAATGTTCACGTCCTAAAGAGTGTGACTAATCCACTATAATTGGAATCCGTTGGGTCATCTTTAATTCCCCCAAGAAGAAGGACAAGAAACATTTGTGAGAGTTAGTTTGGACTAATGGTTAAGGCACCAGGCTAGAAACTGGGAGACTGTGAGTTCTAGTCCCACCTTAGGCATGAAAGCCGGCTGGGTCACTTTAGGCCAATTCCCCAGGAGACGGTGAATTCTAGTTCTGTCTTAAGCATGAAAGTCGGATGGTAACTTTAGGCCAATCCCCAGGAGA
>NW_020769485.1:556801-568828 GCF_900518735.1 Pseudonaja textilis | reverse complement strand
GGTGAATTCTAGTTCTGTCTTAAGCATGAAAGTTGGATGGTAACTTTAGGCCAATCCCCAGGAGACGGTGAATTCTAGTTCTGTCTTAAGCATGAAAGTTGGATGGTAACTTTAGGCCAATCCCCAGGAGATGGTGAATTCTAGTTCTGTCTTAAGCATGAAAGTTGGATGGTAACTTTAGGCCAATCCCCAGGAGACGGTGAATTCTAGTTTTGTCTTAAGTCTGAAAGGTAGACTTTTGGTCCAATCACCAGGAGGCGGTGAGTTCTAGTCCCACCTTAGGTATGAAAGCCAGCTGGGTGATTTTAGGCCAATCGCCAGGAGACAGGGAGTTCTAGTCCTGTTTTAGGCATGAAAGCCACCTGGGTGACTTTGGGCCAATCCCCCAGGAGGCTGTGAATTCTAGTTCCTCGCTGGACCCAAAAACCAGCTGGGTGATGTTGAACCAATATGAAAAAAATAAATAAAAATCAATGAAACAACACCAGCTGCTTAATACGAAAAAGACCATCTGTGTGGGGGTTTCACTAACATCCTACCCCATGCAGGAGATAAAAGCCAGGCCTTCATACCAAAATGCAATGCGACATTCAGACAAGTACAGTATTGGTCGGAGAGGCAAGGTCTCGGTGCTGTACACCAGCTGGGAACTGTTCATTTTGGTTCCAGGTTTAAAATATTTGGATCTTTCCCTGTGTTTATTTCTACCTTAGTCATTTTTTTCCCCCCGGCCTTGGAAAAATCACTGAATCCAAATAAGCTTTTACAGCTAGTCCTTGTCTTATCATTCATTTAGTGACGGTTCGAACATCACGGAAAGAAGTGACTGAGGGCCCTTTTTTCACACTTACAACTGTTCTGACCGAGCTCCCCAAAAATGACAAAGTTAACTCAATGATTCCTTTAATAGGAGCCCCAGAAAAAGGTTTCTCTCTCATTGCAGGCTAACAAGTCTACCCGTCAGGGAGAGGAATAGTTGTCTGCCCCATCTATTTATCTGCACCCCCTGCTTTTTATCCCTAGAGTTTGGGTGGGGCTTCGCTAGCAGTGGTGGCTCTTCCGTCCTGAGGACCGGCCTATAGATTTCCATTGCTCTCCTTTCCTCTGCCTTCTAGCATCCACACGTCAGGCACTAGACCCAGCTGTTCCTCCTCATCAGCCATCTCCAGACCTGGGGGCTGTTGACTTTCCATCTAAGGGCTGATGGACGGCCCAAACTCTGTTTCTCTCTCTCTTTCTCCCTTTCCCTCTCCCTCTCCCTCTCTCTCTCTCTCTCTCTGCCAGCTCCATTCCTCTTCCCACTCGGACTCTCAGGTTACCCCGATACCTTGGTCCTGACTTCAGTGCCCCCTCCTCCTCCTCCTCCTCCTCCTCCGATTTGGCTGCTGGAGGGGCCAGCAGCCAACATGCAGCATCCCCATGGCTCCGTGACCAAAATGTGGATCCTTGGCAACTGACGATCACTAAGGGAACTGTTGTAAGTTCGAGGATGGACCTGTAAGATAGTTGTGAAGTGAATCTGGCTTCCCCATTGATTTTTGGTTTTTTTTTATCCAAAAGTCACAAAAGGGGATCATGTGACCCCCGGGACCAGAGGTAGGATTCTACCGGTTTGGACCGGTTCTATAGAACTGGTTGTTACGATTCTGCGCAGTTCGGAGAACCAGCAAATTATGCCTCTGGCTGGCCCTGCCCCTCCCTGCCCAGTCCTTATCGCGCATGCGCGCCATCGCTGACTGCATTCTCCCCGCCCAGTCACTCCTTAAGGTATTCATTTATTTATTTATCCTCCCAACGATCAGCCCTTCCGACGATCGGCTGGGTCGGGATTCCCCCTCGCTGTCTTACCGCTTCGCCCAGGAGGCTTCCCTGAGGCCCAGGAGGCCAAAAAAAACAGAGCGGAGGGGGGGGGGGGGGGTGGTTGCAACAAAAAAAAAAAGACGGCCCCCCCCAACCAAACGGCCACGCACACCCAGCCACGCCCACAGAGCCGGTAGTAAAAAAATACTTGCGTCCCACCCCTGCCCGCGATGCTGCAACTGTCCCGATTACCTGCCAGTTGCCGGGACTCCGAATTTCGATCGGGTGGCAACGAGGATGCCGCGACGGCCGTTAAGCTTGCCAAAGGGGTCACAAGCCCCTTTTGAAACTTCGAGCGGTCACCGAACGAATGGTTGTAAGTCGAGGATCATCTGCCTTTTGAGAAAAACCAAGTCTAAATGTGCATTAGCGATACGTGAATGCTGTTCTCGGGCAGTTGTGATTCCTCCGCTTGAACTGGCTGATCAGAACATTCCAGAAATGGTTTCTATTTTTCCGGAAATAGGGTTTTTGGGGGTGCTAGAAGTGGGTTCACGGTCTCCCAAGATTAGAAGAACCGCATCCGGTGGTTTACCGTGCAAAAAAAATGCCTCAGCCATCCTGGATCGTCTGTTGGGAGGAGAACACACTTTCATGAAGGGGCTTATTTATTTTTTGCACAAAACTACGCTTGTATTTGGAATCACACCCAGCTTCTTCTTCTTCTTTTTTTTTTTTTTTTAGGTGTGCGTTGCACGTGACAACTAGCAAAGCCATATTAACCCCCGATTGACCCACAATAAGCCCTTAACCATCATATATCGTTCTTCCCCTTCCGAGTTTTGTGGCGAGGCTTGTTTGCTTGGCATAAGCCCATATGCTTCTCAATCTCGGGCAGTTTGAAGTGATGAGGACTTCAACTCCCAGAATTCCCTAGCCGGGCAGGCAGGCTAGAGAATTTTGGGAGTTGAAGTCCGTGCCCCCATTTTAAAAATGGTTGAGGTTGAGAAAATGCTGGCCATAATAATTTTAATAATTTTATTCAGGCAGATTGGGAATCGGCCCTTCCTCCAATGTGTTCTGACCAAGGTTTCCTGAAACCGTAATTAAGCACACGCTTAGTTAAAACAACTCTTATTTTATTTCAACGCTGGGAACAGGGGTGGGATGCAAATATTTTTACTACTAGTTCTGTGGGCATGGCTGGGTGTGGGTGGCCATGTGACTGGATGGGCATGCCTTTTTTTAAAAAATTTTTTGCAGCACCCACACCCTCCCGTGCTCCATTTTTTAGCCTCCTGAGCCTCAGCAAAGCTTCCTGGGCGAAGCGGTAAGACAGCGAAGGGATCCTGGCACAGCCGATCGTTGGAACAGCTGATAGTTGGGAGGAAAAATAAATAAATAAATAGCTTAAGGAGCGACTGGGCAGGGAGAACGCAGTCAGGGATGTTGCACGTGCGCGATAAGGACTGACTGGGGGGGGGGGGGGGGGGGGGGGCCAGACAGGGGCATGATTTGCCAGTTCTCCGAACTGCGCAGAATCATAACAACCGGTTCTATAGAACTGGTCCAAACCGGTAGAATCCCACCCACGGCTGGAATTAGGTTCGTTCCCAGCCTGTAATGAGTCCCAAATAGTCCCTCGAGATAAGCACCCACCTTTCTCTCCTTTGAATCGCTGCCAGCAACTAAAGTGCCAAATGAACTAGTAAAAACCAATCAAAGGACAAAGACCACACAGAGCTTCGAGGTTTAATCCGAACAGGACGAATGACGTTACTTCCCGCAAAGGTTTCTCTACCTTTGCCTGTCCTTTATCCCTTATGGGAGGGTCAATCACCTCCCAGCCTTACTCCTGAGTCGCCCCTTTTGTCTCAGCTGCTCTTGCCTTCTAGCAGTTCTGTGCATGTGTGCACTGGGAACAGGCTCCCCTTGTTCCTCTTCCTTGCTACTGCCAGACTCCAGAGGCTCCAGAGTCAGCACCCCACTCCCAGATGGTCCTGGCCCCATCTCTGCATCGGATGCAGGACCTTCATCCGAGTCCTCCCCAGACTGCCAGACTGGTCCCCGGTCTTCCCCTCTGTCCGATTCCACTGCCCTCTGCGCAGGCTGCCGGCGAATCCAGAACCCGTAATCTTTATGGCGGACGTCCCGATTATAGCTAGTCTTCAACTTAATTAGTTTAGTGACCGTAGGAAGTCAGAACGACATTGTAAAAAGCGACGTACAGCCATTTTTTCATACTTATGACCGTTGCAGCGTCCCCACGATCCCCTGATCAAAGTTTGGAGGCTTGGCAGCTGACCTGCATTTATGACGGTCGCAGTGATCCCCTTTTGCAACTGTCCCGACAAGCAGAGCCCAACGGGGAAGCCGGATTCGCTTAACAACCCTTGTTGCTAACTTGACAGCTGCAGTGCTTCACTTAATGACGGTGGCAAGAAAGGCCATCAAACGGAGGCCAGGCTCACTTAATAACTATCTCGCTTAGCAACAGAAATTTTGGGCTCAATGGTGTTCGTAAGCCGAGGACTATCTGTACTTGCGACGGTCGCAGGCGTCCTGGGGTTACGTGATCCTCTTTTGCGACCGTCCAACCACCAAAGTCAATGGGGAAGCCAGATTCACTTAACACCCGTGATACCACTTAACTGTCTCATGTAGCAACAATGGAAATTATGGTCGTAAGTCGAGGACTGCCTATGGTTTTTTGGATTCCTTTCAGTTGTGTAGGCATGAGTTTGAAACCTTGAAGGAGATATCCTGAAGTTTAGTTTAGTTTCCTTTACTGTACTATATCGCCCTTGCACCTTGTGCAACAAAATCAAACACCATCTTCAGTGCACTTCATGACTATGAAAATAAACACAAACACACATTCTACGCACTCCACACATTGAATTGAAAACCCCTGACACCACAACAACATTGCACTATACAGTAGAATTCAACAGAGCTCCTGCCCTGGGATAGAAGCTGTTTTCCGGCCTATTTGTCCTGGTTTTTATTATTATCCTGCACCGTCTGCCAGGTGGTAATAGTTCAAAACAAGGGTTCCCCAGGATGAGATGGATCTTGGAGAATGTTTTGGACTTTCTTAAGGCAGCGGGAGCTCTAAAGCTCTTCCAAAGAGGGCAGAGGGCAACCCAGGATCCTCTGGGCAATGATGTTAACCCTCTGGAGCGCTTTCCTATCTGCCCCTGTGCAATTGGCAAACCAGACAGAGGTGGAGTAAATTAAGATACTCTCCATGGTGCAGCGGTAGAAGGTCCCCGGCAGTTTTCCATCCAGTTGTTTGTTTCCTGAGAAGCCTCAGGTGGTATAATCTCTGCTGGGCCCTGTTGACCAGGGCTGCAATGTGAGCCCCCCCCCAGGTCAGGTCCTCTTTTATGATGGTGACACCCAGAAACTTAAAACTGGCCACTTGCTCCCCTCGGTCTCCCTGGATAAGAAAGCGCTGGAGGTCTGATCTGTTCCTTCTATATAGTCCACTATCAGCTCCTTGGTCTTATTGGTGTTGAGGACCAAATTACTGACTGCCTCCACACCGCAAAAGCAACCAGTCCACCTCATCTCGTTAGGCAGACTCATTCCTCCCACCCCCCCGGTTTTAAGTTTTAAGAATCCGTGGAGTTAGGAGGAGGGAAATGTTTATTAATCCATTTTTATGGCCGGCCATCTCACCGGTGCATTTCTGGGCAGCTGCAAAATAAAAATAAAAGACTGATTTTATTGATGTGGCCAGATTTCTCCGAAACTCACAAACGCATTCGGAGAGCCAGAAGACGGGAGCGCCTCGGGGAAGGTGCATCTGCGCGTAGTGTTTATTTCTCAGCAAACTCCCATTTCCCCTTTGCGCCTCCTGGATGACACGAGCCTTCCTTTGGCTGTGGAACGTTGATGTGCGGTTCTGCTCAGCCGTCTGGATGGATAAAGTATTGTCTGTTGGGGAAAAAATATATATATATATTCCGGTTTTTGTGGGTGGCATGTTAAAAAGCCTTGGGAAAAGGAGAGAAAAAAAAATCTTCCGTGGTCCAAAATCTGGGGAGGGCATGGGAGGACTGTGGGGTCCCTGGTGCTTTCCTCAGTTGGATCGTTGGTTTGTTTTATTGCAGATGTTTCACTACCCAGCTAAATAAGATTATCAGTGCTTAAAGGGAGTGGGGTTTGCAGGGAGGAGGAGGAGGAGAGGAAGAAGAGGAGGAGAAAAGGAGGAGAGAGGAAGGGGGGGGAAAGCAGAAGAGGAAGGACGGGAAAAGGAGGAGGAGGAGGAGGAGAAGGAGGAGGAGGAGGCAATGGAGAAGAGGAAGACAGGAAAAGGAGGGGGAGAGGAGGAGGAGGAAAAGGAGAAAAGGAGGAGAGAGGAAGGGGGGGAAAAGAAGAGGAAGGACTGGAAAAGGAGGAGGAGGCAATGGAGAAGAAGAAGAGGAAGATAGGAAAAGGGGGGGAGAGGAGGAGGAGGAGAAGAAGAAGAGAAAAGGAGGTGAGAGGAAGGGGAGAAAAAGCAGAAGAGGAAGGACAGGAAAAGGAGGAGGAGGAGGAGGCAATGGAGAAGAGGAAGAGGAAGACAGGAAAAGGAGGGGGAGAGGAGGAGAAGAAGAAGAGAAAAGGAGGTGAGAGGAAGGGGAGAAAAAGCAGAAGAGGAAGGACGGGAAAAGGAGGAGGAGGAGGAGGCAATGGAGAAGAGGAAGAGGAAGACAGGAAAAGGAGGGGGAGAGGAGGAGGAGGAGAAGGAGAAGAGGAAGAGGACAGGAAAAGGAGGAGGAGGAAAAGAAGACGACAGGAAGAGGAGGAAAGAGGAGCAGGAGGAAAAGAGAAGGAAAAGAGGACAGGAGGAGGAGGAGAACAGCAGCAGCAGGGAGAAAGGAGGAGAGGAAGAGGAGGAAAAGGAGAAAAAGAGGGTCGGAAAAGAAGATGAGATGATGGAGGAAAAGAAGAGGAGGAAGAGGAGGGCTGTGGGGTCCTTGGTGCTCTCCGAGCTTGGTGGTTTCCTTGCAGACGTTTCATGACCCAACTGGGGAACATCATCAGCGCTTGAAGAGAGTGGGGTTTGTTCTTTGTTTATATACAGTGTCTTGCCTTCCCATTGTTAGTGGGTGAGGGGTTTTCTTCTTGGTAGTTCCTTGATTTTTGGCTGTTTTACTGTTTGCTTATTTGCCTGAGTTGGTAGCTGCTTGATCGGGGATTGTTTGACTCAGCTCAAACCCTTTCAGTAGACTAAATTAACAGGAGAGGTCAGTTGGATTCTGCAAAGCCCAAATCCCTTCTGCGACAGGTTGTTCTTCGATTAAAATCATTTGAAAATAACTGATCTCTTCTCTTGATTTTTGGAACACGGGAGCAGCATAAAATTTGGATATGCCAAGAGTAAAAAAACTAAGCCGGAAGAAAGACAATAGACTTGTTTATTATTTATTGCTCCATATCTATAAGCCGTTGGCACCGCTTGAATTTGGTCCTTGCACAGTTAGTGATAACTTGTGCTACCCTGCTGTCGTTGGCTTGACTTGTGAAAGTATGTGCCCCCTCACACACTTGTTAATCCACATCATTTAAAAAAAAACTCCAAGAGTCTGTTTAGATACTGAATATCTCATAAAAAAAAGCATCCGGTTAGGCTACGTAAAGCAATCGAGAACATAAACATAAGGGCTCAGTCAACGGTTGAAATCCCGCTTAACAAGACAAACTTGAGTAATTCGTAGCGCTGCTAAATACAGTTCGACATCTAAAGTCCGCCTTGATGCTGTCACTGTTCTAAGAATTAAAAGCATCTCATCGATGTTAATAATTTTAAAAATCGTTCCTATGTGGAAGGCATCCACAATGGCCTTAAAAGCTAGCTGCCTTTTCTAGAAGACCACGCATGGAATATTGCAATACAGTTTTGGTTAAAAAAGATGTTGAGACTCAGTCTAGAATGCAAAGACATTTCAGAAACAGAAGGGATTTTTTTTTTTAGGATCACTTAAGCAGAGTTTTTGGCCGCCATCTGATAATCCTCTCCGCGAAAATGTAGTTTTGATGCCCGGGCAGGACTCATTTGGAGCTGGTGACTTCACCACCTCAGCGCAGGAAGTTTTATTCCAGGCGATTCTGATTAACGGGGAACGTTGCAAAAGCATTAAGCCCTGATAAACTTGCAGGAAAAAGAAATCACATTTCAAGTCTCTGGGTAAACCAAATTAAAGCAATCCCGTGGCTTTCGACCCAGATGTTTCTGACAAAGAGACGGCAGATTGAATTCAGTTAGACATTAGAGGAAACGGAACCTTTTTTTTCAAGATGGTCCCAGAAATGAAAGATTGGCAGAGCCAGGAAATTTCGGATGCCTGCTGGATTGTATTGTAGAATATTGATATGTGCAGAGTAAAGTATTTAGTGGCATATAGATGGTCCTTCATTTACAACCGTGCGTTTAGTGCAGTGGTCGCCAACCGGTGGGCCGGGGACCACTGATGGTCCGCGAGAAAAATTGGGTGGTCCGCAGAGAAATGTCACCCTCAAGGCAATTAATCCAGGCTGCATGGAAAGGCTGCAGGAACCCAAGGCTTGCGTTGCTTGCATTGTGAATAACACAAGGAAGTGAGGGGAGGAGGGGAAGGGCAGAGGGGGGGAACTTGCCCCACTCGCACCACATGCCTGGCCTGGCCACCGGGCTGCTTCTTTCTGCTTTCTTCTTCTGCTTTTGGCTGCACACAAGGAAAGCAGCAAAAGTCTTTCTTTCTCTCCCCCAAACTCTGCCAGAAATGAATCTTGGGGACCCTGCAAGGCCTCCTGCTCCAAGAGGCTGCGCCGGCAAAAACTCATTTCTGGCGGAGTTTGGGGGAGAGAAAGAAAGACTTCTGCGGCTTCTGCTGCTTTCCTTGCATGCAGCCAAAAGTCTCTCTCTCTCTCCCCCTGAGAACGGAGCTGGAGACGGTATCCTGCGATCCCAAATAAACAACGATCGATCGGTAGGAAAACGGGGTGGGGAATTTCCCTGCAGTCTTTTTTGGAGATTTTCCCAGGGTCTCTGGTCCGCGGGATTTAAACTGATGAGTTTGTTGATCCCTGAGGTCCAAAAGTTTGATGACCCCTGGTTTAGTGAACATTCAACGTTAACAGCGGCTCTGAAAAAAAGCGACTTATGACTGTTTTTCACACTTACGACTGTTGCAACATTCCCATGGTCACCTGATCGAAATTCAGATGCTCAGCAGCCGACTCATATTTATGGCGGTCGCTGTGTCCCCGGGTCACGTGATCCCCTTTTGCGACCGCATGATAAGCCAAGTCGTCAGCCTGATTCACTTAATAACCTTGTGACTGCTGGATCAACTGCAGTGATTCATTTAACGACTGTGGCAAGAAAGGTCGTAAGGGGGGGCAAAATTCACTTAAATGTCTCAATTAACTACAGAAATTGTGGTAAAGCGAGGACTTAACTCTTATTTATCCCATGGTTCAAAATGTTATTAGTTTACCAAAGTATAAAAATATAAAGAAAAATGAAAATAAAGGTAAAAGGGGGATGAAAGGGGGAAAAGAAAAAAGTGTAGGGTAGAGGAAAAACAGAAGAAGAAAAAAGCATTGACTTCCTTTTGTTGCAATAGAATAAGGTAGAAACATAAAACCTCAATTTTTTACTTTTAGATATGATAATATATGTTCTGACCAAGTCTTCCAAGACCGTAATTACTCACATGCTTATTTTAAAAATAAGTCTTGTTTTATTGCAACCCTGGGAATTATTTTCATTCCCAGCCGGTAATGAATCTCAAACAGTCCCTCGAGATAAGCACCCACCTTTCTTTCCTGTGAAATGCTGCCAATAACAGAAGAGTCCAATGAACTAGAAAAAAAAAACACCAACTGAAGTACAAAGAGCTTCAAGAACGAAACAAATGACGTTGCTTCCTGCACAGGTTTCATCACCTTGGCCTGACTTTTGTACCTTACGGGAGAGGCAATCACCTCCCAGCTTTATTCCTGAGTCGCCCCTTTTGTCTTAGCTGCTCTTGCCTTCTGGCAGTTCTGTGCATGTGTGCACTGGGAAGAGGCTCCCCTTATTCCTCTTCCTTGCTGCTGCCAGACTTCAGAGGCTCCAGAGTCAGCACAAAACTCCCAGACGGTCCTGGCCCCATCTCTGCATCGGATGCAGGACCCTTGTCTGAGTCCTCCCCAGACTCCCGGACTGGTCCCCGTTCTTCCCCACTGTCCGATTCCGCTGCCGTCTGCACAGGCTGCCAGCGAACCACAACAATACATACTCGCCACTTCTAAAATCAGCAAAACCCCAAATCAAAATTTCCTCCCATCTCAACCATAAAACAGAGATGGCTAAATTGAACTGCTTGGATGAAAGAAGAAGGAGGAGGAGGAGGAGGAGGAGGAGAAGAAGAAGAAGAAGAAGAAGAAGAAGAAGAAGAAGAAGAAGAAGAATACAATTAATTTTGTTTCTGCTTGCACACTGCTAAGGTAGCGGCAGCTTGAGGTCTTCAGTTCCCAGAATTCCCCAGCCAGCAGGCTCTCCGCTCTTTGCTTGAATAAATAATGGGATCAGGATGCCTGGAGATGCTTCTCACTGATATTCAGTTAATTAAGCCGAGTTCTCCTCCTGCTATTTTTTTTCCCCCAGGAGTCCATCGTCCGAGCTTTGGCGAGATAAACGGAGCCCCAAACTCTGCCAAAGAAAGAACGGTGTTCTTTCCATGCCATGCCCGTTTTTCAAGTGCAGGTAGTCCTCGACTTACAACCACAGCCGAGCCCAGGCGGGGAGGAATGCCTCCTGCAGCACCCTGCCAGCCAAAACATTTAAATTTATTTATTTTTTATTTTTTAAAAAAGACCTCTGCCATAGAGGGAGAAAACAAGGATGGAGGGGGGGCGCACGCGGGCCGTTTTAGCCGCCAGTCCCCCAAATCATCTTTGTTGGTCTTCTCTGCACTCTTTCTAGAGCAGTGGTGGCTAACCTATTTGGGCTCCTGTGCCAAAAATTGTGCACACGCTTGCACGCTCGCGTGCCAGCACCCAGAAGGCAATGCGCACACCCCCTTACGCATGTGCGTGCAACCCCCCCCGCTACCCCCTTACCTGCACTGTGCCTCACAGCTGATTTTCAGCGGGTTTGAGGCCTTTTTTCGGCCTCCCCAAGGCTTTTGAGCAAGGCTTCTGCGGGCTTTGCAGGCCGAAAACCAGCCCCGTTTCATCACTTCCGGTATTTTCGGAAAAACGGGAAGGCTGCGAGTTCGATCTTAGATAGAGGCAGATATTTCTCTCTCTCTCTGGGCACACTAAGAATATATCTGCCGAACAAAACTCCTCATTGGTGACAGGAAGGGCATTCGGCCAGTAAACCCTCCGCTAGCTACATTCAGTAGCCCAGACTGTACCCCGTAAGGGATTATGAGGTCGTTAAAAGAAGATGATTGATTGATTGATTGATTGATTGATTAGTTAGACAGACAGACAGACAGACAGACAGACAGAGTGTGTGCATATGTTTGTGTGTAGAGCAAGGGTCCCCAACCTACCGGGCCGTGTTCTAAACCAGGCCAGGGGAGATTAGCGCAAGGACCCTCTGCTCGCACGCGGAGCTCCATTCGCACAAGTGGAGAACACCCATGCGCTGATCACACAAAAAGAGCTGTGGACGTGCGCCGGACACACACATACACACCGGTCTGGGCCACCAAGCTGGAAGAGTTGGGGACGGCTGGTGTACAGCCATCCCCAAATATACCTAGCAGTTGAGAATTCATAGCGGAGCTATCCAAAGCAAGGCCCCCGGAGCCATAAAATGTAATTGACTCGGAAATTCAATCACACGGTTTTTATCAGCGCGCGCGGTGGTACCCTTGAGGGTTTTACGACATCGCACTCCAGGCAGGAGTTCCTTGACACTTGGCGCTTAGCAGTTTTGTATTGATTTGATGGCAATAAAAAGCATCGGGGAAGAATTTATTTAATTCTGCGGCCCTCGAAGACAAAAAAGTGGTGCTTTTTTTGTCCCCGTTCAGAAGGAGTGCTTAAAATTTGAAGAGGGGTGGAAAAGAGGCAGAGAGAGAAAGAGAGAACGAGAGACAGAATGAGAGAGAAAATGCGAGAGAGAGAAAGAAAGAGCATGAGCGAAAGAGAAAGAATGAGAGAGAGCATGAGAGAGAATGCAAGAGAAAGAAACCATGAGAGAAAGAAAGAGAGAGAATGAGAGAGAAAGAAAGCATGAAAGAAAGAGAAGAGAGA
>NW_020769485.1:500013-522138 GCF_900518735.1 Pseudonaja textilis | reverse complement strand
TCCTAAGGTGGGACTAGAACTCACAGTCTCCTGGTGATTGGCCCAAAGTCACCCAGCTGGCTTTCCTGTCTAAGGCGGGACTAGAACTCACTGTCTCCTGGTGATTGGCCCAAAGCCACCCAGCCAGCTTTCATGCTTAAAATGGGACCAGAACTTCCAGTCTCCTGGTGATTGGCCCAAAGTCACCCAGCCGGCTTTCATGCCTAAGGCAGGACTAGAACTCACAGTCTCTTGGTGATTGGCCCAAAGTCACCCAGCCAGGTTTCCTGCCTAAGGTGGGACTAAAACTTCTAATCTCCTGGCGATTGGCTCAAAGTTACCCAACTAGCTTTCTGGCCTAAGGCAGGACTAGAACTCGCCATCTCCTGGTTTCTAACCTGGTGCATTCCCCACTGGACCAAACCATCCATCTCTACCCTTCTTTAAAGGTTTCATTAAGGGGACCCTTCATGGAAAGCGCGAGGACAGGTAACAGAGGACGTTTCTTAGAAGTAAGCTTGAGACCAGCAGCATTAAAAATAAATAAATAAAATAAGCTTTTTTCTCACCTGAAACAAATTGCTTGCTTCCCCCTCCTTCCAGCCTTGGCATTTTTTCCCCCCCCCCAGAAGAAATTAAAACGTTTGATCTTCGGAGCGCCTATCGCGCTAGTGCCCTTTTTGGCGTCCTTCTCATCAGCCGCTCCCTACCATGCCCTCATTGAAGACCCTAATCGGATCATCCTGATGAAAGCCTGGAGCTTGAAAGGCAAATAAAGTTTATATTCTTCTCCTTTTTTTTTCCTCTCTCTCTCTCCCCACCCCCCAATAGGAAGCAATTAATTTGTTGGAACCGATGACTAACGATCCTGTCAACTACGTGCGTCAGGGGGCTCTGATTGCATCGGCCCTCATCATGATCCAGCAGACCGAAATTCTTTGCCCAAAGGTGAGTGAGAGATCTTTTTGGACCGGGGAGGTGTGCGAGAAAAAGAAGGTGTCGAAAGAAGAAGAATAGCGGTGGTGAGACATGTTGAAGGCGCTTTCGGTTTGGCCCGGCCTTTCGTTGAAGCGCGCTTGTTTTAATGAGATCCTAGAAAGACTGGAGAGGAAAGCAACAGAGATGTTTAAAAAAAAAGAAGAAAAAAAAAGGTGTTGAGGCTCTAAGAACCCTGATGGCGAACCTGTTCTGACTCAGGCTTCGTCAAACATAATTAATCCCAAACCTGTTTTAAGAGCAAAACCTGTTTTATTGCGACGCTGGGAATTGTTTCCATTCCCAGCCAGAGCTAATCTTAAAACAGTCCCCCATTTTTATCCTAAATTAGCGGAGGGGCGAAGCTCTCTTGAGAGCGAAAATCCGCTAAAGATGGTCACACTAGTGGAGTCGCCCCGAGCTCTGTTTTCACTGACAGAGGCGCCATGGGCTGGTCCTTGTCTGTTTCCAAGCACGGCCCCGCAGGCTGGATCTAAGCACCTCTGCGGCCCAAATCCAGCCCGCAGGCCTTGAGTTCATTTATTTTTGATGTTTTAATTTTGTTTGTTTGTCAAACCGTGTATAAGATAAGAAGCATAGGTCAGGGGTGGGATCCTACCAGCATCACAACCATTTTGTTTTGCGCGCATGTATGCCAAATGCCGGGTCAGGCAAGCGTTTCACCTGCTCCAGCTGTGCCGCGCAGAGCAGCCGAGGAGGAAAAAGCAGGCGCTAAAAGGACAGCCTAGAGCCTGGGTGGGCGGGTGGACCAAACAGACGAACCGACAATACCGCTTCATTGTCAGCTGCTCTTCAGAGCTACCGGTTCTATTGAACCGGGCTGAACCAGTAGCATCCCACCCCTGGTATAGGTAGGAACATAAAACAAGAACAAAGGTAGTAAATAGAGATAAATGGGGACAGGAAGACGGGGACGGTAGGCACGCGGGTGCGCTTATCCACGTCCCCTTTCAGGACCTCTTAGGAGCGGGGTGAGGTCCACGGTAGACAGTTTGAGGTTGAAGCTGTGAGAGGTTGAGGCCGTAACCACGGAGTCGGGTACGGCCTTCCAGGCGTTGACCACTCTGTGGCTGAAGTCACACTTTCATGAAGTCATACAAAGATGCTCCAGAGAGTTACAAACACAGCACAAAAAAAAACCATCGGTGGTTCTCTTTCTTCTTTAGAAGAGATTGCGAAGGCCAGACTCCTCTCTAGAGCACTAAAAATCTCTATAGACCTGTTCTCATCCTGGTCATTCATATTTCGAACTGTTACCATCAGGGAGGCGTTATAGGTGTCTTAAACTGAGGACTAGTAGACTGAGAAACAGTTTCTTTTCCAAGGCAATAATTGTCTTGAATCAAATAGTGCATTTGTGATCTAGTCCTATATATAAAGTGGCATTTTTAAAATCTCTAATTTACTATGTTTTAGATAGACTTTAGACTAGATTTATTATTATTATTATTATTATTATTATTATTATTATTATTATTATTATAATAAATACTCTTTAGTATGATTGTGATGTGGTATTTGGGACACTGTGCTGGAGTAGCTTTCAAATTTCGTTGTATCTATGGAATGCAATGACTATAAAGGTATTCTATTCTATTGTATTCTGCGATCGAGTTTGGAGCGGTTTACCTTGAGTTTGTATTGGTTGTTTGCCCGTGTGTTATTGTGGTTGAAGCTGAAGTTGTTGTTGACAGGCAAGACGTTGTAGCAGACAATTCTGTGTACTACGTTTGACACACCTGCTCTAGAAAGAGTGCAGAGAAGAGCAACCAAGATCATTAGGGGACTGGCAGCGAAAACATACGAAGAACGGTTGCAGGAGTTGGGTTTGTCTAGTCCAGGGGGTCTCCAAACTTGGCAATTTTAAGACTTGTGGACTTCAACTCCCAGAATGTGGACTTCAGCTCCAGCTGGCTGGAGAATTCTGGGAGTTGAAGTCCACTAGTCTTCAAGTTGCCAAGTTTGGAGACCTCTGGTCTAATGTAATGAAAAGAAGGATGAAAGGAGAACATGATAGCAGTCTTCCAATATTTATGTCATGGTTCTGACCGATGAACCCAACCAATTCAGCAACTCTGAGACTTTTTAACTTTCTCCAAGAACTGTTTTACTAAGTACATCATTTCGGCACGGATGACTACAAAACCAGCTCTGATTATTTCCCACGTTTTCAGTATAATTTTAGGACAGATCATTCCCTCCCTCATTGTCCCAGGTCACATTGTCCAATTCGATGAGTGTTCTGGTGTTGTTGCAATTTCTTCCAGTCTCTGGCCAGCACCTGTTGAGATGACCTTGGTTCCCAAGGGAGAGTAGGTTGTTTTGTCTGGTCTGCATTCTAAGCTTCTCCCCCTCCTCCCATACTGCGTGGCAACTCGAGAAAGGGAAAGATGGTTGCGACAGGCCTGACCCGTTTGAATTTGACAATTTGAGGGGCTGCCCCAAAGAAGAAGGGGGTAAAACCTACTCTACAAAGCCCCCGAAAGCAAGGGCAAGAAGCAATGGATGGAAACTAGTCAAGGAGAGAAGCAACCTGCAACCCAAGGAGGTTTTTCAGACTGCACAACCACCTGTCTGAAATGATATAGGATCACCTGCTTGAGCAGAGGGCTGGACTAGAAGGCCTCTAAGGTCCCTCCCAACTCTATTCTGATTTAATGGGTGGAAACTTGCAGAGATCAAACTTAGAACTAAGGAGGGATTTCCTGACGGTGAGAACAATTAATCGGCGGAATGGAAATCAGTAGTACCGAGTAAAAACTAGGATACAGTTTCATTCTGCGTTTCTGTTAGCATTTATTTATTTCTTTTACAAACATCCTCAAGGTTCCCTCCTCCCGCCCCCGACTGTACAGGAGGTTTCCTAGTTTGAGAAATATTCTTACTTATTGTGAGGCTCAGTTTGAAATCTTAATCTTGGTTCTGCTCTTTTAAAGAGTGAAATAAGCGCGCTAAGCTTGTTACTGGTGGTTTGTTGTTGTTTTTTAGCGATCTCTTAAGAGATTGTGGGTTTGAACGTTTATACAAGCCCTCTCTTTTAAATAATGTATTATGCTGTTGAATAATACATTCCAAGTGGATTTGAGGGGTGTGTGTGTGTTGTTTTTTGTTTTCATTTGTTTGACAACTCGAGAGTTTATAGCTCAGGGTTCTTGCACAATAGATGCAGTTGCTCTGCTTGGCTAGATTTTCAATCAGCCTTAGGACTGGCGTTGCTCAGAACTTAAAACTTAGAACAACCTTATTGTCAGCCTTGGTAAGACCACATCCAGAGTCCTGCATCCAGTTTTGGTCCTCACGCTATATGAAAAGATGTTGAGGCTCTAGAAAAAGTGCAGAGAAGAGCAACCTGGATAATTAGGGGACTGGAGACTAAGGCATATGATGATCGGTTGCAGGAACCTGGGCTTGGCTAGTCTAGTGAAGAGAAAGACCAGGGGAGACACGATAGCGGTCTTCCAATATTTGAGAGGCTGCCACAGAGATGAGGAAAGATTCAAGCTATTTTCCAAAGCAGCCAAAGGCCAGACAAGGAATAATGGATGGAAACTGAACAAGAAGAGATTTAACCTGGAAATAAAGAGGAATTTTCTGACATAATCGAACTGCTGGCAGATTGCAGAATTAGCCTGCAATACTGCATTCTAACCACTGGGCCACCATGGCTAAAACACTTCCCCACCAGCAAAACACCTAGATCAGTAGAGAAAACCAACCAAGATCAAAGAGCACCAAGGACCCCACAGCCCTCCTCCTTCTCCCTTTTACTGTAGCACTGATGATGTTACCTAATTGGGTCATCAAACATCTGCAAGAAAACCACCAAACTCAAAGACTACCAACCCGGTACTTTTGGGTCTCAGGGAATCTTCTTTGGTTCCTGAAGCAGACCTTGTGTTGTCACCGAAGAGAATTAACAGCAATCTTTTCTTTGCATGCCTCTCCTTGTCTAGACCAGGGGCCCATTTTCAGACTTGTTGGGACTTCAACTCCCAGAATTCCCCACCCAGCATGGCTGCCTGGAGGAATTCTAGGAGTTGAAGCCCACAAGTCTTAAAGAAGTATTAAAGCTTGGAAATTCTTGGTCTTAGTAGCTAACGCAGGGTCATCCAACCTTGGCCACTTTAAGAGCTGTGGACTTCAACTCCCAGGTCCACAGATCTCAAGGTGGCCAAATTTGCACACCCCGTCTTCCTTGGGAAAGACGTCTTGTTTTAAGTTGATGCAGCCGTGTCAAAAGACATTTTTTCCCCCCTTTCAACGCAGCCATTGGCTCCGGGTGGATTGAAATAGTCCCCTCTCCCTCACTCCCAGTAGCACAAGCCATCTGAGAATTTCCAAATCTCTGTGTTTACTGGTTTATACAAACCTGTTAAACAAGAAGCTTAACATGAATCTTCTTGGCGGCTCTTCCCGCTCTCCAGTGTATATACCGTCATTGGTTGATAGATTGATTATAACATCGGCTGGTCTTCCTTGCCTTTGCAAGTTACACTTAGTTGAGAATTTGGAAGCCTTCCTTCAGGAGAACAGAGCCTCCTCAGTTTCCTGCAGCTGTTCCCATCTTATATTTTATGGCAGAACCGCGGCAAGGTGTTAAACAAGACACAGAAGGCGCACAGTGTTGTCTGCAGAGTCAAAATGGGTCTTTTGGAGGGAGGATTTGGGGGTCTCCACCTTTGCAGCATTCCCTGGGGTGGTGGGGATTGTATAATACAGAAAACAGGGGTGATGGCGCCCTCTGAGCTTACTGGTTTCCTTGGAGACATTTCATGACCAAACTAGGGACATCATCAGTGCTAGAAGGGAATGGGGTTTTATGGAGAGGAGGAGGAAGGACACTGCGGGGTCCTTGGGGTCTTCAGTGCTCCCTGATCTTGGTTGGTTTTCTTGAAGACCTTTCATGACCCATCTACGGAATATCGTCAGTGCTAGAAGGGGGAGGGGTTTGTGGAGAGGAGGAGGACGGCTGTCGGGTCCTTGGTGCTCTCTGAGCTCAGTGGTTTTCCTTCTTTCTTTTTTTAATTTAAAAAAGTCTTTATTAGTCAAATTCTACATTTAAAAGCATGTTTCCATTCATTTCAGCATGTTTGTAGTGATGTTTACTCACCTTGATTCTTAATATTCTTTAAGTATGTAGAATATTACTAAATATTAGTACACTTATTTTACATTTGATTGATAGCATCTTTTCATATGTTTATGCAGTTATTTACACATATACATGCTTATACTTAGTCATACAATATTGTTTCATCTCACCATAACCTTTCATTCATTTCTCTGTTTTGTGTCTACCTAGCAACCAATTATACCATCGATTCCAGATTTCATGGTACTCTCTCTCCTTCATTTCCATCGAAATGAGGGGGGGAAATGGCTTTTGAATGAGCTCAGTGGTTTTCTTGGAGACACTTCATGACCAAACTAGGTGACATCATCAGTGCTAGGAGAGAATGGGGTTTGTGGAGAGGAGGAGGAGGTCTGTAGGATCCTTCGTGCTCTCTGATCCTGGTTGGTTTTCTTGCAGACATTTTATTACCCAACTAGGGAAGATCACCAGCGCTAGAAGGGAGAGAGGTTTGCTCTTATTTTGCACTTTTTAACCTAGTTTGGGTAATGAAATGTCCGCAAGGAAACTCCTGAGCTCAGAGAGCACGAAGCATCCTGCAACCTAACCGTAAATTCCAAATATTCCCTACTATCAGTACAGGAAACGGAAATTTGCATGAGTAAAAAGAAGACTATTTAAAAAGTCCTTCTCAAAATCAAATGTTATCTAAAGGAAGCTTAGTCACATCACCAGTTAGGCATTTTTTGGGGGACTAGTTTGCATAATCGATGGATAAGACAAGCAAAGAGCCATAACAGGAATTGCAGCTTTGGCCTCAAAATTTGAAGGCCTGTTCAGCATCTCCTGTGGCTTTTGACAGATGTTCCGTAGATGTTGCTCTTATAGTTTCAGATTTTTTTTCCATCGACAAACTCTTTTATTTGAATAAGGGGAAAACAATCTTTGTAAGCTGAACTCTTGGTGATGTTGTTTAGGTTCACTGTGTTCCTTAAGATTTGGCAAAGTCAAAACAAGATGTTGAGACTTTGGGAAAAGTGCAGAGAAGAGCAACCAGGATGATGAGGGGACTGGAGGCTGAAACATATGAAGAACGGTTGCAAGAACTGGGCATGGCCAGTCTAGTGAAGAGAAGGACCAGGGGAGACAGGAGAGCATCTTCCAATATTTGAGGAGCTGCCCCAGAGAGGAGGAGGAAGGGTGTCAAGCTATTCTCCAAAGCACCTGAGGGCAGGACAAGAAGCAATGGATGGAAACTTGTCAAGGAGAGATTCAGCCTGGAATTAAGGAGAAACTTCCTGACAGTGAAGACAATTAACCAGTGGAACAGAAGTTGCCTCCAGACATTGTGGGTGCCCCATCATTGGAGGCTTTTAAGAAGAGACTTGGACAGTCCCTTGCCTGAAATGGTCTGTCCTTCTGTCCTGGCCACTTTTTATAGAGGCACGGTGGAGAGCGTTTTAACAAACTGCATTCCTGTTTGGTTTGGTTGGCCGCAGCGCCTCAGATAGAAAGTCCCTACAGAGAGTGGTGAGGACAGCCGAGAAGATCACAGGAAGCTCGCTTCCCGTTATATTCAGGATGCTGCTTACAAGCGCTATGTGCTTAGAGCTCAAAGCATTGTTAGAGACCCCACACCCACCCACTTCGTGGTCTGTTTCCGTTGCTCCCCTCTGGGAGGAGGTTTTGAAGTATTTCTAGCAGGACTTTCACCAGATTCTGTAACACGTTTGTTCCCCATGCCATCCGTCTGGTAAACTCGCGAGATTAGTTTTTCTCGCCCTGTACATGTCTACATCCAAACTACACTGTGTTGTTTCTCTGTGTCATATAATATGTGTGGCGTATAAGAATAGAATGGAATGCAATTAGAATTGGAATAGAGATGGAAGGGACCTTGGAGGTCATCTAGTCCATCCCTCTGCTCAAGCAGGAGAACCTATACTATTTCAGATAAGCGGCTGACTAGTTTCTTCTTAAAAAGGAACTAATTTTGTATTTATTTATTATTTGAATGTCCAAACTGTCGCACCATTGTGCTCATTTCACATGCTAATAAAGTTAGGCTTAAAATCCTACAAGCTAGGTGTCAGTTACAAATGTACTCCTTTGGTCTTTTTAGAGGGAGTGTGGGAAAACAAGGCATTCTTGAAATGCGTAGATATCAACTCAGCAGCCTAAAGTTGTCGGAGCATAAGAAGGTTATTGGAGAGCATGATGGATGACTCTTGGAGACCGATGTGTCCTACTGGAGAAGTCACATCCAGGGGTTGGGGGAAAGACCAGGGTCGAGGGGGAAATGTATGACGTGATTTAGTACCGGCTGCACCTAGCCACGCGCCAACATGGCAGTTTTTAAATAAACCAATTTCCTTTTTTCTGAGATGCGGCTAGAGACTTTTGATTTGAATGAGGGTGGGTTTGTTGAGAACTACCAGAAGTACAGGCAGGATTTCAAAGAGGCAAGAGGAACCAGAGATCCAATTGCCAACGTAGGCTGGATCATGGAGAAAGCTAGCGAGAAAAAACATCTACTTCTGCTTCATTGACTATGCTAAAGCCTTCGATCGTGCGGATCACAACCAATTGTGGCGAGTCCTCAAAGAGACGAGAGTACCAGACCATCTTATTTGTCTCTTGAGAAACCTACATGCGGGTCAAGAAGCAACAGGGAGAACTGGGCACGGAACCACTGACTGGAAAGGAGTCCGGCAAGGCTGTATATACTGTCACCCTGCCTGTTTAACTTATCTGCAGTGCACATCATGGGAAAGGCAAGGCTAAATGAATCACAAGTTGGAATTAAGATTGCTGGGAGAAATATCAACAACCTCAGATATGCAGGTGATGCCATTCTAATGGCAGAAAACGAAGAGAGTATTACAAAGAGAGTATGGCTTTATAAGAAGCTGGCGGAACATACAAAATCAGGTCTATACAGCCTGTGTCTTGAGCACACTCTTGTATTACAGCGAGTCTTGGACCCTTTACGCAGGGCAGGAGAGAAAGTTGAACCCCTTTCAATATGCGCTGTCTCCGACGCATTCTCGGCATCATCTGGCACGACAAATTTTCAAATGGTGCAGTCGTGGAACGTGCTGGAATTTCTAGCATGTATGTACTATGGAAACAGTGATGTCTAAGCTGGCTTGGGCATGTCACGAGGATGGTTGATGGTCGGATTACGAAAGACTTCCTGTATGGAGAATTAGTGGTAGGGAAAGCGACCGAGAGGGACCACAGCTGCGATATAAGGCTATCTAAAGGCCTTGGGAATGGACCTCAACCACTGGGAAACCTTGACCTCTGATCGTTCAGTTTGGAGGCTAAAGACGCAGCGTGACCTTCTCCAGTTCGAAGAAGAGGCACTCGTTCAGCAGGCTGAGGCAAAGAGGCAGTCCCAGAACCAGCAAAATCCGGGGGCTGGACATGAGACAAGCTGTATCTATCCTCAGTTTTGGAAGGGAAGGGCCATTTTAGCCACACTAGATGCTATTTTAGGACCTCTTTTCAGAGCACGATGCCACAGTCTCTTGAAACTGAAGGGTGCCAATTTGAATGGGAGAAAGCGAAGAGCCTCTTGATGCGGGTGAAGAAAGAGAGTGCAAAAGTTGGCTTGAAGCTCAACATTAAGAACTTAAAAATTATATATTGCAATGTCCTACCCGTCAATGAATACTTCAGCTTCAACCATAACAACACAAGAGCACACAGTAGATACAAACTCAAGGTAAACCGCAAACAAACTTGATTGCAGGAAATACGACTTCAGCAACAGAGGGGTCAATGTCTGGAATCCTCTACCTGACTCTGTGGTTTCTTCCCCAAACCCCCCAAAATTTAACCTTGGACTGTCTACTGTTAACCTCCCCCCTTTCCTAAGAGGTCTGTAGGGGGCGTGCATAAGCGCACCAACATGCCTAACGTCCTATTGTTTCTTTTATTTTTTCTTATATTATCCATTTCACGTATTCATAACTATGTTTATACTTATACCTGTTATCTTATAATTGCTTGACAAAATAAAAGAAAGAAAGAAAATATAGAAAACTAAGATCATGGCATCTGGCCCTCTCAATTCATGGCAAATAAATGGGGAAGAAATGGAGGCAGTGACAGATTTTATTTTCCCGGGCTCCAAGATCCCGCAGAGGGGGACCGCAGCCAAGAAATTAAAAAGACGCTCCTGGGGAGGAAAGCTATGGCAAATCTAGACAGGATGCTATGTCTGCGTCCTCACAGGACACTATTCCACATTCAGTCACCTGAATGGTGGAAATGGGTGTTGTGCCTCACCGACATCATCTGTCACCAGGCTACAGCACGGTCCTTTCAGCAGTCCCAATTTTCACCACTCAGAAGACCCTGAGGACACAGATAAACCTCCAAGTGGCCTCAACGACCCTCTAAAAGGATGCAAATGACCAGCTGTCTGCAAGGAGTATAAATCCTTCCCTTCCCCACCATTCAAATCAGAGCTGAAGAAGCTTCTTGGAGGAGAAGCAAAACATCTTCAAAAAAAAAAAAAACCCAGTAAAGTCCAGTTGCCTCTTTTTAAAAAAAGCACCTTTGGACAAATTCCAAGTTGTTTTTTGAAAATTTCTGCCCCAAGATCAGGTATTTGTTCAAAAGGGCATTTAGACAGATTCCTGGTGAAGAAGGAATCTGCCTGTCTGGATAAAATGGCTGCCTAGTGACAACTTTGGTCAAAATCCTCTCGTTGTCAGGATTCCAGCAATCGCTGTAATTAAATCATGATTCTTGAGCCCAACTTCAAAAAAATTCAAAGGATTTATTACAGGCGACATACCGGCACTGCCAGTAGTTGCCACTTGTTTTCCTTTCTCGTGAGATTATACTGGAGTTTCTACAGGAAATATGATGGCTTTCTTTTTTTAAAAAAGACACAAGTTTAATAAATTAATAGACAGATGTTTTTATCCTCCTTTTGAGAGCATCCCAAGAACCTCGAATAGACAGATACGGATGTTTGATGGTGTTACAGATATTGTCACAAGGATATCGTAAGCTGTTCTGAGTGAAGCTTCCCTTTGCAATGGACTGATGGTGATTATTATGGTTCTCGGCACAATCAGCCTAATATTTAGGTTGGATTTGGCATTTAGATTGGATAAGCAGAAATGAGGGTTTCATGATGTAAAATGTCTCCTCGCAGGATGGGAAGTTTTTCTGAGTGAAGCTGCCTTTTGCAAACAACTGATGGGGAGTTTGGCAATGCCGGCAGCAGTAGCACCTAGACTTATACACCACTTCACCGTGTTTTACAGCTCCTCTCGTAAGCGGTTTACAGAGTCAGCCTCTTGCCCCTAACAATCTGGATCCTCATTTTACCCACCTCGGAAGGACGGAAGGCTGAGTCAACCCTGAGCCGGTCAGGATCGAACTGCTGGCAGTGAGGCAGAGTCAGCCTGCCATATTGCATTCTAACCACTGTGCCACCAGGGCTCATGGTATCCAAGTGATGCTCCAGATGTTCAGCAGCACCTATGATTATTGGGGCTATCTTTGCTTTCTTTTGCCCCAGTTGTTCTGTTTCTCTTTCCAGATCGTTATATTTTGTGGTCTTCCTCAATTCTTTCTCTTCTCTTCTGCTGTCTCCAGGTACTGTTTATATCCTCTATCCAGATTTTATTGTCTTGTCTTATTCATGGTTGTTTAGTCTGGGGTGTTATGTGGCAGGTGCCTGTTTGTTTAAACTCTAAAGTCCCAGAGCAGTTCTTTATTTTTATGGTTTGGGGCACAACTCTGCCGTGTTGTTTAGACTGGATTTAACCATTTTATCTTTCTATCCAGCCCTTCCCAAGGATCTGGAATAGGCAGATGCTGTTAGATGGCATTAGAGGTGTTGTCGCAGGATGTAAATTGTTCCTAATAATGTGGCCTTTTGCACTTATTATGTGTGGGTAATTACAATTTTATTTATAGCCTTAAGACTGGTGGAAATTTAATAATTCAACTCCTAACCAAAGACATAAGATTATTAAGGTAGCCTCTAAGGAAATGAACAGTCCCAAGCGGGGTGCTTTTGTATAATTCAGGTGTTCAGTATTTCCAGATAATCAAAGAAGTCCTTTAGTTATTGCTCTGTGGGCTCTAGTCATGATTGGTACAGGCAGTCATCAACTTATGACCATAGTTGAGCCTAGAATATATGTTGTCAAATGAGAAATTTGTTAAGCGAGTTTTGTCCCATTTTATGACTTTTCTTGCCATATGAGAACCCAGATTGTTGGGGGAAACGTGCTAACTCTGTAAACCACTTAGAGAAGGCTATGAAGCGCTAGATAAGTCTGCTGTTGCTATTTGTTAAGCGAATCACTGCATTGGTTAAATTAGTAACACCGTTGTTAAGTGAATCTGGCTTCCCCATTGACTTTGTTTGTCAGAAGGTCGCAAATGTTGGTCACATGACTCCGGGACATTGCAACCCGTCATAAATATGAACCAGTTGTCAAAAGAAAAGCACGTGAACAAGAAGATGCTGCAAAGGTCATAAGCGTGAAAAATGGCCATACATCACTTTTTTCCCAGTGGTGTTGTAACTTTGAATGGTCACTAAATAAACTCCTGTAAGTCGAGGACTATCTGAAAAGAAGGACTAGGGGTGCCACGATAGCAATGCTCCAATATTTGAGGGGCTGTCACACAAAAGAGGGAGCCAACCTATCCAAAGAACCTGAGGGGAAGGACAAGAAAGAACGGATAGATAGACGCTGAAGCTCAAAATATACTTTGCGCAACAAATGAGAAGAGAGGACTCCTTGGAGAAGACACTGACGCTGGGGAAAATGGAAGGCCAAAGGAGAAGGGGACAGCAGAGGAAGAGATGGCTAGATACTATGTTTCCCTGAAAATACAACCTACCCCGAAAGTAAGCCCTAGCTTGATTTTTTTACACGTGCACACAATAGAAGCCCTAATTAAGATCTAAGATAATTAAGCCCTAATTTTTTGGTAAAAATTAAGCTAGAATGGGGATGGTGGGTGGGTGGAGCTGCCCTACTACTTACCTTTGGACAGGTGTAGCCAGGCCTTGCACATTCCGACACCTGCCTTGCTGTCCCATTCCTTCTGCGGCCGGCAAGGCTTTCCTAAAGGCCTCTGGAGCTGATAACAAAGCTCCGGATCGATCCAAAGCTCCATTATCCACTGCAGAAGCCTTCAGGAAAGCCTTGACGGCCGCAGAAGAAGAAATTCCTGAAGGTCTCTTGACAGCGAAAAGGAGACGCAAGTGAAGTGAGTCTGGGGACGACATCCCCACCCCCCCGAAAATAAGACCTGATGCCTTCTTTTGGTGTCAAAAAATATATATATATAAGACAGGGCCTTATTTCCTGGGAAAGACGGTAATGTCATTGACGCAATGAACGTGACTTTGGGCAGACTCGGCGACACCGTGGAGAAGAGTGGCGTGCTGCAATCCATGGAGTCGCAAAGAGCCGGACACAGCAACTGAACAATAACAGCAACAGCCTGAAAGAATTGGAAAGTCCACCTTTTAGTTCTTCTTTGGGACTGTGGGAACAGTCCTTTCCAAGAATTGGAGCAGTGAGAAAAGCTTATGACTCACTGGCCTGGAGGAGGGAGAGAAGGAGACGGTCTGGTGCAGATTTTTTGTTTCCTGCAATAACCTCTGTCTGAGTTGGCTGGGCTTCCTCTGCCCAGCCAGTCACAGCTAACTTCGACTTGTACTGGGTGGTTCCGCAATTCCTTTGGGCCTCTTCTGAGAATTTCCTTGGAGAACATGGTACGGACATGCTGCTGGGTGGACGCTCGGTGAGGGTTCATGTGGCATCAGCCACGCCACTCTGAGGCCTGTACAAAATGGCTGCCCACCCCATGCTCTGGGCCTTGGATCAAAATGGCTGACGGCCTAACGAAACCTCGGCAGGCCCAGCAAAGGCCTGATCGTAGGTCTGGCTGCGCGCTAGGGGGAAAACTGAGTGAGAGGCTTAGCCGAATGCTCCCAGCCAATGCAAGTCGAAAAGGGCCGAAGCCTCGACGCTGAAGGAGAGCGGATCCCGGCTTTCCTGATGGCACAGGTCCACTGGATCCCCAGGAGCTGTGCTGATGTTATTTTTGCTTGTTGGTTTGCTTTCTCCTTTCGATTTTGAGATAGTTGCTGCTAAGTAGCAAAAACTCCAGAGACAAGGAGCTGAGTCCAAAAGCTGGGAGGACCAGCAGCTTTTATATTTTGGCAGACTCAGCTCAATGATATCAGAGGGAGGACTGTTACCCATTCCTGGACTCACGTAGCAGCGTGAAGGAGAAAGACACGGATCACAGAGTTGGTCTTGGCAGAAGCTGGAAAGGGTCTACCTTCCAGGAGGTGGACCACCTGTCCTGGTGAAACATTTTGTTGAGTCTTGAAAACGGTGGCAATTACCTTCCTAGAGGTTCATGAATGTCCATAGTGGAAAGCACTTGTGGAATAGAAAGGCTGGAGTGGACCTTTGAGTTGCTCCAGTCCAATTCCTCGCCCAAGGCAGGAGGCTTTGTACCATCTAAAACCTATGAAGAACGGTTGCAGGAACCGGGTCCATCTGGTCTAATGAAAAGAAGGACGAGGGGAGATGATATGATACTAGCGTTCCAATATCTCAGGGGCTGCCCCGAAGAAGAGGGAGTCAAGCCATTATCCAAAGCATCTGAAGGCAGGACAAGAAGTAATGGATGGAAACTCATCAAGGAGAAAAGCAACTTAGAACCAAGGAGGAATTTCCTGACAGTGAGAACAATTAACCAGTGGAACTACTTGCCTCCAGAAGTTGTGAATGCTCCAACATTGGAATCTTGTAAAAAGATGTTGGATAACCCTTTGTTTGAAGTGGTGTAGGGTTTCCTGCCTAGGCAGGGGGTTGGACTAGAAGACCTCCAAGGTCCCTTCCAACTCTTGTTGTTCTGTTCTATCTTGGGACAAATGGCTGTCCAATCTTTTCTTCAAAATTTCCAGCGATGGAGCAAAAGAAAAGGAGGAAAAATGGGAAGGAAGGAAGGAAGGAAGGATCATCCCAGCCCCACCCGGGCCACCACAGGTGCCCCTGACACGAGTGACGTTGAACTGTCCACGTTCACCCCGGCCCTCCGAGATCAAATCCAAGATGAAATCGAGTTTGACACCCCTCCTCTAATTGTTTTCACTATCAGGAAATTCCTTTTTTGCAGGTAGGATCTTCCCCTGAGGTGTTTCCATCCGCTGCTTCTTGCCCTGCCCTCAAGTCTTTTGGAGACTAGCTTGACCCCTGACTCACTCTGACATCCCCTCAAATATTGGAAGACTTAAACATACACTGCTCAAAAACAAAGTAAAGGGAACACTTAAACAACACAATGTAACTCCAAGTCAATCGTACTTCTGTGAAATCAAACTGTCCACTTAGGTAGCAACACTGATTGACAACCCATTTCACATGCTGTTGTGCAAATGGAATAGACAACAGGTGGAAAGCAGAGGCAGGTAGCAAGACATCCCCAATAAAGGAGTGGTTCTGCAGGTGGTGACCACAGACCACCTCTCAGTTCCTATGCTTTCTGGCTGATGGTTTGGTCACTTTTGAATTCTGGTAGTGCTGTCACTCCAGTGGTAGCCTGAGACGGAGTCTACAACCCACACAAGTGGCTCAGGTAGTGCAGCTCATCCACGATGGCACATCAATGCGAGCTGTGGCAAGAAGGCTTGCTGTGTCTGTCAGCGTAGTGTCCAGAGCATGGCGGCGCTACCAGGAGACAGGCCAGTACATCAGGAGACGTGGAGGAGGCCGTAGGAGGGCAACAACCCAGCATCAGGACCGCTACGTCCGCCTTTGTGCAAGGAGGGACAGGAGAAGCACTGCCAGAGTCCTGCAAAATGACCTCCAGCGGGCCACAAATGTGCATGTGGCTGCTCAAATGGTCAGAAACAGACTCCATGAAGGTGGTATGAGGGCCAACGTCCACAGGTGGGGGTTGTGCTTACAGCCCAACACCGTACAGGACATTTGACATTTGCCAGAGAACACCAAGATTGGCAAATTCGCCACTGGCGCCCTGTGTCTTCACAGATGAAAGCAGGTTCACACTGAGCACATGTGACAGACGTGACAGGGTCTGGAGACGCCGTGGAGAACCTTCTGCTGCCTGCAACATCCTCCAGCATGACCGGTTTGGCAGTGGGTCAGTAATGCTGTGGGGTGGCATTTCTTTAGGGGGCCGCACAGCCCTCTGTGTGCTCACCAGAGGTTGCCTGACTGCCACTAGGTACCGAGATGAGATCCTCCGACCCCTTGTGAGACCATATGCTGGTGCGGTTGGCCCTGGGTTCCTCCTAATGCACGACAATGCTAGACCTCATGTGGCTGGAGTGTGTCAGCAGTTCCTGCAAGATGAAGGCATTGATGCTATGGACTGGCCTGCCCGTTCCCCAGACCTGAATGCAATTGAGCACATCTGGGACATCATGTCTCGCTCCATCCACCAAGGCCACGTTGCACCCCAGACTGTCCAGGAGTTGGGGGATGCTTTAGTCCAGTTGTGGGAGGAGATCCCTCAGGAGACCATCCACTACCTTATCAGGAGCATGCCCAGGCGTTGTAGGGAGGTCATACAGGCACATGGAGGCCACGCACACTACTGAGCCTCATTCTGACTTGTTTGAAGGACATTACATCAAAGTTGGATCAGCCTGTAGTGTTTTTTTCCCACTTTAATTTTGAGTGTAACTCCAAATCCAGACCTCCATGGGTTGCCAAATTTGATTTCCATTGATAATTTTTGTGTGATTTTGTTGTCAGCACATTCAACTATGTAATGAACAAAGTATTTAATAAGAATATTTCATTCATTCAGATTTAGGATGTCTTATTTTTGTGTTCCCTTTATTTTTTTGAGCAGTGTATTTAAAACAAGGGTCCCCAAACTTGGCAACTTGAAGACTTGTGGACTTCAACTCCCAGAATTCCTCCTCCAGTCATGTTAGCTCAGGAATTCTGGGAGTTGAAATCCACAAGTCTTAAACTTGCCAAGTTTGGAGACCTCTGGCTTAGACATTGGTAAGAATGTTTAAAGATGGCTTAGATGTTGGCTGGATCTGTGCTGTTGCTTAAGTCCTTCGACAGAGAGAAAGAGATTAGCTAAACCAAAAGTTTTAGTCCAAGCCAACATCTCGACACACGTCCTGGTGATCTCTTGAATTATCGCCTAATTTCACACAGCTCCTTGCCAAATCAAGCAGAGCATTTTGAGAGGCTCAGCAGCTGCCCTGAACCAAGTCCATAAATTTCAAATTTTATTTCGAAATGAACTACCTTCGGTGGTTATCTTTCATCCGTTGCAGCTGCCAACTCGGTTTGTTTGTAAAGACCCGTGAAAATCACTCTGCACCGAAGCTGCTCCGGTTTTCTTAAATATTTCTTCTCCAGAGCCAGCAGGCAGAACGGCTCGATCAAGCAGCTGGATAAGCAGAATAAGACAAATGGGTTTTTTAAAAAAATTGGATTTTTATTAAAAAAAAATTTGGACAAGGCAAGGAAAGGCTTAGCTGGGCTGCGAAAGAAAAATAAACCCTCCCGGGGCTGAATAGCAAGAAGGTCTTGAAATGGATGCTGTGTGTTTCCCTTACAGGTTAGCTCAGTCTTCCTCAACCTCGGGAAATTTAAGATGGGTGGACTTCAACCCCCAGAATTCCCCAGCCAGCGAGGGTAACATCATCAGTGCTAAAAGAGAGGTTATATAAACAGAGAGCAAACCTCCCCTCCCTTCTAACACTGATGGTGTTACATATTTGGGTAATGAAATGTCTGCAAGAAGACAGCCAAGCTCAGAGAGCACCAAGGATCTCCCAATTCTCTCCCCTCTCCTCCTCCTCCTCTTCCTCCTCCCCCTCCTCACTTTCTTCTAGCACTGATGATGTTACCTAGTTGGGTCATGTAACACCTGCAAGAAAACCACCCAGCTCAGCACCAAGGACCCTACTGTTGTCCTCCTCTTTCTCTTCCTCCTCCTCCTCCTCTCCTCCTCTCCTCCTCCTCTTCCTCCCTTTCTTCTGATGATGTTCCCTAATTGGGTCATGTAACACCTGCAAGAAAACCACTCAGGGAGCACCAAGGACCCTACAGTCCTCCTCCTCCTCCTCCTCCTCCTCCTCTCAATAAATCCTATTTCCTTCTAGTACTGATGACGTTGTCTAGTTTGGTAATAAAACATCATCAGTGGAACAACTTCTCTCCAGAAGTTGTGAGTGCTCCAACACTGGAATCTTTTCTACCACTGATGATATTATTGCTAGTGTGGGTAACGAACCCCCAAGATCTCTGATCTTTACCTAAGTTTTTGAGTTGAACTCATGACTTCGTGACTCACGTTCGAGTTGAACTCATGACTTCTTTGGTGGTCTTGCTCTGTTTGTGGCAAATTACGCAGCCTAAATAAAATTTCCATATATATATATATTTTTTCACTCAAGATTTCGTAAGTTGTTGTTACAAGGAAGGGATTTTCCTCACCAAAATTTAATCTAGGGTGGCACTGTATAGTTTGCAAGTTCTCTAAAGAACTTTTCTGGTTTGCAAAAATAATTAACCAAAAAAAAAAAAAAGCTGGGTATTCCTAAGGAAATCGTTTGGATTTTACTTCAGGGAAGATTGTTGTCCCAGCCAAAAAAAAAAAAAAGCCACCCCCAAACAGCAAAATTTTTATCAGGCTGATGGAAATTCTGGTTCATAGTTCCTGGAAGTTAAGAAAAAAAAAATACTACTTTTCAAGTTCCAGTTAAATGTTCTGGTTTTCTCGCTGCAGCTAGCAAACTTGCAGAAAAGAAGACACTTTTTAATATGCTGAAATAACAGGAGTCCTACTTGGTTATTTTGACATAGTTGGTGGGAGAACTTTATTCCTGATCTGGCTTATTTTGAAGGAAAAATAAAGTCTCTTTTGAATTCATCCGTAGGTCCTTCTGGTTTTTTTGGCTGCAGGGATTTAACGTTGCTGCTTCTTCTGGACTTTTTAATTTACTTTTTTTATTTAATACATGTATTAAACTAAATTATTAGAGAACTGGTTTGAGTCTTTTTAGCACCAGGTTAAAACCGAGGACAATGTGAGTTCTAGATCCAGAGGTGAAAACTGGCTGGGTGACTCTTGGCCAATCACCAAGAGACAGTGAATTGTAGTCCCGCCTTAGGCATAAAAGCTACTGGGGGAATTTTGGCCAATCATGAGGAGACAAGAGTTCTAGTCCCGCCTTAGGCATGAAAGTCGGCTGGGTGACTTTGGGCCAATCACCAGGAGACGGTGAGTTCTAATTTCTCTAATTTATGGAAAGTTTTTCTTCTTTTAACGGCTGAATTAAGTCCATTTATATTAATTGCAATCAATTTTTTTCTCTTCCATGGTTATATTTTATAATTAGGTTTGGCAGCTCTGGTGGATCTTGGTTCACGTTGTCCTTTGGCTTCCTCCTTTCCACCTACTACACCTTCCTCTTTTTCAGTCGTCATTTGGCAGTCCGCTTGGAATTCAATTAGGGAAATTTCTTTTTCTGCCTCTTCCTATTTCCCTCTGAAAAATTCTGTATAAAATGATTCAGCTTTCTCAATTGAATCAATTCTGTATCTCTGTTCTTGCCATGTGAACATTAAACCTTCTGGAATCAGCCATCTATATTTCACCTCTTTTTTAAGTAGCATTTTAGTCAGGAATCGGTATTCTCTTCTCATCTCTCTCACTCTTCTGGGTACTTGTTTCAAAACCACAATCTCCTTATCTTTATATTTCAATGTTTTCTCTCTTGCCACTTGCAATATTTGCGTTTTAATGGCTTTCTTTGTAAATCTGATGTGAACTTCTCTTGGTAAGCTATTTCTCATCGCGTATCTTGTGAAAACTCGATAAACCTCATCTATTCCATCCATTATCTTCTCCTCAGTTATTTCCAAAGCTTCAGCCAATATTTCTATCATTATCTCGGCTAGATTTTGTCCCTTTTCTTCCTCTATGTTTTGGAATCTAAGATAAAATTCTGATCTGTCCATCTCCCATCTCAACATACCACTTTTATCTTGTTCAACCACAGTTAATCTGATATCAGTATCTCCAATCTTCTTATCTCTTTGTTTATCTTCTTCAATTTTTAGTAGTCTTGACTTTTTCATTGGTTTTCTCTGTTCTTTGTTCAATGTTCTCTGTTCTTCGTTCGATGTTCTCTATTCTCTTTTCAGTATTCTCTGATCTTGTTTGAATGTTTTGAATTCCTTGCATAATCATCTGCAGGGTCACTTTTTCTTTTTCTTGTCCTTTCTCTTGCCTTAACATTGTCTGTATTAAACGTTGTCCTCCAGATGGTAGAGAGGAGGAAGTAGAAGTTGAAGAAACGGTAGCTGTTAATTTCCTACTCATTTCAAACAATTCAAAATCTTCAGGTTCTTCTAGACCTCAATCCAATTGTGAAGTAACCAATTGCGATTCCAAATAAAAATAGTAGGGAAAAAGAAGCCAAATAGTAATAATAATAAAATAAGAAAAAAAGAATTTCTTCAGGTACTTGTATACCTTAATCCAATCGATTAGTTAGATAACAATGAAAATTCAAAAATGAAGGGAAAAAAACCATAAACATACACAAAGGAGAAAAAGTTGTAAAATCCTAAAAAAGACGGAAAAGTGAAGAATAAAAAGCTTTAAAAAAAAGGAAAAATTCTTCAGGTTCTTCAACACCTTAATCCAATTAAGAAGTCTCAAATATAAAAGGCTGCGTAAGAGAAAAAGAAAAAAAAAGCCAGGAAGATAAAAAAAGAAAGAAAAAACCAGTATTGGAGGTAGATGAAAAAACAAAAGTACCAGAAAGGCAGAAAGAGAAAAAAGAAAAAAAGGCTACTCCCTTAAAAAGAAAAGGAAGGGAATCATTAATACTAAAACTTTTCTTTTAAAATAAAAAGCAAACGTAAAAAATTAACTTCCAAAGACAAGCATAAAGGAAAAAAAAGCAAAGACAAGTCCCAAAGAATTAAAAGTCCAAATAGCTATTTCAAAAAGTAAACTGTTGAGGAGGGGTAGCACAGCTTAGGAAAAATCAAGAGAACACACTGCACTTTGTTTAGTTATCCAAGGCTCTTGTTATAACTCTCTTCTCCAGAAACTTATCACCTTTTCTTTTTCTATAAACTTCAACACCAGACTGCAGCTGTTGATAGAAACCCAGAAGAGCACCTGCAATAATACTCTCCCGTGCTCTTCCCTCTATCTTATCCAATAGCAATGTCCTTGAAAAAAAGTCTCTGTTCTTTCTTTCTCAGCTTTGTCTGGTCACAAGAGAAATAGAATATTTCCAAGCCTCTAGTTGGCAGTGTTACAGAGTTTCTTTGCTTTCACTTTCCCACTCCTTTTCCAAGCAAAATGCAAGAAGAATTAATAAAAAGAAATAAAAAGATATTTTAAAAAAAAAGAAATTTAGGCTAGGGAGTCTCTAGCCTAAAATGTTACAAAATCAAAAAGGAGGAAAAAAAATAGATGTAAAAGAAAAAAACAGTCCAGTTTCAAAATACAAGATCATATATAGAAAATCCAGCAATAAGAAAAAAAACATTACTTTGACATTCCTGTTTAAAATCGCCGCTTAATCACTTCTGTCAAAACTTTTGCAGATTCTTTCTTTCCCTTAGGGTGTCCTTTCAGATCTTAGAATAAAGAAAAAGTTCTCACCAAACCGGCACACTCTCTCTTTCTGTTCTCCCGTTTCGGAGCTGTCCCAACTTCAGCAGCTTTAACGGCTGCCTCTTTGCCGCTGGCAAGAAGAGCTTCTCCCGGATCTACCAGGGACTTTGCGGTATCCCTGGGATCGACAGGATGCGCTCTTCACTTTCACCGTCTCTTCGGGACAGTTTAGATCCAATAGGAACATCCAGGAGCAAAGATATCGGCGGCGATCTCAGATCTCCAAGATCGCATGCCGTATTGTCGCGACGCCAGCTCCGCCCTCCCCCGGATGAGACTGTGAGTTCTAGTCCCGCCTTAGGCATGAAAGCCAGCTGGGTGACTTTGGTTCAATCACCAGGAGATGGTGAGTTCTAGACCCGCCTTAGGCATGA
>NW_020769485.1:489836-500003 GCF_900518735.1 Pseudonaja textilis | reverse complement strand
TTAGGCATGAAAGCCAGCTGGGTGACTTTGGGCCAATCACCAGGAGATGGTCAGTTCTAGACCCGCCTTAGGCATGAAAGCCAGCTGGGTGACTTTGGACCAATCACCAGGAGACGGGGAGTTCTAGACCCGCCTTAGGCATGAAAGCCGCTGGGTGACTTTGGGCCAATCACCAGGAGACGAGGAGTTCTAGTCCCGCCTTAGGCATGATAGTCGTCTGGTGCCTTCAGGCAAGTCCCTCCCTCTCAACCGAAGCCACCTCACAGGGTTGTTGTGGGGAAAGTAGCAGGAGGAATGAGTATTGTGTGTGTTCACCACCTTTATTTATTTATAAAAAATAAGGCGAGACATTAAAAAAAAAAGAATAATTTTGAATGGTTGTCCATGTCATATACATAACTGGGAAGCTAACAGTTGAAATAGCATTTCAAAAAACTAATTAAGGAAAACAGGCTCACATGTATAGAAACTTCCTTTCTAGTTAACACAGGTAATCCTCGACTTATATCCATTTTTTTAGTGACCAGTTACAAAAAGTGACTTACGACCAGTTTTCAACCTGACAACCGTTGCCGCATCCCCGTGGCCACACGGTCAAAACTCGGCAGCTTGGCTACTGGCATGTACTTATGACGGTTGCATTTTCCTGGGATCATGGGATCACCATTTGTAACCTTCCCAGCCCGGCTTCCGACAACCAAAGTCAATGCTAGAAGCCAGATTTGCTTAATGATCGGACGGTTCGCTTAACAACCGCAGTGATTCACTGAACAGCGGTGGCAAAAAAGGGGTCATAAAACAGGGTAAAAACTCGCTTAAGGATTGCTTTGCTTAGCGGTGGATTGTCTTAATACTTTTATTTGCGGTCACAGACCAAAACACGAGTACAGTCAAAGAAGAACAAATGGAAAATTAGTCATGAACAACTGGTCGCCAAAAACTTGACTAAGGGGAATTACAGCGTTCTCCTCTGATGGTTACAGCTCTTAAAAAAAAAAATTGGAAACCTGAGAAGTGATGTATGAGGAGCCATCCCCTAGACCAGGGGTCCCCAGCCACCAGTCCCGGTCCGTGGAACAATTTCTACTGGGCTGCCGGTTTGCTGGGCGCCGCCATCTTGTTTTGATGAAAAAGTGCTTCCGGTGAGCTTTTCCGGGTAGAAAGCGGCGTTTGGGTGCTGAAAGAAAGTCAGCCAAAGTCTTTCTTTCCTCCAAACTCCGCCAGAAATGGGTCTTTGGGACCCTGCAAGGCCTCCTGCTCCAAGAGGCTGCGCTGGCGTGACAAGTCTCACAAAGACTCATTTCTGGCGGAGTTTGGGGGAGAGAAAAAAAAGACTTCTGCGGCTTCTGCTGCTTTCCTTGCATGAAGCCAAAAGTCTCTCCCTCTCTCTTTCTCTCTCCCTCTGGGAACGGAGCTGGAGACCCCAAATAAAGAACAATCAATCAGTAGGAAAACGGGGTGGGGAATTTTCCTGCAGACTTTTTGGGGTTTTTTTTCCCAGGATCTCTGGTCCGCAGGATTTAAAATGATGAGTTTAGTGGTCCCTGAGGTCCAAAAGGTTGGCGACCCCGGGACTAGGTGACCTCCGAGTGTCCCTTCCCACTCTGTTATTCTATTCTATCTTAAATCGGGTCTTATCTGCAGCTTCCACCGTTGGGTAGCCAAGACGTGTGTCATATTTTCTAGCCCTGTGGCTTTCCTACGTTGTGATACGGTGCCAAAGGCCGTCTCATTTTGCAATGAAATAAAGTAGCCACACCCGAAGATCAAAATCAATATAAATTTTCTCCGGATGCTTAATAAATCCCCCGGGCCTTTTCAGAGGCTTGCAAAACTTCCCAAAAAAGACACAGAGATGACGCAGAACCGTCTCGGTTTTTAAAATCCTTGCTCTAAAAATAACACCCGTCCCTTTTTTTAGCTCAGCCTCCGTCCCACCTCAAAATTGGAGGAGCCACACTTAGCCCACAAGGGATGCCTGGAATGGCAGGAGAAAGAAATAGGTTTTAGTTTATTCACGATTGTCCGTGGTAGCTCGCCCTTCCAGACCGAAACCTCTCGTATTTTGATGCATTAAAAGAAAGACACGTTGGTTGCAGTGAAGGTAAGTAAGGCCCATCTGAAGTCAGCCTGGTGGGCTAGAGACATCTCTGCTAAGCTATCCCGAGGTGGGAGCGCCATCACTTGAGACTTTCAAGAAGAGATTGGACTTCCATTTGTCAGAAATGGTGTAGGGTCTTCCGCTTGGGCGGGGGGGGTTGGACTAGATGACCTATAAGGTCCCTTCCAACTCTGATTATCTGTTACCCGATGGAATGAGGGCCTTGCTTCGTTCTCCATTCCTTCTGAGATGGTTCTGGACATCTCAATCTAGGTTGCACATCTGGCATTCTCTCCTGGTCTCCCGTTTATTTTTATTTTTTTCAAGGTCAGTCAAGAAGTTGCCAGCTAAGCCAGTTTCTCCACCTAGAGAACTTTATAAAGATTTGTGGACTTCCAACTCCCAGAATTTCCCAGCCAGCCGGCCGTGTCTGTTTCTTTTTTTCTCTTAACCTCTTAAAGTGGAGAGAGATTGCAGAGGAAGGGATCACAAGAGAGCAAGCTATGCTGGCTGGGGAGGATTCTGGGAGTTGAAGCACACCAGACCTTAAAGTTGCCAAATTTGAGGATCTGGGCATTGGAGTCCACATATCTTACAAGTTCCCAAGGTGGAGAAACAGCGATCTAAATTGTAAGAAAATGGTGCAACGTCTATCCTCTCCTTTCCTTGTTCCTATCATTTATGTTTACAGCCGACGAAAGAGTCATTCTTGACGGACAGGCAGGAGGGGAATTCCTTTTTCACATCGAGAAAAGATATTTTTCTCAAAACCTCTGATTACTCTCCGGTAAAGAAAGAAAGAAAAAAAACATTCAGAAATCTGTAAGAGTTTCATGAGCTTAAATTACCAAAGTGATTTAATCTATCCTCTGTTCCAACATTACAGCTCTTAATTTTTATTCACTGGTGTGATTTTTTTTTAAAGAATTATATCTTCCTGGAAAGTGGTGGTGGTGTTGAAATCCTGCCATTGTTATCTCATTTTTCCAAGATAGGAGCTCTGAAAAAGTTTCAAAATGCCTTCAAAGGAACAGTCTGCGTTTGGGATAGGAATAGAGGACTAAAATTGAGCCAAACACGCTCTGATGCTAAAGAGTTCTACTTCCCCTCCCCACCTGGAAAGAAATCTCTTCCAAAGGCAAAACACAAGCAGAGGAGTTTCAGTTTCACACCACCAAGCAGCTTTAGTACGGAACAGTTGAGCTAAGCCACGCCCAGGCTCCTTGCTGTCTCCTTGCTCACAGAACAAATACTCTTTCGGTTTCTAAACAGCCCTCAACTCTCTCACACACCGACAGAACAGCTAGCCAGGTGAATACCGATGGATGCTGGTAGGCAGAGGCAGAATTTTCTTTTCCTTATTTTTCCTCCCCCAAAAACTAAGGCCGACCGCATAGTTTTGTAGCGAAGCACGCCGGGTATAGAGCTAGTTTCTTTATATAATCCGTTCATTCGTTCAATGTATACATTTCATTTTTTAGTGGACTCTAGGAAACGCTTTTTTAATACATTTTTTTTTTTAATTTTTCTCTTACAGGTCAGCCAGTTTAGGCAACTTTACTCCAAGGTCATCAACGATAAACACGATGATGTGATGGCGAAGTTTGGGGCGATTCTGGCGCAGGGCATATTGGATGCAGGTAATTCATGTTTTGTCCTGGCGCGTTCATTGATACGTACAGAAAGATTTTGGTCCCTTGTTTTAAAATCAGGGTTTTTTTTTTCCCCTCAACCTTCAGTGATGTGGGTGACCCTGAGACCCCTTGGACTGAGAATTTTGGAGGTTGTAGTCCTGAGAAATTCCAAGTTGGGATGACTTTTTTGGGGGGGGCGGCTTTGTTTGCTTATTAGATGCCTTGGTTAAATTTACCTAAAAATAGAGTGGAGTAGAATATAGAGAATGAATGGAATATGGAATGGAAACGAATATGGAATGGAATTTGGAATGGAATAGAATAGAATAGAATATAAAATGGAATGGAATCAGTGGTGGGATTCAATTTTTTTTACTACCACTCCAAGGGAAGGATACTGAAAAATCCCCCTTCCCTCCCCACCCCACTGACCTGCTTTCCAGCTCCATTCTCCTGTGCAGGGCAACCTCAACGGGAGGCGGAGAAGAGATGGGGTTGGCGGGGCCAGTCAGAGGTGGGATTTGCCGGTTCTCCGAACTACTCAAAATTTGTGCTACCGGTTCTCTAGAACTGGTCAGAATCTGTTTGAATACCATCTGTATATGGAATGGAATGGAATGGAATGGAGTGGAGTGGAGTGGAGTGGAGTGGAGTGGAGTGGAGTGGAGTGGAGTGGAGTGGAGTGGAGTGGAGTGGAGTAGAGTAGAGTAGAGTAGAGTAGAGTAGAGTAGAGTAGAGTAGAGTAGAGTAGAATAGAATAGAATAGAATAGAATAGAATAGAATAGAATAGAATAGAATAGAATACTTTATTTCACCAAGTATGATTCGACACACAAAAAAATATGTCCCCATCACATAAGCTCTGTACATGGAAAACAATAAATAATAATCATAATAATGATACAGCGGGCAGTATATTGCATACACGAATACTTAGATACATACAAAAAAAATTCCACACAGAAGGAATAAAAGAGGTTTAACATCTAAGTTTATTGTTTGCCTATTGCTGTGCGCATGCTTCTTTAGAATGGAGCTTTGTGTGTTGTAATGACGAGGCAGTCGAGTTGTTTGATCATGAACAACCGAATCGTGATGATCTTTATTGGAGTCTAGTCTTGCATTTATACACATTTTTAGTTATCCTCCATCACTGGTTAACTTTAGTTACTGCTTAACTTTCGTTACTGTTTAGCACAGTAATCCATACAATTAATTATCTCTAGTTAAAAGTCTAACGTATGTTTACTTCCTCTCTCTAATCCTCCTTTAGATTAGTGGCTTTTGTTTGCCTGAGTTGTATTTGCTTGGAAACATTCTTTATCTGAGGTTGGCCATCCAAGATTGGAACATTCCTGCAATTACAACTCTACATTTGTGCTGTGGCTTTGTTATTCAAAACAATCTTTTTTTAATTGTACGAATAAATTATTTCTTTAGAATCGCTTTGCTGTAGCAGTTAAGGAAACAGGGGACTCTGAACTTTTGTCTTCCCTTACATATGAAAACTCTCTTAGCCCAATCCACCTCGCAGGGTTGTTGTAGGAGGGAAAGCAAGAGTGTAAGATTTGTTTGCCACCTTCAGTTAACCAAAATGTATTAATAAAAGGGGGGGGCGAAGAGGAGGAGGAGGAGGAGATCTGGAGAAGAGGAAGAAGGGGAAGAGAAGGAGAGGAGAACGAGGAGAGGAGGAGAAGGGAAGAGGAGAGAAGCTGAAGAGGAGGAGGAGAAGGAGAGGAGGAGGGGGGAAGAGGAGGAGGAGGAGGAGAGCTGGAGAAGAGGAGAAGAAGAGAAGCAGGAGAGGAGGAGGGGGAAGAGGAGAGAAGCAGAAGAGAAGAACGAGGAAAGGAGGAGAAAGGAAGAGGAGAGAAGCTGAAGAGGAGGAGGAGAAGGAGAGGAGGAAGAGGAGGAGGAGGAGAGGAAGAGGGGGAAGAGAATGAGAGGAGCAGGAGGAGGAGGAGAGCTGGAGAAGAGGAAGAGGGGGAAGAGAAGAAGAGGAGAACGAGGAGAGGAGGAGAAGGGAAGAGGAGAGATGCTGAAGAGGAGGAGGAGAAGGAGAGGAGGAGGAGGAGGGGAAGAGGAAGAAGAGGAGGAGTGGTCTCAACAACTCTCCCAACCGAATGCAAATGACCAACAGTCTGCAAGAAATATAAGTCCTTCCACTCCCCCACCATCCAGCCAGAGCTGTGGAAGCTTCTAGGAGGAGAAGCGAAACGTTTTCAGGAAAAAAAAGAAAAAAAAAACCCAGAAAAGTCCAGTTGCCTTTTGAAAAAAGCACCTTTGGGACCACCATGAGACCTTACACACCGGAGATGAATTCCTGTGTGCCCAATCACCCTCGGCCAATAAAGAATTCTAATCGCAATTCTAATTCGGGCCCGTTTCAGCACTTCCGGAAGGCCCTATTTTTCGGTCTTCCGAGACTACAGAGGCCACCCGCGAGCCTCCACGAGGGCGAAAAACAGCCCCCAAAATGGGCCAGAAATTAGCTGGGAGGTGCGCACGTGCGCGGTACGGGTAGGTTTGGCTGGGGCTTGCGTGCCCGCACAAATGGCTCCAGGTGGCACCCGTGGCCCATGCGCTGTAGATTTGCCATTGCGGTCGTAGGCCGTTCTTATCGCAGGGCTTCCTCGGCTCCGGATTGCAGTCCCTTGCCGCTTTTTCAAAGAAAATCTCAAATAAATTCAAGGGATGGCTCAAGGCTCCGCTTAGGGCCGGAGCAAGGAAAGTAAAGCACATTGTACGGTGAGTGAGTGAGTCATGCTGCCCTTTATCTGATCCATGAATAATAAAGGTCGGCTCTTGTATATACATGAGTGTCTGTAAGGATCGGAAGTGACGTCATCCAGGCTCCGACATCGTGGTGGAAAAAAACATAATTTGGGATATTTGTGTGGTGATGCCATAATGCAGCTGACACCACCGTGGCATTTCTTACATAGTTGTGCTGGTATGTTTGTAGTTATAAGGTGCTGGTCTAGAAAGCAGGCGACCGAGTTCTAGTCCTGCCTTAAGCATGAAAGCCAGCTGGGTGACTTTGGACCAATCACCAGGAGACGGGGAGTTCTAGTCTTGCCTTAAGCATGAAAGACAGCTACTTGACTTTGGGCCAATCACCAGGAGTCTTGCCTTAAGCATGAAAGCCAGCTAGGTGACTTTGGACCAATCACCAGGAGACTGTGAGTTCTAGTCCTGCTTTAGGCATGAAAGCTAGCTGGGTGACTTTGGACCAATCACCGGGAGACTGTGAGTTCTAGTCTTGCCTTAAGCATGAAACCCAGCTAGGTGCCTTGAACCAATCACTGGGAGACGGTGAGTTCTAGTCTTGCCTTAGCAAAAAAGCCAGCTAGGTGACTTTGGACCAATCCCCAGGAGACGGTGAGTTCTAGTCTTTCCTTAGGCACAAAAGCCAGCTAGGTGACTTTGAACCAATCACCGGGAGACTGTGAGTTCTAGTCTTTCCTTAGGCACGAAAGCCAGCTAGGTGACTTTGAACCAATCCCCAGGAGACGGGGACCCTTTTGGAGTTGCATTCAACTGCTGTGTTAATCATGGAATTGCTTCCCTCTCAGATCAAACCTCTTTGTCGCTCTTGGGAAAGGCATGTTTGTACTAAGCCATTAGATGCAATTGCGGGGGACCGTAAATAGGGATTGTGTTTGCATTTTGTACAGGAATTACGAGTGATTTTTCAGGGCTTCGAATGATGTACAAAGACTCCTCCAACCCAGAAATAAGGAGAAATTTCCTGACAGGGAGAACAATGAACCAGTGAAACTATTTGCCTTCAGACGTTGTGGCTGCTCCATCATTGGAGGTTTTCAAGAAGAAACTGCATAGCCACTTGTATGAAATGTTATAGGGACCTCCTGCATGAGCAGGGGGTTAGACTAGAAGACCTCCAAGGCCCCTTCCGTCTCTGTCCTGCTAATTCTAATATTTTTCTCCCCTGTAGGGTTTCAGATCTTTCATTCCTCTTACAAGGCAGAATAACAGAGTTGGATGGGACCTTGGAGGTCTTCTAGTCTAACCCTCCGCTCAAGGTGAAGACCAGGGGTCTCCATAGATGAGGGGTCGCCAACCTTTTGGACCTCAGGGACCACCAAACTCATAATTTCAAATCTCAGGGGCCACTAATATGAATTTTGACTGACGGCGGCTTGCTGACGTTGGTGAGAATGAGAGAGAGAGAGAGAGAGAGAGAGAGAGAGATCTCTCTCTCTCTCTCTCTCTCTCTCTCTCTCTCTCTCTCACACACACACACACACACACACACACACATACACACACACAGAAGCAGGGGTGGGATTCAAAGTTATTAACAACCAGTTCTGTGGGCGTGGCCTAATGTGTGGGTGTGGCTTGGTCATGTGACTGGCTGGGCATGGCTTGTATGTAAATATTATACATATTTATGTAAATATTGATTATTTTTATAAAGAAAAGAGCAACTTTTACCCAAAATCAGGCAAAGCAGATAAGCAGATTGAATTGCTCACAGAATCACAGATTCACTTAGAGATCTGTGTTTCTGCCATCAGCTACCTGAGGCTGACACATAAACTCATAACATTTGCTAGCAAGCAAACTCACAGAATAAACTCACAATACGCCATGTATGTAAATATTGGATTTTTTTATATAAAAAAGCAACCTTTACCCCAAATCAGGCAAAGCAGGCAGGCAGATTGAGTTGCTCACAGAATCACAGATTCACTTAGACATCTGTGTTTCTGCCATCGGCTACCTGAGCCTGCACAGAATAAAAGAACCTTCAGTCCTAAGAGAGGTTTGGCTCTACTTCAAAGCAGAGCCCAAGATCTAAAGACGAGCTAGAAAGCCAAAAAAAAAATCCAACCATTTCCTGCTTTCTAGCTAATCTAAATCTCCTGGCACAGCAGGACAGCGGATGGTGGGTGTGGCGGGTTCCCGCGGGCCATGTGGGCAGGCGCAGCCTTGTGTTCCCGCGCAGCCTGGATTAATTGCTTTTCAACCTCTTTCAGTGAACAGTATGTTTCCAGGTTTTTTACATTTCCATACAAACATGTCCTTAGTTACATATTCATCTGTCACATTCAATTTCATGTCATAGCATTACATTTATAATTTCAGTAAATTTTCTGAGCGAGTATTCTTGTATTCTTCGCGCTTATTATATATTTTCTATTCACATCTTAACGTTATTCTATACTCATTGTACTTCTCTCTTTCTCCGTCACATTTGCAAATTCATCTTAGTTCCTTTTTCAAAAAAATATTCATCTAGTTCTAATGATTCGAGTTCCAATAATTCGAAAATTCAAAGATCTCCCCCTTTAACGACTAAATTGACTGTACCACCCCTTTGTCTTATACATCATTCAATTAACTTCCCTTTAATTCATAATAATAATAATTTATCATAGTATAATCCTATCCTAGTTCACACATGCATATTTTAAGGCAGATTCCGCGTGGCATTTTCCCCTTGGTTACTTTCTAATTCATTTAGCCATCCTCATTTTTGACTAGAATGCATGCACAGCATAATTTATTTACAGGTACTCTCCCTGCATAGAAAGGTGGGAGTTTGAACGGAGAATAACCATGTCGTTTTGATTTTGCTGGCAAAACCTTTAAAAGATTTAGCGAGCCGTCAATATTTCCCGTAACAGTTTCGGCAAGTTCTAGGAAGGACAGCTACAAATCTTGAACCGCAAAAAAAAAAAAAAGGATTGATATTTTGGGAGCCTGCTTAAAAATCTGTTGGCGGCGGACTGCTGGCTGTTGTAAATCATTTTTCAGCCTTTTTTTTTTCTCTTTTCTTTTTGTAAACAACCAGAGGTATCTCACTAAGGAGGCCAACCACTTGGCCGCCAACAGTAGCTATACAAAAAAAAAATCATTTTTTTTCCTGGAAATTAGCTCAGGAATGTTGTTTTCCTAAATCATGGCAGAGCAGGGATTATTCTATCAACAACACGGAGAAGAGCTGAGATGCCAGGTTCGCCACCAGCCAAAGCAACAGGTGTGGGAGTGAATAGCTACAGGTAGTTCTCGCCTTACAGCCGTTCGTTTAGTGACTTGGGGGGGAGGAGAAAAGGAGAAGGGGAGGAAAAGAAGAAAAGGAGAGAAGTTAAGAGGAGGAAGAGAGGAGGTAAAGAAGAGCAGGAGGAAGAGGAGAAGAGGGAAAGGAAAGGGAGGAAGAAGATGAGAGGAGGAAAAGGAGAACAGGAGGAGAGGAGGAAACGGAGAAGAGGAGAGAAGGAAAAGGGGAAGAGGAGGTAAAGAAGAGCAGGAAGAGGACAAGAGGAAAAGGAAAAGGGGAAGAGGAAGATAAGAGGAGGAAAAGAAGACCAGGAGGAGGAGGAGGAAAAGGAGAGCAGGTGGAGAGGAGGAGGAAGAAAAGGAGAAGGGGAGGAGGAAGAAGAGGAGAAAAAGGAGGAAATGGA
>NW_020769485.1:372362-384889 GCF_900518735.1 Pseudonaja textilis | reverse complement strand
AAAAATGAGTACTTCGGCTGATTTATAAGCTTTTCTGTGTCCCCTTACAGAAGAGCCACAGGACGAGAGCGCAGAGTCTGACGATGAGGAGAAGGAAGACCACGCTGAAGTAAGTATGGATGTGAAACCCTTCAACTATGGCAAGACTGGTCGTAAAAAAAAACTCACTTAACCGCTGTCTTGCCTAACAACAGGAATTTCAGGCTCCGTTGTGGTTATAAGTCAAGAACTTCCTGTCCTAAGGGCTTTTTAAGGTTAAAACAAGCAATTTCTACCATTTATTTTTTTTTAAAATGAAGAACATGGCTCATCTCGGCGACATTCTTGTCACATTGCTGCTTCCGTTCAGTTCCTTTTCTTGTTTTATTTGAATTAATCACACTATAAATATTCCACCCGGGCCTGGAGTCATTTATTAAACGGAACTACATAATTATGCTTTTTGAGCTTTAAGTCACAGTAATAAAATCAGAAGCTGTCAAACTTGCAGATGTCACCCGGAAATAATAAAATAAGGGCTGTTACTATCCTTCAAAAGAGCAGGTGAATAATATATGCATTGCCTTGTGCGTTACTAATTCATCTGAGAAAAGGAGAGGCTCGTGTCACCGTCAGACAAAACATTGACTTTTCAAGTGTTTACATTCAAACCAACTTCTCTGCTACTGCTTTGTCGAGAAGCCAGCAGTTTTATTTCGCAAAGCGGACCTGCGAAGCAAGTTTGAATTTTGAGGCTTTGAGTAGCCAAAGTCGTTTGGTTATTTGCTCAGGTCGTGGTCTACAGTTATTCATTTCGGAATGGGTGCTCGAGATGGCCTGCAAAAGAATGGGATGATACATAATCCCTGTACAATCACTGCGTGGAAAAGCACATCCCTTCTTAGCTACAAATAGGCCTGTAGACCCAGACTATACAGGGATTCCTTGAGTTATGACTACGATTGAGCCTGATATTTCTGGTGCTAAGTGAGACATTTGCGAAGGGAGTTTTGCCTCATTGCCTCAGATGTCAAATTAGTAACATGCTTGTTAAGCGAATTTGGCTTCCCCGTTGACTTTGCTTGTTGGCAAAGCTCGCAAAAGGGGAATCACATGACCCCGGGAGACAGCAACCGTCTGTTGTGGCCAGTGGCCAGAGGAACTGGCGGCAGTCTCGGACAGTGAGGAGGTTGGGGAAGAACATGGGCCAGTCGTGGAGTCTGTGGAAGGCTCTGACAAGGGCTCTATGTCGGAGGCAGAGATGGGGTCAGGGCTGTCTTACAGTTATCATCTGCCTTCGGAGTCGGAGATCAGTGGGGAAGAAGAACAGCTGGAGCCTGTTCCCAGCATGCGCATGCACAGAGCTGCCAGAAGAAGGGAACAGTTAAGGAACAAGGGTCGACTCAGGAGTAAAGGCTCAGGTGGACGGTGAATGGCCCCTCCCATTGGGAAGAAAGAGGAGCGAAAGGGGGAATGGGGTTTGCAGGAGACATTTAGTTCAATTCGTTAAGGTGAAGATCTGTCCCTGACTTCTTGCCAAGTAATTGCTGCTACAGCATGGCGTTTGGAAGATACCGGCCTGGCAGCTCTCCAAGCCTCTTCAGTCTAGTTGTGAAATCTCATGAAAGACTCTTGGGACCTTGCTGGAGAGGAATTCACTTTAACCTAAATAAAAAGGGGTCTTATCGGGATGAGGAATCTGCTTCATGATCTTGGGAAGCCTCGGTCAGAACAGCTGCTAAAGGAGGAGAATCACACGACCCGGGGATTCTGCAGCCGCCATAAATATGAGACCAGTTGCCAAGCGTCCGAATGTAAATCACGTGATGCCGCAAGTGTCATAAGTGTGAAAAAACAGTCGCAATTCACTGTTTTCAGTGTCGTCACTTCGAACGGTCACCGAACAAACTGCTGTAAGTTGAGGGGTACCTGTGAAAAGTTGCCCTGACCTTGAAGATGATCTGTGAGATGGAAAGCCTCTTGGCTGATGGATGGGGCTGGGCTGGGCTAGGCCTGTCCTTCCTTGGAATTAACTTCTTCTTAGGAGGCAGGATTTGCAAGTTCCATTAGGAAGGGCAACCAAGATGGTTAAGGGCCTGGCTTGGCAATTCTGGGCATTGAAGTCCACCAGTCTTAAAGTTGCCAAGTTTGGAGACCTCTATCTTAATCTTAATCTATCTAACTAACAACTTTGTGGACTTCAGCTCCCAGAATTCTCCAGCCGGCCATGTCTGTTTCTTTTTTCTCTTAACCTCCTAAAGTGGAGAGATTGGAGAGGAAGGGATTACAAGAGAGTAGGCTGTGCTGGCTGGGGAATTCTGGGACTTGAAGTCCACCAGTCTTAAAGTTGCCAAGTTTGGAGGCCCCTGTTGTAAAGGATCAGCAGGAATCTGTCAACGCAGGAGCAGCCAGAGCAATTGTGACAACAGAGCACGAGAAAGCTACCTCTGCATTCCTTGCAGTAGACACCCAGGATTTACAGGTAGCCCTCGGCTTACGACCACAACAGAGGTTGGAATTATGGTGGTCAAGCCGTGGTGGTCATTAAGCAAGACCCTCACACGATCCCCTCACTGAATGACCGCAGTGCTGGCTCTCCTCATTGTGAGATGGTTAAACGGATCCTGGGGTGGGGGAGGCCACACTGTAGCCCCTCCCCAGCTGACATATGGCTTGTCCCAGGCCTCCCCCCCTCTCTCTCTCACACACACACATACGCACACGCACAAAGCACACACCGAAGAGGTCAGCCTAAAGGTGATTTGCCTTTCCAGATAGTTAAAATTATCAGCGATCAGGTAGTTAAGCATACAATGATATCTGGCTCAATTTGTTTGCACTCAACCAGATCAAATTCCTGGAAAACTAGTTTGTGCCAGCCAACACATCCGAAGAATAACTGAAGCATTGATAGGGGTGCCATGGTGTGCCTGTTTGGTCACCGATTGTTTTCTAGGTGCACTTCAAGGTGCTGCTTATGATATCTAAGGCACTTCCTGGCTTGGAGCCCAACAATTGGCAGAACTGCCTGGCCAAAATAGTTTCTGCTCGCCCAGTGAGAACAGGGAGGGTGGGTACCCTCCAGGTCATCTATCAGGGGCTAAGAAAGTCTGCTTTTATGGCGTAAGCCACCCAGAGGCTTTGGATGTGAAATGGATGGCAAATGAATTTCAGAGAATGGGGGACAGAGAGAGAGAGAGAGAGAGAGAGAGAGACATAGGTACAATATAGATGAGAGAGAGAGATAATAAGGTGGGAGAGAGATATAGTAACAATAGAGATGGATGGATAGATGATAGATAAATAGTTGTGAGAGGAGGGAGGGAGAGACATAGGTATAACAATAGGGATGGATGGATGGATGAATGGATGGATGGATAGATAGATAATGAAAGGGGGAAGAGAGACATAGTAACAATAGTGATGGATGGTTAGATGATAGATAGATAGATAGATAGATAGATAGATAGATAGATAGATAGATAGATAGGAGAGAGAGAGAAAACGGATAGATAGAAAATGTATAGATAAATAGACAATGATGGACGGATGGACGGACAGATTATGATAGTCTTCTGGTACTTGTGGGACTGTCACAGAGAAAAGAGGATGAAACTTATTCTCCAAAGGACCAGAGGGCAGGGTAGAAGCTTGTTAAGGAGAAACCCAACCTAGAAGTAAGGAGAAATGTTCTAATGGTGAGAATCAATGGAATCTGGAAAGTCTTTGACATATGACAACAATTGAGCCAAGGTCCCTTCCAGCCCTCGGGTTCTATCTTCTATGTCACAGACCGTTGACATAAGCCAGGATCTCATCCTCTTCACTCTCGACATACCACGTGTGAAGTTGTGTCTCGTGGGTTCAACAACCACAATCGCAGGAGAGAGTTCCTCCATTTCCTGCAGGAAGACAGCTTTTTTTAAAAAACAAACAAATTTTATTCAGTTTTTCACATAAAAATGAAAATTTCTTTTTAGCGGACAACGTTTTTCCAGGTCATTCCCTTTACATACAAATATGACAGCAATTATACATTCATATATGCATACTTAATTCTATTATTACCTTTTCCATTCCAAATTTTCAGTAAGGAGAGAAACAAGCACATTAATTCTAGCCTCTTTCATTAATCTCAATCGAAACATCTTTTTGTTTCGTTTCAATTATTTCAAATATAATCCTTTAATATTTATTTTAAAAATAAAGATAAACAATATAATAATAATAATAATAATAATAATAATAATAATAGTTACCAATGTCTCTCCTTGCTTTTAGTAGTCTATATTAACGTATTAATTTAGTTGGTTCTTTAGTCTGTCATATTCCCTTTCCTTTACACATTCTTTTTATAAATTCTAAATTAATACAAGTTTTAACACTAAAGAAGAAAACAAGTATAGGTTTTCCCCCTTTTACTGCTTTGAGTGTGATACCTCAATGGTTAAAATATACTTTTATTCCCTCATCTTGACTCCCAATAAATCATTATTTTTAAGAAGTTACAATAATAATAATCTTTTCATTTGGATTCCGCAGCATGTTTTCCCCCCTTAATTTTTAATCAGAGTTATCAGTATCTGTATTACCCTATTTTCTAAATATTTTTAATTGCAGAAATATTCTCATTACCCCTTGTCACCCTGCAGAATCCCCTTTTTAATTCATCAACCATTATCTCTGAAAAAACAATTTCTTTTCAACATTTTCCGTATTTTCGTATTTCTTTATTTCATGCACCCGTTTCTTACTGCTTCTTCTCCCCCTCTTTTCCCCATATCTTTTCTCATTCCAGTTTATATCCCTCTCTTTCTTAATACCTTCCTTTCCCGTTTTCTGCTGGGTCTTTCCGCCTTTCCCGACTTCACAAGTATTCCCCCTTTTGATTGCCTTCTTAAGTCTCAACTTTTTAACCTTCCTTCTTTCCCCACTTCTTTGTAGTGTTCTTTGTGTTAATTGTCTATTTCAGATGTCTTCTCCTTGATTAGACTCCTCCTCCTCTGAAGCTCTTTCTTCTTGTTCTTCAATCGCCATTTCCATTTTTTTCTAACACAGAGCAAAGTGATTCGCCTCTTTCCTGTGGTAATTCTCTCATATTTTTAAGTTCCATTTTTAATTCCCGAAGAGATATCACCATTACACACTCTTGTATTTTATGATCGTTAAAGTCCACAAAAAACACTTTTACTTTCCTTCTTTCTTCTTTCAATTATCTAAAGTTCTCAGTTATTCCAGCGCAGGGTCTATACCAAAAACATCAATCAATCCCACAGTCAGTCTTTCCTTGCTTTTTTCTTTATTCTGGTTCTGCTTTCACTTTCTACGATTCTTACTTTGTTTCAATATTTCTTTAATGTTATAACCACACAAGTTCATTCAGAAAAAGGATGCTTTCCCTTGTTTGAGCTCAAGTTTTTGTCAAAAGGTGGCACTCTCCATTATACAAAGTCTTCATCTTTTTCCCCTATTTTTTTATTTAGGGTTTTTCGAACTCCAATATTCCAGGACGGTCCAGTCTCCAATTTGTAAACTTTATTATTATTATTTTTTGACAATCTTAAGTCCAGCTTTATTTTATGCCTGTTTATTGCCAAATATTTAAGTCCAATTTAGTTAAATCTTTAGTTCCGGCTTCCTCCTTTCCCAGTTCGAAGCCCCGCTTAGCTGTCAAAAATATTTTCTTATTTTTTTTCCTGTCCCTTTGTAATTTCGCCGCTCACTTTTCTTTTCTTAAAAATTCCATGTTACCTTTTAATCCTGGGGTACTTTTGTTTAGTTGTATCCCCCAATTGTCCCGGTTCAGATGGTATCCACCTCTTTCTTCCCTCCTGCACAAATCTGAATCCAGCTGAGTCCTCCTCTTCGGGGTGGCCATTTTAAACCACCGCTGCAGTCGTCTTTGGGGGTAAAAAGACAAAGCCCGGGGGGGAGATGCGGCTCCCCTCAACCTGGCTTGCGGCTTCCCCTTACTCCACCGCCCCTCCAAGGCAGCTTCAGCCCCTAATCGTAATGATCGGGGCTCTCCAACGAAAGAGCACAGACCATAGCCACAGTGAGTCGCGATCTACGGTTCGTCAGCAAGGAGGCTCCGCCTTCTTTCAGAAAGACAGATGTTTTATCGGTAGCTTGGCAAGCCAGGGCTCTTGACGATTCCACTCTGGTCCATTTACAATTTGAAAGGCAGCTGCGTTTCTCTGCTGCTTCCCCTGCGAGCTGGGCTAGTTCAGCCTTCTGATAACACAATATAGATAGTCCTTGACTTACAACTGTTGGCTTAGTGTGCTGTGGCCTGTCAGCGGCCAGCAAAGCTGGCGGCAGAATCGGACAGTGAGGAGATTGCGGAGGAGCATGGGCCAGTCCTGAAGTCTGGGGAAGGCTCTGACGAGGGCTCTGTGTCAGAGGCAGAGATGGGGCCAGGGCCGTCCAACAGTTAGCAGCTACCTTCGGAGTCGGAGATCAGTGGGGAAGAAGAACGTCTGGAGCCTGATCCCAATGTGTGCATGCACAGAGCTGCCAGAAGAAGGGAACATTTAAGGAACAAGGGTCAACTCAGGAGTAAAGGCACAGGTGGACGGTGAATGACACCTCCCATAGGGAATAAAGGGGAGTGGGGTTTGTAGGAGTCAATTAGTTCGTTTATTTAGTGTGAAGATTTTGGTCAGACTCCTTGCCAAGTATTTGCTGCTACAGCGTGGCGTTTGGAAGCTATTAGCCTGGCAGGTCTCCCAGCCTGTGGTTGTAAGTTTGCTTGGCAACTGTTATGACGGTCGCAGTGTCCTGGGATCATTTGATTCCCCTTTGGGAAATCTCCCGACAAGCGGAGTCAACGTTGAAGCCAGATTCACTTAACAACCATATGACTTATTTAAGAATGGCGGTGATCCAACTTAAAACAAGCGGGACCAGAAAAGTCGTAAAACGGAGCAGAACTCACTTAACAAATTTCCCGCTTAGCAACACAAATTTGGGGCTCAGAGTAAAAGGAGCAGGATTGAGCTGGGAGTAAAAAACGGTAGGATATGAGTAAGTAGCGCCTCCCTGATTAGGTGCCCTCAAACCAATCCAATCGCTACATAAATCAGTGACTCTCTCCGGCGCTTTCTCGTGGCAGGAGGACCACAACAGCATGGAGGCCGATCTGGACAAAGATGAAGTGTTACAAGCCCAGCAGGGAGAACTTTCCGGAGAAAAACTCCTGACCACCGAATATTTGGGAGTAAGTACAGCACTTTGGAGGTGATTGGAGCATGTACGCGGCCAAGGGTGGGGCTGCTACCGGTTCTCACCGGTTTGTGAGATGCTAATTTTACATCGGGTTCACTGAATTGGTAGTTGCAGCGGCTGGCTGGCCGCTTCCACCCCCTCCCACCACCTCCCAGGGGTCTCCATGCAGCCTGTTTTGGATCCCAGGTAAGTGAAGGGCCCTCACGGGGGCTCCGGTAGGGGGGAAATGGGCCTTCCGGAAGCTCAAGGAAAGCCTCCGGAGCCCAGGGTGGGCAAAAATTGCCCCCCCCCCCCGCCATGGTGCAGGTGGCCGACTAGGCCATGCCCACTGTGATGACCGGGGGCGTGACACAAAAATAACCAAGTCACAAAAGTAGTATAAATTCCCTTTAATGCCTCCAACTTGGCCCCCAATGTGCAATTATCCTCGGCTGGATAACAAACTCTTCCAAAAAGAGTCTACGAAGGGCAGAAATGCAGTCTGAACCCAAAGTAAATATAATTAGGAATTAAAAAACCCGCACAAACCACACTGAAGTAATTAACACGGCAGGCCAGGATGATAAACGGCAGACTTTCAAAGGATAATGCAGCACCCACAGTTGGGAAGATGCCAAAACCCAGATAAGCCCCGACCAAGATAATGCACGCTTTGCTTCCAGCAAGGAGCCGTGTGCAAACGCCCCACTTATATCCTGTTCTCCCAGCTACAGCCCATGAAGGGGATCAGGGCCCTTTCCTCTCCTGTAAGCCACGTTGCTCCCTTCTCCATTCCTCCCTGTGTGTCCTAGGAGGAAGAGCGGGTGGGCCTGGGTCCTCCTTTGAATGCCCAGCCAGACTGTGCCCTTCCCCCGTTTCCTCCACAGCCACCGGAGCCACATTCCCACTCCCTGTCAGCTGCTCAATCTCCCCCCACAGAATCAGACTCCAACAAGGGCATGACGCTGGCTGATCACTCCTTTCCGCCAAAGACCAAACTGGATTCTTCCAGTGACATTTGAATTTATTAAGGGGGGCATAAGAAGGCTCCCCGGCTCCTCTCTCTTGAAGCCTTGGCGGTTTGAAGATGTGTGGACTCCCAGAATGCCTCAGCCACAAAAGATGGCTGTTGTTCTTGTTGTCGATGTCCTCCTCCTCCTCCTCCTCCCTTGTAGCACTGATGATGTTACCCAGTTAGGTCATGAAACGTCTGCAAAAAATCAACCAAGCTCAGAGAGCTTGAAGGACCTCAAAGTTCTCCTCCACCTTTCTTCGTCCTCTCTTCTAGCACTGATGTACTATTGACCTCACCCCTTTCCTAAGAGGTCTGTAGCGGGGCGTGTATAAGCGCTTCTACCTATATAAGCGTCCTATCTATATACCAATGTGCCAATTTAATTTCCTCTTTTGACCTATATTCTACTGTCTACCCATTGATACCCAATGTTCCAGATGGAGTAGTATTATTCTGAGTGTTCTTTATCATTTAATTTCATCGTGAGTCTATCCATCTTATGCCCATTCCAAGATTTTACGAATTATAACTTCATCAGACGGAATGGTAGACATCTTCCAAGCCTGCGCTAGCGCAATTCTTGCCGCCATTATTCTATGTATAATCAAGTATCTAATTTTTTCTCCTTTTTTTTCCACCGCTCTTCTCATCTCAGATCATGACCAACACGCCCAAAGCGCGGAAGAAGTCCATGCCCGGCCTCCATCACAGTATGGACGAGCCCCTTCAGAGACCCGTGACCCCTGGCTACCACAGGGCCCATTACCCAATGTAAGTCTGGGCAGACCCACCCAAAACTCGGAGAGCCTTTTTCTTTTAGCCGTGTTTCTGATTCATAAGAGATGTAATTCAGGTGTGAAAAGGTACCGATGAAATAAAAGGCAACCACAGACGAGAGGAAATGGAGCTTACTGTGGTTTTCGTTTTGCTTTTTGGAACAAAGAAGGTTCCTTTAGAAAAATGGGGGCCAGAAAGAACGCGAGGCCCAGTTAGGCCTTCACTTAAAAGCCATAATTGAGCACAGAATTTCTTTTGCTAAGCGAGGCATTTTTAAACTCAGTTTTGCCCCAAATTAGAGGCGACATACCTGCACTGCCCTGTTTGAAGGCAACTCTGGCCTACATCATTTACAGTCCCCTGTGACCCTGTTTCCCCCCTCTCACCCCTGGGTGTGTCATAAATCAGATTCTCCAATTGAGTACCTTCACAGGCTGGGCGTCATCCATCACATTCTCCAATTAAATATATTCCCCGGCAAAAGCTCTGGTAGTTTAGTTACAATCTTTTAAAGATAAAGAGTTGGAATAGACTTCCGCTTCCAAACCGCTGCAGATTTCCTTCGCCCTCCCTTTTTAATGGCAACTACTAAAACAGCCCTAGGAATGTTTTATGTTGACAAACTGCAGTTAAGTTGTATCAGGGTTGTTAAGTGAATCACTGTGTCAGGATTCCAGCAATCGCCGAATACCAGAAGTGACGAAACGGTCTATTCGCCCTGCAGAGGCTTTTTTCAAGCTTCTAGGAGGCTGAAAAAGGCTCAAACCAGCCAAAAATCAGCTGTGAGGCGCAGTGCAGGTAATGGGTGGGTGGGTGGGATTGCGCACGCATATGCAGGGGACATGGGGGAGCACGCATTGCCTTCTGGGTGCTGGCACATGACCGCACGTGCACCAGCCCACACACAATTTTTGGCACAGGAGCCCAAAAAGGTTAGCCACCACTGGGATGGGATATAGGATAGGTTAAGATAGGAGATAGGATAGGAGATAGGATAGAATAGAGGAGAGGAGAGAGGATAGGATAGTGTTGCGTGGCCCATTAGCAGCCAGCAGAGCTGGCGGCCGACTCGGACAGTGAGGAGGTTGGGGAGGAACCTGGGCCAGTCCTGGAGTCTGGGGAAGGATCTGACGAGGGCTCTGCGTCGGAGGCAGAGATGGGGCCGGGGCCGTCTGACAGTTATCAGCTGCCTTTAGAGTCAGAGATCAGTGGGGAAGAAGAACAGCTGGAGCCTGTTTCCGATGTGCACATGCACAGAGCTGCCAGGAGAAGGGAACAGTTAAGGAACAAGGGTCGACTCAGGAGTAAAGGCTCAGGTGGATGGTGAACGTCCACTCCCATAGGGAATAAAAGACAAATTGGTTCATTTGGGTGAAGATCTTCCTGCATTCTTGCCAAGTATTGTCTGCTACAGTGTGGCATCTGAAAGATATCGGCACGGCAACTCTTCAAGCCTGATAAAGGTCTGTGGTTGCGTAATCTCACTGTTGGCCAGGATTTTGCTGGATAGGAATTCCCTTTAATCTAAATAATAGGGGTTTTTATTGGCTTTGTGCTGTTGAGGAAGCCTCGGTCAGAACAGAGAGGAGATAAGAGAGGAGAGGAGGTAGGATTGGATAGGATAGGATAGCCTCTATTGTCACCTTTTCCTGTGAACACACTGGCAATTTCTATGGGGGTTGCAAAGTAAGGGAGGATATTAAATTTTGGCAGTGCAACTCAGTGTGTGTGTGTGGGCGGGGGTGTCACAGCACTCTGAACACGAGGCTTGGGTTGTGGGTCCATTTTTGTCAGGGGTTTGCCTTCCTAGCGTCCGACCTCTGGTTGCGAGATCTTTACCCTTCGAGTTTTGTACCAGAGGGAACCAAACCTAAGTAGCTAAATGCTGCCCGGCCAAAATAAACAAATTTAAGAGTGATTGAAGGCCAGGAGGAATTTAAAGATCGTGAGGAGATACGACCTGCCCTGTTCCTTGAAAGTTCAAGTGCTCACGTATCTGGAGATTAACGGAGAGATAATGGTCCACCTGTTTTTCAAAATTGCTGCTGTTATTATTATTTTTTTAACTTCGATTGCTTCACCGGTGTTGTTTTTTTTAAAGAAACCACCCGGCTTCTAAAGCTTCGATTCTTACCTTACCAGTTAGCAGCATCATTAATCAGTGGAATGTCCTGGCTCCAGAAATTGTGTGGCTGTTCCCACACTGGAGGCTTTTAAGAAGAGGCTGGACATCTATCTGCCTGAAATGGTAGAGGGTTTCTTGCTTCAGCCTGGGGTTGGACTAGAAGACCCCCCAAGGTCCCTTCCAGCTGTGTGATTCTGTTCCATCCAGTACATTATTTTTCAAACATAAACAGCTCTGATGCTGGGAGAGATTGGAAAAATCAAGCAGATTTATGAAGAGACCCTAATCTAGAAAAAGTGCAGAGAAGAGCAACCAGGAGGATGAGGGGACTGGAGGCTAAAATATATGAAGAACGGTTGCAGGAACTGGGCCTGGCTAGTCTAGGCAAGAGAAGGACCAGGGGAGACAGGAGAGCATCTTCCAATATTTGAGGGGCTGCCCCAGAGAGGAGGGGAAGAGAAGTCCTATACACAGGCAAGAAAAACCAAAAGTACACATATAGACTGGGTGAAACCAGGCTCAATAGCAGGAACTGGGAGAGGGATCTTAGTGGAGTCTTAGTGGACAACCAGCTAAATAGGAGCCAGCAATGTGTGGTGGCAGCCAAAAGAGCCAATGCAATCCTAAATTGTATTAACAGAGGGATACATTGGAGACCAAGGGAGGTGCTAATACCCCTCTGTAAAGCCTTAGTAAGGCCACACCTAGAGTCCCTCATCCAGTTTTGGTCACCACACTATAAAGAAGGTGTTGAGACTCTAGAAAAAGTACAGAGAAGAGCAACCAGGATGATAAGGGGAAGATTGGAGGCTAAAACATACGATGTACAGTTGCAGGAACTGGGCCTGGCTAGTCTAGGGAAGAGAAGGACCAGGGGAGACAGGAGAGCATCTTCCAATATTTGAGGGGCTGCCACAGAGAGGAGGAGGGGGGTCAAGCTATTCTCCAAAGCACCTGAAGGCCAGACAAGGAATAATGGATAGAAACGGAACAAGGAGAGATTCAACCTGGAAATAAGGAGGAATTTCCCGACAGTTGGAAGAATTAATCAGTGGAACCATTCGCCACTAGAAGTTTTGGGTGCTCCAACACTGGAAGCTTTTAAGAAGAGATTGGACAGCCACCTGTCCAGAATGGTATAAATAGGCTCTCTGTTTGAGCAAGGGTTGGACTAGAAGATCTCTGGAGGTCCCTTCCAACTCTGTTCTTCGATATTCTCCTCTAGAGAGTTTGTCAAATCGTTTCTAAGCATCGCTTTGTTCCATGCCCACCACCTGGTAGGTGTGGGGAGCTTTCTCAAACTTGCGTAAGGTTGCTGCATGCAGGAAGTAACAGTGGCCGGTCTCTGTGGCTAACAGGCATGGCTGCCGTTTCCCATTTTTGATGATAAGGCTGAATGGCCTTACGTCTAGAATTGCGCTTGTC
>NW_020769485.1:285788-305467 GCF_900518735.1 Pseudonaja textilis | reverse complement strand
GACCTTCTCCTCTTTTTGCACATGCCTTATCAGCTATGAAATCCCACAAAGATTCCCTCCAGGTGAGCAAACCCCCTTTGTGTGGGTTTTGTATGTGGTTGAAGGTCAGTTCTATGCCAATTTTTCCTCTCTCTCTCTCTCTTATGGTCTCATTCCTGATTTTATCACTTCTGGTGACCTCAGCAGCTTTCCTCAAACATTTCACTTCCACGGTGACTAACTTTCGTGTATGTTTTGTTGCCAGTGTCCACGTTTGGCCCTGGTAACACAGGACAGGGATGAAGACGCTTTGGGCGAGAGGTTTCTTGGTGCTGATCGGTGCAACTTCATGTTGTAAGAGGGTCGTTGTAATCTTCCCAATATTAGGTTTGCCGTGTTGCAACTTACGTTAAGCAAAAGGCAGGGCTGGGCTGCTGGGGGTTTCCAACCCCCCCAAATCCGACCCCTGACTGGCCCCACCTGCCTTGACTTACAACCGCACCGTTCAACCTGCTGGGCTCAGAAGCTCGCTGGGCAGGTCAGACAGACTAACAAGAGTTGGAAAGGACCTTGGAGGTCATCTAGCCCAACCCCCCCAAACTCTTGGCCCAAGAAGGAGATCCTACCGCATTTCTGACAGGTGCCAATCCAGTCTTTTCTTGAAAAATTGCAAAAGGGGAATCACACAACCTCGATAGGCTGCAACATTCTTAAGCAAATGCCAATTGCGGAACATTTGAATTTTGACCATGGAGATGGCAACGGCTTGTAAGCGTAAAAAAAAAAAAACCCAGTCAAAAATAACTTTTTTCAGTATTGTTGTAACTTGGAACGGTCACTAAATGACTGGTTGTAAGACAAGAAAGAAAAAGAAAGAGAGAGGGAGGGAGGAAAGCAAGGAAGAGAAAGAGAGAGAGGGGGAGAAAGAAAGAAAAAGGAAAGGGAGAAAAGGAAGGGAGGGAGAAAGAAAGAAAGAAAGAAAGAAAGAAAGAAAGAAAGAAAGAAAGAAAGAAAGAAAGAAAGAAAGGGAAAGGGAAAGAAAGGTAGGAAAGGAAGGAAGAAGGAAAAAGAAAGAAAGGAAAGAAAGAAACAAAGAAAGAGAGAGAGAGAGAGAGAGAAAGGACAGGAAGGAAAGGAAGGAAGAAAGAAATAGAAAAAAAGAAAAGAAGAAAGAAAAAGAAGAGAAAGAAAGAGAAAGAAGGAAAGGAAGAAAGAAAGAGAAAGAAAGAGAAAGAAGGAAAGGAAGAAAGAGAAAAGAAAGGGAGGGAAGGAAGGAAGAAGGAAAGAGAAAGAGAGGCAGAGAAAGAAAGAAAGAAGAAAGGAAAGGTAGGAAAGAAAGAAAAAGAGAGAAAGAAGGAAAGGAAGGAAAAAAGAAAGAAAGAAAAGAAAGAAGAGATTATCCTACTTTTGTTTAGGATGCCCTGCACATATATTTTTTTTCTCCAAATAACATTTCAAACTGCTTGTATTGATGAATTAAACTAATCCCCCCCAGATATAGTTTGATGCAGGCCTAAAACTTCCACCCAGCTAATCCATCCATGTTTTTCAACATGGGGGCTGAGGAAAGTTAGAAATTGTAGTTATTTTTGATGGGATCCCCAGGGAAGGTGATGACAGCTGGAACCTTACAATCCCTGGAGGGTGTCCGAAGGGCTTGCGATTTTTCTTTCTTGGCCCAGGTCCATCCAAAGGCATGGAGGGAACCTCTGAGACCATCCAGCCAGCTTTGGTGAGAGACACGGATTTAGAGACCGAAGAAATGGAGGTTTTGTAAAGGGCCTGTGGTTGGCTGGGTCTTTTTCTATACTGGGGGGTCTTCAAACCTTGTGGACTTCAACTCCCAGAATTCCCCTTGTGGACTTCAACTCCCAGAATTCGCCTTGCGGACTTCAATTCCCAGAATTCCCCTTGCGGACTTCAACTCCCAGAATTCCCCAGCCAGCATGGGAGTTGGGGTCCATAAGGGGAATTCTGGGAGTTGAAGTCCACAAGGAGAATTCTGGGAGTTGAAGTCCACAAGGAGAATTCTGGGAGTTGAAATCCACAAGGAGAATTCTGGGAGTTGAAATCCACAAGGGGAATTCTGGGAGTTGAAATCCACAAGGGGAATTCTGGGAGTTGAAGTCCACAAGTCTTAAAGTGACCAAGGTTGGTGACTTCTACTCTACACAACCAGAAGTCTCTGTGGGCTAATGAGACCGAAGGAATTGAGCCACGTCATGGTGGTTTTCCATCAGAAATGGATGAGATGATGAAGGCACAAAAATAAATATAATTACAGAATAGAGCTGGAAGGGACCTTGGAGGTCTTCTAGTCCAACCCCCTGTGTTCAAGCAGGTGACCCAATATAATTTCAGACAAATGGCTCTCCAGTCTCTTCTTGAAACCCTCCAGTGATGGAGCAGCCACAACTTCTGGTGGCAGGGTGTTCCACTGGTTAATTGTTCTCACTTTTAGGACGTTTCTCTTTAATTCCAGGTTGCTTCTCTCCTGGATTAGTTTCCACCCGTTGCTTCTTGTCTGACCTTCAGGTGCTTTGGAGAATAGCTTGATTCCTTCCTCTTCTTTGGGCAGCCCAGAATATTGTTCTATCATGACTTCTACCATCTGCCTTATTTCTTCTTGATTCTAGAGAAACCAAACTCAAAATCCTGCAACCGTTCTTCATATCTTTTAGCCTCCAGGCCTTTCATCCTCTTAGTTGTCCTTTTTCCAAAGTCTCAACGTCTTTTTTGTAATGTGGTGACCAAAACTGGACACAGCATTCCGGGTGTGGCTGTACAAAACAGGGCAAAACTCGCTTAACAAGTGTCTCCTTAGCAAAAGAAATTTTGAGCTCAAATTGAGAACTACCTACATTAAAGTAGTTTTGAGTTATTAATTTGATTTTTTTACTTGCACTTTTTTCTGACTTTGTGCCAATCCTCAAGGGGGCTTCTCATTGAATTACTTCCTGGAATTTCTTTGCTAACTTTATAACAATTTGTGTAATAAAATGTATTAATGTATTTCATAACCTTTCGTTTTGGATCTGGGTTTCTTATCTGAGTTTCTTTCCCCAACAATAACTGTAATTGTATCATTCCCCTTTATATCTTGGTACACATCATTAGCAATTGATTATCCTGCGTTGAGGGTCGAAGGAGGAATGTCATAATTCCTGCAAAGTGCCACTTATCTTTTATTAGGGCTTTTATCCAGCCTCACAAATCTAAAATAAAAGGAAGTAAATTGCTACCGTAAGAATCAGTTGGCAGAACAACCAAAGTCCAACTTTGCACAATTATTGATTCCGTAAAAGTCACAAAGGTGCCTTTTTTTTTTTTTTTTTGCAAGAGGCAATTAGACTGTCTGGTTTTTCTTTGAAAAAAGGTGTTTCGCTTCTCATCCAAGAAGCTTCTTCAACTCTGATTTGGATGGTGGGGAATGGAAGGATTTATACGCCTTGCGGACAGCTGGTCATTTGCATCCTTTTAGATGGTCGTGGAGGCCACTTGGAGGTTCATCTGTGTCCTCAGAGTCAGCTGAGTGGCGCAAATGATTCCTGTGGCCCGGAATTTTTTCTCTCTCTGGAGATCCTTCCTATTCTCACACCATTGAAAGGGTGTTGATCCAAAATCGTACGGAGATGCTTTCTGGCAGATGTCCCATTACCCAAACTAAGTAACCTCATCGTACTAGGATGAACATCACACGATGTTAGCTAGTTTATATCTATTTGATTTATTTGATTTGTCGATCACTTACAAGATAATAGGTATAAGAATAAACATGAGTAAGAATGCAGGAAATAGGTATGAATAAATGGGGACAATAGGACAGGGACGGGAGGCACGATGGTGCGCTACTGCATGGCCCTTACAGACCTCTTAGGAATGGGTATTCTCTCCTTTCCTTTCCTTTCCTTTCCTTTCCTTTCCTTTCCTTTCCTTTCCTTCCTTCCTCCCATTCCCTCCCTTTTTTTTCTCCTCCCTCCCTTTTTTTCTCTTCTTCCTTCCTTCCTTCTTCCTTCCTTCCTTCTTTCCTTCCTTCTTCCTACTCCCTCCCTTCTTTTCTCTCCTGCCTCCATTCTTTTCTCTCCCTCCCTCCCTTCCTTCCTTCCTTCCTTCTTTCCTTCCTTTTATTTATTTATTTATCTGATTTGTCAATCACTTACAAGATGATAGGTATAAGTATAAACATGAGTCAGAATACAGGAAATAGGTACAAAGAAATGGGGACAATAGGACAGGGACGGGAGGCACGATGGTGCACTTATGCACGCCCCTTACAGACCTCTTAGGAATGGGTATTCTCTCTTTTCCTTTCCTTTCCTTTCCTTTCCTTTTCCTTTTCCTTTTCCTTTTCCTTTCCTTTCCTTTCCTGCCTTCCTTCCTCCCTCCCTTCCTTCTTCCCTTCCCTTCCCTTCCCTTCCCTTCCCTTTCCTTTCCTTTCCTTCCTTCCTCCCTCCCTCCCTTCTTTCCTTTCCTTTCCTTTCCTTTCCTTTCCTTTCCTTTCCTTTCCTTTCCTTTCCTTCCTTCCTTCCTCCCGTTCCCTCCCTTTTTTTCTCCTCCCTCCCTTTTTCTCTCTCCTTATTTCCTTCCTTCTTCCCACTCCCTCCCTTCTTTTCTCTCCTGCCTCCATTCTTTTCCCTTCCTTCCTTCCTTCCTTTCTTCCTTCCTTCCTTCCTTCCTTCTTTCCTTCCTTTTATTTATTTTTTATCTGATTTGTCAATCACTTACAAGATGATAGGTATAAGTATAAACACGAGTAAGAATACAGGAAATAGGTACGAATAAATGGGGACAATAGGACAGGGACAGTAGGCACGATGGTGCACTTATGCACGCCCCTTACAGACCTCTTAGGAATGGGGTGAGGTTAACCACAGAGTCAGGTAGTGTATTCCAGGCATTGACCACCCTGTTGCTGAAGTCGTACTTTCTGCAATCAAGTTTGGAGCAGTTAACATTGAGTTTGTATCTGTTGGGTGCTCTTGTATAGTTGCGGTTGAAGCTGAAGTAGTCATTGACTGGTAGGACATTGCAATGGATAATTTTATGTACTGCGCTTAGGTCAGACTGGAGACGGCGTAGTTCTAGGTTGTCCAGCCCAAAATCTCAAGCCTGGTGGTGTAGGGTATTCTACTGCGAGCAGAGGAGTGTAGTACTCTTCTCATGAAATACTCCTGGACTCACTCAATTGTATTAATGTCTGATATACAGTGCGGATTCCAGACCGATGAGTTGTATTCAAGCATTGGTCTAGCAAAGGTTTTGTATGCTCTAGTTAGCAATTCAATATTTCCAGAGGAGAAGCTTCGTAAGATTAGATTTACAACTCTTAATGCTTTTATGACAATGATGCTGCAGTGAACTCTGGCGCTTAGGTCTTTTGATATGAGTACTTCAAGGTAGTCGTAAGTATGAAGCAATTTCCAAGCATCTGAATTTTTTTCAGGTGATCTTGGGTGTGCTACAAAGGTTGCAACTGTTCAAAAATGGTCATAAGTCGCTTTATTTCAGTAACTTTGAACGGTCGCTAAAAGCCAACTGTTTTAAGTTGAAGACTATCCCGTGTAATGGTTCCACAGTAGTGTTGAAAATACCGCACATTTATCAATATTCAGCTTGGAGGGACAATCTAGGTGCATATTGGTTACTTTCTGGTCTTTCTGCGCATTTTTTCCTGTTTTTTTTTTTTTGTTATTTCATGTTTTTTCTATTTTTGGATTTTGTATTTTAACTTGAGGGGGGGGAATATAAAAAAAAAACATTACTTAAAAATAGTATAATGGTATAGGGGTCTCCTGTTTGAAATTAGAGTAGAATAGGAATTTTAAGGGGGGTTGGACTAGAACAGTGGTTGCCAACCAGTGGGGCTGTGAGAAAATTTTGGTGGACCGCAGAGAAATGTCCCCCTCAAAGCAATTAATGCAGGCTGCGCGGGAACACAAGGCTGCGCCGCCCACATGGCCTGCAGGAACACAAGGCTTGCGTCGCATTGCGAACAACACGAGGTCGTGAGGGGAGGGGGGAAAGGGCAGAGGGGGGAACTTGTCCCACGCGCCCCATGCACCTCGCCTGGCCACCGGGCTGCTTCTTTCCGCTTCTTTCTTCTTCTGCTTTTGGCTGCACATAAGGAAAGCAGCCAAAGTCTTTCTTTCTCTCCCCCAAACTCCGCCAGAAATGAGTCTTTGGGACCCTGCAAGGCCTCCTGACCCAAGAGGCTGGTGGGACAAGTCTTACCAAGACTCATTTCTGGCAGAGTTTGGGGGAGAGAAAGAAAGACTTCTGCGGCTTCTGCTGCTTTCCTTGCATGAAGCCAAAAGTCTCAGTCTCTCTCTCTCTCTCTCTCCCCCTGAGAACAGAGCTGGAGACGGTATCCTGCGATCCCAAATAAAGAATGATCGATCGGTAGGAAAACGGGGGTGGGGAATTTTCCTGCAGACTTTTTTGGGGGGATTTTCCCAGGGTCTCTGGTCCGCGGGATTTAAAATGGTGAGTTTGGGGGTCCCTGAGGTCCAAAAGGTTGGCGACTCCTGGACTACAAGCCTCCAGAGTTCCTTCCAGCCCTACGATTCTATGCTCCGGTATGAAAAGGGAAAACGCTCCCTGCATTTGGCTGGCTTCTCTTGCTAATCTTCCCTGCACAATCTGGACTGGGCGCCTCAAAACCCTTTTCCTTGTGTTTTCTTTCTCTCTCTCTCTCTCTCTCTCTCTCTCTCTCTCTCGGCATGGTGGGGGTGGCGAAGGGTGGGGGCTGCCAGCTTGGCAACAGACCCCTTTCTATTTGCCCCACTGTCTGCAAACAGAAACCTGACTGTCCTTGGGCCCCTTTGCAATTGATGGCGGAGCTAGCTGGAATTGGGGAGGAAATTGAAAACGGCTCGGGCGAGGTGCCAGCTTGGCGAAGGGCATAAACCACAGCCAGATGAAGACAGTTTCTGCCACGGCTGATGTGTCTTTTGCAAAGCAAAGTACACCAAAGTAAACCAAGATAAAACCCAAGGACACATGTAGACTGGATGCAACCAGGCTTAAGAGCAATAACTGGGAGAGGGAACTTGGAGTCTTAAGTGGACAACCAGCTGAATACTCCGTTTCCCCCCCAAAATATGACTTACCCTGAAAGTAAGCCCTAGCTTGGTTTGTTTTTTTTTTAACCTCTGTGCCCAATATAAGCCCTACCCCCCAAAATAAGCCCTAATTAAGATCCCACCCACTCCAGAGTGGATGGGTTAAAAATTAAGCTAGGGTGGGGGTGTGTGGAGCTGCCCTACTACTTTAGTAAGGTGTAGCCAGGCCTCGCGCCCCCCCCAACACCTGTCTAGCCAGCCCATTTCTTCTGTAGCCGGCAAGGCTGGCCAGGCTTTCATGAAGGCCTCTAGAACGGATAAGAAAGTTCCAGATCGATCGAGAGCTCAATTATTGACTGCAGAGGCCTTGTCAGCCTCAGAAGAAGCAGCTCCTGAAGGCCTCTGACAGCGGAAAAGGCCAGGGGCGACGCGCGCAAGGGAGGTTAGTCAGTAGGTGACGTCCCCTGAAAATAAGACCTGGTGCCGTTTTTTGGTGGCCAAAAATATATGAGATAGGGTCTTATTTTGGGGGGAAAACACAGTAGGAGCCAGCCATGTGCAGCGGCAGCCAAAAACGCCAGTACAATCCTAAATTGTACTAACAAAGGGATACAATCCAGATCAAGGGAGGTACTAATACCACTCTGTAAAGCCCTAGTAAGGCCACACCTAGAGTCCTGCATCCAGTTTTGGTCACCACACTATAGAAAAGATGTTGAGACTCTAGAAAAAGTGCAGAGAAGAGCAACCAGGAGGATTAGGGGACTAAAATATATGAAGAACGGTTGCAGGAACTGGGCCTGGATAGTCTAGGGAAGAGAAGGACCAGGGGAGACAGGAGAGCATCTTCCAATATTTGAGGGGCTGCCCCAGAGAGGAGGAGGAAGGGGATCAAGCTATTCTCCAAAGTACCTGTAGGCCAGACAAGGAATAATGGATGGAAACTGAACAAGGAGAGATTCAACCTGGAAATAAGGAGAAACTTTCTGACAGGGAGAACAATCAACCAACGGAACAGAAGTTGCCCTGGGAAGTTGTGGGAGCTTCATCCCTGGAGGCTTTCAAGAAGAGACTGGACTGCCGAGGTCAGAAATGGTGTAGGGTTTCCTGCTTGGGAGGTGGGTTGGACTAGATGACCTCCAAGGTCCCTTCCAACTCTGTTCATCTGTAATCTGCGGTAGAAATTGGGAGGCTCAGCCACTGGGGAAAGAAAACCTTACCCTTCGCCTTGTAGCCTGCCGGTTGCTCCTGCCGCGCTGCGTTTTAATTCATCGATATGACAGGGTTGGAAGGGGGACCTTGGAGGTCTTCTAGTCCACCCCCCTGCTCAAGCAGGAGGCCCTACGCCAGGTCTATCTTCGGCTTACAGCTTCCATGGAGCCCAAAATTTCTTTTGCTCATCGCTGTTAAGTTTTGCCCATTTAAGGACCGTTCTTGCCACAGCTGTTATGTGGATCGCTGCAGTTGTTAAGCTGGTAATCCGGTTGCTAAGTGAACCTTAACAACCGTCGACTTGGCTTGTCAGCAGGTGCTGAAAGGGGGTCGTGTGACCCACTGCGACCATCATAAAGATGAGTCAGTGGCCAAGCGTCGGAATTTTGACCCCGTGACCGTGGCGGGGATTCTGCAACGGCCGTAAAGGTGACAAACGGTCGTAAGTCCCTTTTTCCAGGGCTGTTGTAACTAGTTGAATAGTCGCTAAACCAGTTGTTGTAAGCCAAGGACTCTCTGGATCATGTCAGACCTTGGAGGTCATCTAGTCCAACCCCCTGCTCAAGGAGGAGACCCTACACCATTTCAGGCAAATGGCTGTCCAGTCTCTTCTTCAATATCTCCAGTGACGGAGCACCGACAACTTCTGGTGCCAAGCAGTTCCGCTGGTTAATTGTTCTCCCGTCTGGAAATTCCTCCTCAGTTCCAGGTTGCTTCTCTCCTTGATTAGTTTCCGTCCGTTGCTTCTTGTCCCACCTTTGGGTACTTTGGAGAATAGCTTGACCCCCCGCCCCACTCCTTTGGGGCAGCTCCGCCCCCCCAGATATTGGAGCACTGCTATACTAGTGTGTCTGAGGAATAGATTGAGCAGCTGGGCATTCAGAGGAAGACCCAGGCCCACCCCCTCTTCATCCTAGGGCACGCAGGGAAGAACGGAGAAGGGAGCAACATGGCTTATGGGAGAGGAAAGGGCCCTGATCCCTTTCATTAGTTGCAGCTGGGAGAACAGGATATAAGTGAGGCGTTTGAACACGGCTTCTTGCTGGAAGCAAAGCGTGCATTATCTTGGTCGAGCCTTATCTGGATTTTGGCATCCTCCCAACTGTGGGTTATCCTTTGAAAGTCTGCAATCTATCATCCTGGCCTGCCGTGTTAATTACTTCAGTGTGGTTTGTGTTGGGTTTTTTTTTTTTATTTCTGATTATCTTTACTTTGGGTTCGGGCTGCATTTCTGCCCTTCATAGACTGTTTTTTTTTTTGAAGAGTTTGTCATCCAGCTGAGGAGAATTGGACATTGGGGGCCAAGTTGGAGGAATTAAAGGGAATTTATTCTACTTTTGTGACTTGGTTATTTTTGTGTCACGCCCCGGGTCATCACATAGTGTCTGCTGGCAGAGGGCAAGTAAACCCTTGGAAGGACGGAAGGCTGAGTCAACCTTGAGCTGGTCAGGATCGAACTCCTGGATGTGGGCAGAGTTTGCCTTCCAGGCTTCATTCTAACCACTGTGTCACAGAGGTGGTCTTCAGCAGGTTCTGACCAGTTCTGGAGGAACCGGTAGTGGAAATTTTGAGTAGTTTGGAGAACCGGCAAATACTACCTCTGACTGGAGATTTTAGAGTATCCTTCCCCTGCCACGCCCAACGAGCCACACCCACAGAACCGGTAGTAAAAAATATTTGAATCCCACCACTGCTGTGTCACCAACTGGAAGGTGGGATGGAGGGAAGGAAGGAAGGGGAGGAATACCAATAGCCCTTACACTTCACACAGGGGTTGGGATTCAAATTTAGTAACAACCAGTTCTGTGGGTGTGGCTAGGTAGGTGTGGCCATGTGTCTGGGTGGGTTTGGCTTTTTTTTTGAAACAACCCTCCCTTTTTTTGCCTCCTGGGCCTCAGGGAAGCCTCCTGGGCAAAGCAGTAAGACAAGAAGGGGGATCCCAGCACAGCTGATCGTCGGAACAGCTGATCGTCGGAACAGCTGGTCGTCGGAACAGCTGATTGCCAGAACAGCTGATCGTCGGAACAGCTGATCACCAGAACAGCTGATCGTCAGAACAGCTGATTGTCAGAACTGCTGATCGTCGGAATAGCTGATTGTCAGAACAGCTGATCGTCGGAACAGCTGATCGTCGGGAGGGTGAAAAATTACCTGAAGGAGTGACTGGGCAGGGGAGAATGTATCAGCGATGTTGCACATGTCCAATAAGGACTGACTGGGGGGGGGAGGAGAGGGGCGAGTAGGGACGTTTCGGCTAGACATTTTCCTTGATCCTTTGCTTTCCCGTTTTCCCTCACGCCAGGAAGAAGACCATATACAAAAGCATCTTCTTCTCCTTCGCCCTGATCGTAACCATGATGCTCTTGCAGAAGGGCAGTGTTCCCAACCAGCTCTTCCAGACCCTGCCGGCGAAACCCGCCCTCTCCCAAGAGTCGCTCAAAACCCAGAAAAGGGATGAAGTGCCGTCTCTTGCCAATGATTTCTGGAAAAAGGCGGTTGAGGTTCCCCCGCCCGCCAAAGCCACCGAGAAAGGGGTGACGTCCTGGGACGTGAAGACCACCAACTGCACGGCCAACCTCAACTTCACCAAGGAGGAGTGGTTCCGAAACCTGGAGCCCAACTTCCAACGGTTCCTCTTTTACCGGCACTGTCGCTACTTCCCCATCCTCATCAACCACCCGGAGAAATGCAGTGGCGAGATCGAGCTCCTGATCGTGGTGAAGTCGGTCATCACTCAACACGACCGCCGGGAAGCCATCCGTAGGACGTGGGGCCAAGAGCGAGTGCTGGATGGAAAAACCATCAAAACGCTCTTCCTCCTGGGCATCGCCTCCAAAGAAGAGGAGAGGGCCAACTACCAGAAGCTGTTGGAGTACGAGGATCAGATCTATGGGGACATCCTTCAGTGGGACTTCTTGGATACCTTTTTCAACCTCACCTTGAAGGAAGTCCATTTCTTGAAGTGGTTCAACATCTACTGCGACCAGGTCCGGTACATCTTCAAGGGCGACGATGACGTCTTCGTGAGTCCGGAGAACATCTTGGAGTTCCTCAAGGATCAGAAAGGAGGGGACCTCTTCGTGGGCGACGTGCTGGTCAAGGCGAAGCCCATTCGCAAGAAGGAAAACAAATACTACATCCCCAACTCTTTATACGGCAAGACCTACTACCCGTCGTATGCGGGCGGAGGGGGCTTCGTGATGGACGGGCCCTTGGCGAAGCGTCTCCACAAAGCCTCCGAAAACCGGGAGCTCTACCCCATCGATGACGTCTTCATGGGGATGTGTCTGGAGGACCTCAAGGTGACCCCCGTGGCTCACACCGGCTTCAAGACGTTTGGCCTCGTGAGGAACAAGAACAGCAAAATGAACCGTGAGCCCTGTTTCTACAAAAGCATGCTGGTGGTCCATAAACTTCAGCCGTCCGACCTGATCAACATGTGGGATTTGGTCCATAAACATTTGTCCTGTTCTCAAAAAGCCAACATCCTTTAGCTCAACCCCGGTTTTTCGGCCAAAGAGGAAACCCCAAAGATCCTGGGGAAAATTCTCGTGACTTCCCTCCCCGCTGACCAGCTTTCTAATGAAGTGGAAAAAAAAGCGAGACGACAGGGACCGATCGTGTTGGAAGGGAGGGGAAGGGTTTGTTGAAATAATTGGAAATGGGGGTGGGGGTGTCTTTTGTTTTTTTTCATATTTTATTTGTTCCCCTGTGGGACTTTTGAAGGATGTAGAAAAGAAAAAAACAAAACTTGAAAAGATGTGGAGTCAATGGCCAGAAAGGGAATTGACTATTCCGGGAGCAATGAAGGATGACTACCCCACGTTGGGCAGTCGAGCAAGTCACACCTTCCTTTATTTGTGCCTCTCCTTTTTTTTTTTTTTTGTGGTGTGCTTTACAGCTGGAGGCTGGTCCTAAAGCTAAGACATTTATGCTTTGGGTGTGCGTGTGTGTGTGTGTGAGAGAGAGAGAGAGAAGAGAGAGAGAAATAATGAATGAATGTATGCATGTGTTTCCAAAGCTAAATAAAAAAAAAAATCTCTTTAGGAAAGAAGAAAATAACCCAAATTGTAATGTGCCTTTTTGGGGTCATCCACCTGATAGTGTAGTTGTGTGTAGATTTCCTTCTTTGTGCAGAGAACATTTTCTTTGGGGGAGTAACCAGCCTGCCAGCGCCTCGTTTTCGGCCTCCATAGCCTCCGTTAGCACTCTGCCGGCCCAAAATGGACCTGTTTTTGGCCGGCAGAGTGCTGCTGAGAGGCCAGGGAAGCTAAAAATTTGCCGCGGCAGGACCACACGCACCCCTGAAGCCCCAGAGGCACCGTGGGCCAGTCCTTTGATATTTCCAGGCCAGCTAGGCGGGCTGGATTTAAGTACCTCGCGGGCCGGATGCGAGCCGTGGGCCTTGAGTTCAACAGCCCTGTTCTAGATGCTCTGGTTCTAGATGCCGTAGGCCCCTATTTACCCCCCAACTCTAGTCTAGATCTCTTTCCGAGACCCGGTTATGGCCAAAGATTTAATAGATCTTTCCTCTTCTTGGGGAGGATTTTCCCACAAATTTGGTAGACGCGGGAATGCTGTCGACACGAGAGCTGTTGCCAAAGGAGATTTGGGTGGGTCTCCTTTAAGTGAAGATCGGTCGCAAATCGTGAGTCCAGATTTGGCCATTGGGTACGCAAAACCTTGGTTTGTTCAAGACACACGTCGCTGAGAAGCTCCTTGTGAAGAGGGTTAACTTTTACCTTCTTGCGACGACAGACAAGTTTCTGTCGCCCTCAGAAGGGGACGACCGGGGTTGGTTGGTGGGCTGAGAAGGTGACCACGGTTGGGTCCTACCTGGCAGAGTTGTGGTGCCACACTCACCAAAACCATGTGCAAATGACGTGTCAGCTCGCGTGCAGACATAGGTCTATCAAAGAAAGGAGGATTTCAGAGTTTGAGCTCCAGGTCTCAGTGGTCCACACCATTGTCCAACATCTGGAGAACTTCAGGTGGCACAGATCACTGCTTTCCCCCCCGGTCTACCTTCTAGCCAGGCAAATTCTCCCAATGAATGGTGAGAAGATTAACCAACGGGACTTTTTTTTAAAAAAAACCTCTCTGCCGAAGACTTCCTACTTCCCACCCATCTCAAAAAGTTCCCCCCTTGAATCTCCATGACGGTTCAGGAAGCAGAAACTGGATGTCGGACTAGGGGTTCACCCCCGTGGAGTTGAACATGGGGAGAATAACTCTGAGAGGTGGTTGACCTTCTTCGTGGTTGGGTCCTCCTCTAGAGGAGATCCATGGCTCCCTCCAGTGTGAGATTTTTTTTCCTGGTGCCTGGCTGCGTTTGGTACTCCGCATGTCATTGTATCTTGTGGCTCCTCATCCAATGACAATTCACGGCCCGCTTGCCATGGCCAACTCATCACAAGCCAACTTGCCACGACCAAGTCGCCACAGCCAACCTGTTGCGGCCAATTTGCTATGATTGTCCCTCGCCATAGCCAACTTTTGCTGCAGGACAAGAGTTACACTATCATCGCAGAAATGGTGGAATAGAGCCGTGAAAGAAAGGATTCGAAAGAATGAAATGTGAATGATAACAATTACAATACTTCTTTTAAGTTATTTTAAATATTTGAATTGATTTGTTCAATTGTTGGCCTGTAATGAGTTGGCTGAGGCAAGCTGGCCAGTGGTAGGGATTCAACCAGGTTGGTGCATTTAAAAACATCTCCAGTGAGTAAAACGGCGGAGGAACGGCCATCTACTCTGCCTTGTCGATCCGCTGGGCTTCAAACAAAGGAAATATACGACAGACTAACACAGGGGCAAGTGAATAGGGAAAACTCATTGCCGGAAATGCCGAAGCGGTCCGTACCGGCTGAATCCCACCCCTGAAGCCGGCCCATGGTGAGTCATCCTGCGGCGAGTTGGCCGTGGTGAGTTGGCCACAGCGAGTTGTCCCGTTCTGCCATGGTTGACCCTGGTGGAGTTCCCAGCTAGGTCAAATTCAGAAATGACTTGAGTTGGTAATCGAATGAAACCCTGGGTTCTGTGATGGGACTGCTTCTCCAGATGGGCTCTGATCAGAGGTGGAATTCAACCGGTTCACACCGGTTCTACCGAACTGGTAGTAATGATTCTGTGCAGTTCAGAGAACTGGCAAATCGCCCCACCGGCTGGGCCTGCCCGCCCCACCTCGCCCTATATATCTTGCCTTAGCCAAGCTAATCTCCGTGCCTTGCCTCGCCTGCATGCGCACATTTTCGACAAACTGTTGGTGAACTTATTAGAAACTTATCACTGATCCTGATCCCTGCTGGCTCCAGAATGACGTGGTTAGAGGCCTACATTACCCAAACGGGGCTGTCCCACTTCAGGATAAAAGAGTTTGGACTGTCCTGTCCTCTTCTTCCACCACACCTTCTACAAGCCACTTTCTTGGCTCCTGAAAGACAGCAACCGAGTAATGGACGAAAGCTGATAAAATACTTCCTTTCCCTGGCCTAATTTTCCAAATGGGGCCAAGCTGGCTGACTGATGGAGAACCCGGACACAAAGAAGGACATTATTGACTGAGTCACAAAGCCAAGTTTCATGGCTGAGGTGTGTCCAAAATGCTAGGCGTTTCCTGGTCTTGCGAAAGGAGTGCAACACACACTTATTTCAGGCGCACTTTGTTTGCCTTTTGACTTTCACAGCTGATTCCTTTCTCAGATTATGCTGTGTTCGGTGTTCTTAGCCAGTAGCCATCCATCCCCAGTTAAAGGACCCAAATTGCAATCTTTTCTTTCTTTTTTTGGTGCTAGGATTAACCCTGGTGCTATTCGCTCTTGTTTCAAGCGAGATGGGGCTGAGCATGTGTGCCATTCTCACCCGCCCCAAAAAAGAAGGTTCAAATTTGACGGGGCGGCAATGAATGATGCCCTTAAGAGTATTCATTAAGGTTTCAAATGGGCTTAATTTTAAAGCAGGGGTGTCCACTCTTTGGTAACTATAAGGCCTGTGGACTTCAACTCCCAGAATTCCCCAGCCAGCCAGCCGTGTCTGTTTCTTTTTTCTCTTAACCTCCTAAAGTGGAGAGAGATTGCAGAGGAAGGGATCGCAAGAGAGTAAGTTGTGCTGGCTGGGGGATTCTGGGAGTTGAAGTCCACAAGTCTTAAAGTGGCCAAGGTTGGATACCCTTGCTTTCAATTGTTCCACAAAGCCCAGTGTCTCTATTTCAGACATACACACATGCACACACACACACACACACAAATGCAGGGAATTTTTGAAGTGGATCTTTGGATGAGTGATCCAGGGCTTGGATGTCCCCTCACCTCTCAGCAAACCCACTTTAATGACCGTTTGGGGTGGCCGTAGATCTGACACGTGTGATGGTTGAATGGCGTGCAAAGAACGTGAGGCTCTCGAGTGTGAGGCTTACACACTTGTGTGTGCAAAAAAACCCCAATCCTTGATGTTGCACCACTTTTAGTATCCGATCTCAGTTACCGGACTGCGTGATGAATACGGAATACGATATTTTTCACTGAATAGATGAATTGTTGAAGTGACCGGATTGCAGGGCCGGCCTTTAAGGAACAGAAGTTCCTTCTACTTTGGACCAATTGATGTGCACAACTGTGAAATTTTAATTTGTGATTTCTTTTTTCGCTCCTTTTTTCAGAAGTGCCCAATTTTGTTTTGAGAGGCTAATTTGACCAGGGCAGAGATCTTCTATTTATGAGAAAATCCACACGTTTGCTTTGTTCTTTCATTTTATGTTTTGAAATTACAGGTACCTGCAAAATACAAGAATGTTATTTATAGCAGGTACACTCTGGGTGTATGCGACAAGATCTGGGTTGCTTTGATGCGGTGGAGATGCATATACGAATACAACCGGATTCATTCATATTTTGATTTCTTAATAAAAATGGATGCTTAAAAAAAAATCAGACTGAATGTTGTGATGTCTAAGTTCCGATTGACAAACCCAACTCGGCAAGCACTGACGATCCGATCTGATCTCTTTGGGCTAAGCCAGAGGTGGGATCTGACCGACATAACAGCCAGTTTGGGGAGTGTGCGCATGTGCATCAAATGCACGCTACATGCGCCTGCGTGCTACCAGCTCCAGTAAGCATTTACCTTCTCCAGCTGACAAGCGGCACTCAGCTGTGCTGTGCAAAGCAGCCAAAGAGGAAAACACAGCCACTAAAGGACAGCCTAGAGCCCAGGTGGGCCAAAAAGCAGACCAAAACCTTGTCCCAGTGAACCGGTTTGGTGTCAGCTGCTCTTCGGAGCTACCGGTTCTATAGAACCGGACCGAACCGGTAGGAGGTAGGATCAACTTTATTTTGAGTACATCATTTTGGCACAGCATGAAAGCAAAACCAGCTCCGGTTAATTCCCGTGCTCTTTGCATAACTAAAGTGTAAGAATCCTCCTTCCCTCCTATTAGTGCAGGTCACATTGTCCAATGAAATGTCACGGCATTGTTTTGAGGCGATGTCTTGAAAGCCTGGCAAATACTTGGCTGAAGCGACCTTGGTTCTCACAGCCTACCGGCTTGATGTTTAAAATCCACCTTCCAGTCCCCCTCTTCCCTCCCCCATAGTTGAGATGTAGTAACAGTGAAAGCAGCACAAGGACGTGTAGAAGCTTGATACGTGATTTAATGGGGTGCGAAAATGCCATATAGGCTCTTGGTACAAGTAGTCCTTTAGACTGGGGGTATTCTGGAAAGGTAATATATCTTGATTTCAGCAAAGCATTTGTCAGCTCCAGGCGCCCTGATTAGCAAACGAGATAAATATGCACTCTTAAAATTGCTCCAGGTTGAGAAAGACGTCCCCTTATCTGGAGAAAAGGTGAAATGCCTATAATTTGTAGGACAAATATTCCATTCGCCACAAAGAAAACAATGGAGGAATCTGACATCAATGCCAGGAAAGATTGCAAAAGCAGATCCCAAGGAGAAGGTGTGTAAACCTTTTCACAATGACACTAATTATCAGATGCCATTATGGATTTGTCAAGAACAAGCCTTGCCAGACTAACTTCCTCCACTGTTCTGAACAATTTCCCTAGTAGATCGGGGGGTTTGTGGAGAAGTAATATGTCTTGATTTCAGCATTTGATAACTCTGGACAGTCTGAAGAGCAAGCTAGATAAATGTCGATTCTTCTTTTTACTTTAAAGAAAAAAGAAGTTGCTTTCAGATGCACCTTCCAGAGAAGATTATAGCTGGAGAATTTCTGCCTTATAGAAGAGAAGAATAGAATAGAATAGAATAGAATAGAATAGAATATAGAATAGAATAGAATAGAATAGAATAGAATAGAATAGAATATTGGATATTGGATATTGGATATTGGATATAGAAGAGGAGAGGAGAGGAGAGGAGAGGAGAGGAGAGGAGAGGAGAGGAGAGAATAAATAGAATTATTTAATGGCCAAGTGTGGTTGGACACACAAGGAATTTGTCTTGGTGCAAATGTTCTCAGTATACATAAAAAGAAAAGATACTTCCGTCCAGAGTCAAGAATCATCAGGTACAACACTTAATGATAGTCATGGGGTACAATAAGAATAGAATGGAATGGAATGGAATAGAATAGAATAGAATAGAATAGAATAGAATAGAATAGAATAGAATAGAATAGAATAGAATAGGATTCTTTATTGACCAAGTGTGATTGGACACACAAGGGATTTGTTTTGGTGCAAATAGAATAGAATGGAATGGAACAGAATGGAACAGAACAGAACAGAACAGAATAGGATTCTTTATTGTCCAAGTGTGACTGGACACACAAGAAATTTGTTTTGGTGCAAATAGAATGGAATGGAATGGAATGGAATAGAATAGAATAGAATAGAATAGAATAGAATAGAATAGAACAGAACAGAACAGAACAGAACAGAACAGAACAGAATAGAATTCTTTATTGGCCAAGTGGACACACAAGGAATTTGTCTTGGTGTAAATGCTCTCAGTATATATAAAAGAAAAGAGACTTCCATCCAGAGTCAAGAATCATCAGGCACCACACTTAATGATAGTCATAGGGTACAATAAGCAATCAAATCATACTAGGAAACAGTCCATATAAATCATAAGGATACAAGCAATAAGGTTACAGTCATACAGTCACAAGTAGAAAAGGAGATAGGTAATAGGAGTGATGAGAAGATTAATAGTAATAGTAATGCAGACTTAGTAGATAGTTGGACAGTGTTGAGGGAATTATTCATTTAGTAGAGTGATGGCATTCAGGGGAAAAAACGTCCTTGTGCCTAATTGTTCTGGTGTGCAGTACTCTATAGCGTCAATTTGAGAGTAGGAGTTGACACAGTTTATGTCCAGGTCTGTAGGGGTGTGAGGGGTCTGTAGATATTTTCACAGCCCTCTTTTTGACAGGGTGCAGGATCCAGGTCCTCCATGAAAGGCAGGTGGGTAGTAATTATGCAAGCAGTATTTCCACATATAGAATATGCTTATTCCACGTATATTCCACATATAGAATATACACATATAGCATATATTGAACATCTATAGAATATTCCACATAGAGAATATCCCGGGTGGCGTTTTTTTTGTAATCCCAGATGATATCGGCATCTGGTGCCACAAAGAAGAGGCAGTCAAACCATTCTCCCAAGCACAAGACGAGAAGCCACGGGTGGGAAACTAATCCAGGAGAGAAGGAAGCTGGAACTAAGGAGGAACCAGGAGTGGGATTCTTACCGGTTCGGTCCGGTTCTATGGAACCAAGTTGTTACGATTCCGTGCAAGTACGGAGAACCGGAAAAATCGTACCCCTGCATGCCCGAGATCGCGGATTGCGTTCTTCTGATCAGCTGTGCCGGGATCCCCCCCGGCTGCCTTACCGCTTCACCCAGGAGCGCCTACTTCCTGACAGTAAGGATCATTAACCAGTGGAACAGCTCGCCACCAGAAATCGTGGGCGCTCCCATCCCCGGAGGTTTTTAAGAAGAGTCTAAGACCGCCGCTTGTCAGAAATGGTCTGGGGTCTCCTGTTTGAGCAGGGGGGCTGGGCTAGATGACCTTCCAAGGTCCTCCCTTCCAGCTCATTCAAATCTAGCCCCCCGTTGGATTTTAGCCAAACCAGGTATAAATCGCCATCTTACGATTCGGTGGGGGTTGAGCCAAATCGGGGCCGGTTGCCAAGCAACCAAGACGCAGTTCAGGGCAGGCCCAGAAAGAGCTGCCACATTGGCATGTTTTGAACCCGGGTTTTGAACCCAGGTGACCCTTGGGTGGGGTTGTTCCGTTATAACTTTGAATGGTTGCTAGGTGATGGGTCATCAGTTGACTACCTGTGAAACTGATTGTTCCCTTCCCGTCTTGTAAAGCAGGCCAGCTTTGGTTTTCAAGTCGTGGCATCCTAGAAGGTTTGGCAAAGAAAACTCACGGTTGCCGGGAAA
>NW_020769485.1:252369-285365 GCF_900518735.1 Pseudonaja textilis | reverse complement strand
TCCTTCCTTCCTTCCTTCCTTCCTTCCTTCCTTCCTTCCTTCCTTCCGGAAAGACTTCCAACTCTGTTGTTCTGTTATACTGACCAGAGACACGAAGTGGTGCAGCTCAGGGCCGTTGCTTCCTCAGTGCTCTGCTGCTCTCTTGTGGGAAAACAGAGCATTTTTTTCCAGCATCCGCACAAATCTGCTTTTTTTGTGAAACGCTTCCTCTCTTTGGAATCAGCTCTCTCAAACTACAACCCCCATGATCCCCAGCCAGTAACTGAGGGAACAGAAGCACCAACCTCTGGAAATAAGAATCAGAGTAGAAAACACTGCATGCATTTCTCATTTCTTTCACCGTTGGCTTTTTATATTGGATGCATGCATTTTTCATTTCTTGGCTTTTTATATTGGCTGGTTTCACCATATGGATCAAACTGGACAGAGTTGATCTGGATTAATCTTTTTTTCCTAGCTTAGTATGTTAAAAGAATGCCTGCAAGAAAGCCACCAAGCTCCAACAGCACCCAGGACCTCACAGTCCTCCTCCTCCTCTTCTCCTTCCTCCACTCCACACACCCCCTTCCCTTCCAGCACTGATGATGTTACCTTGTTGGGTCAAGAAATGTCTGCAAGAAAACCACCAAGCTCAGAGAGCATCAAGGACCCCTCATTTCAACCCTGAGTTACAGGGTTTAAGGATATTCTGGAGAAAATAAAGTATTGCGTGCCTTACAAACAGAGGTCGCAAAATTAGGAGGGGAAAAATACGAATAAATTAGTAATTGCTATCAAATGGAGCGCTTGAGGAAATATTTAGAACAATCTGCAAGAAAACAGCCAAGCTCAGAGTGCACCAAATTCAGACTTGACCCATATTGTATTGATATCGTGAATTAAAATTTCATCTTTCTTGAAGTCCTGCTCTGGTCCTGATTTATTGATTGATTTGATTGACGATTGATCGGCCAGTACCTAAAAATAGCTCATCCATTGAAGGCTACTAAAGGCAATCAATCTTCAAATATAATCCCTTCCATAAGGAACAGCAACCTAGAGCCTTGCTGTCCTGCCTCACGTCAATCTCTATATATAAAAGTAAAATGCCCCTCACACGTCATCACAAAATCTGCAGAACTGTAAAGCCTACAAACTTGAAATTGGGCATTTATGTTTCTCTTGGCTTCTAGGTGCTCACTAAGAAAGGATTTTTCAAAATGACTATCAGAGCATTTAGAGTATTTCCTATATTATTATTATTATTATTAACATGCTCTGATGCTAGAGTTCTAGTCCGCCTCCCCGCCTGGAAAGAAATCTCTTCCAAATGCAAAATACAAGCAGAAGAGTTTCAGTTTGAGCACCAAGCAGCTTTAGTACAGAACAGTTGAGCTAAGCCACACCCAGGCTCCTTGCTGTTTCCTTCTTGCTCACACAGCAAATACTGCTTCAGTTTCCAAACAGCTCTCAACTCTCTCACACACCGACAGGACGCTAGCCAAAATACTGATGGATGCTGGTAGGCAGAGGTAACCTGGTTGTTGGAAGAGAAACTGGTTTCTCCATCGACTTTTTGCTTGTAAGGTCGCAAAAGGGGACCACGTGACCCCAAGATACTGCAATGGTCATAAAATACGAGTCAATTGTCAAGATTTTGATTATGCGACTATGGGGATATTGCAATTGTCGCGGGATCAATGGTCATGTCACTTTTTCCAGTGCCGTTGTGATTTCTGAACGGTCACTAAACTACCAGTTATCTGTAATCTTAAAGGACAGAGGCACTACCAGTTTTTTCACTGTTATTCTCTTACGTTAAGTAGAAATAAAAAGGACCGGATGGTGAGGAATGGAAGGATTGATACTCCTTGCAGACAGCTGGTCCTTTGCATCCTTTGAGAGGGTCATTGAGGCCACTTGGGACGTTTACCTGGGGACTCAGGGATGCCTGAGTGGTGCAAAGGGTTCCTGTAGCCTGCGATTTTACCGGAAACCCATTCACAATCCCACCCCAGTCCAGGGTGTTCATCTCAAAGGCCCTGGCTAAAAGCCTCCGGAGAGGTTTTCTAGCAGATGTTTCATTACCCAAATGAGGTATCATCCTAGTAGGATGAAGACTGTAGCTGATTGGATAGTGAAACCTCTGCAAGCAAAGCACAAGGAACTTACCAAGGACCCCAACAGTTCTTTCTCCTCCTCTGCAAATCCCCATCCTTCCGAACACTGAAGTTGTTACCTAGTTGGGTAATGAAAAGTCTACAAGAAAACCACCAAGCTCAGACGGTATCCAAGGACCCCCCCCCCCTCTCATGTCAACCCTGAGCTACAAATATTCTTTGCTGGAGCCAAACGTCCGCCTGAGTAAAATCTGAGGAAGGCTTAGCGTGGCTGCACCGCACCGGTCTGTTCAAAACCAGCCGAGATGCTGAGCTGAAACCGCACACGCCGAGGACGATATCCGAGAGCCCCAACTCAACGGCTTCAACGAAACACACGTGGAGGCTCCGTTTAGGCCCTTTAATCTGTCCTAGACAGTTTTGCCGAGACACAAATGATAAAACATTTTGCATTTTTACAGCAAGGGGGGGTGGGGATGGGGGAAAAAAACCCAAGAAAAAAGCCTACAGAAATGTATAAGGAAGTTAAATTTTGTACATGGGTAAAACGTTATAAATTCGGATGGGGGGGGGGGGGGAAATACATGGACACAGGGTCAACTCCCACATTTCTTGTTGCTTTTTAAAAAAAGTTCTTATGCGCGGCCAGGCAGTCGGTTGGCTGTTTTTCTTCGCGGAGGGGAGCCTTCGGAGAGGCTCCTCGGGGACTGCGGCGTGTCTTGGAATGTCCTCGGAAGGCTCTGTCATCTCTCAAGGCGACCCAACTAAAAACCCCAGAGTCCTTTCGGATGCAAAGGAACGCCCGCCCGCTTCAGTCGTCAAATTTGATCTTCTTTCCTTGTGGTTTGTGGTCGCCGCCGCCGCCTCGACCTCCCCTGAAGCCGCCACCTCCTCGGCCTGGAACCATGAAATAAAAAGGAAAGTGGGTTAATTTGGCTAATCTTCAAAGCTAAGAAGGGAAGAAAAGGGGTGAGGTCGTCCATGAATTAGGGACCGCAATTGGGACCAAAATTTCTGTTGCTAAGCGAAGTGGGTGTTAAGTGAATTGTGACCCATTAGGATATAGACTAGAAAGAGAACAAATAGAAATAGAAATGAAATAGAACAGAAAGCATAGAATATACACAGAATAGAAATGAAAGAACAGAAATAACAGAACAAAGAGAAAAGAATAGAACAGAAATAAAAGAGAAAGAGAAAGAACAGAACAAACAGAAATAGAAATGAAAGAACAGAAAAAAAAAGAGAAAATAGAAAGAATAGAATAATGAAGAACAGAATACAGGATATTCTTTATTGGCCAATTGATGGCCTTGATTGGTTGGACACACAAGGAATTTATCTCCAGTGCAGAAGCTCTCAGTGTAGATGCAAACAACAAAGGTGAAATAATTATAAGGAAAAAGTTTTAACAGGAAAGATGAGAAGGATAACAACAACAACGCAGCCCAACTACACGTCCTAAGGGACGAAATAAGTGCTGTGGGAATTGGACGATCGGCGGTGATGACTTCAAGGGGGAAAAACACTCGTTGTGTCTAGTTGTTGTCGGTGTGCAGTGCCCCCATAGTGGCAGCCAGAGGGGAGGAGTTGAAAGTGTCCAGGCCACGGGTGTGAAGTGGTCTGCAGCCCTAACTATCCCCGTTGAATCTTGCTGGCCACGGTTGCTAAGCGAGTCCCTGCAATTGTTAAAGTGAATCGTGCAGAACACAACTTCCCCCGTGGAGCTTGTTGGAAGCCAGCCGGGAAGGTCGCAAATGACGGTCACCTAACCCCAGAGGTGGCAATGGTCGTAAACACACGCCGGCAACCAAACGGCCTAATTTTGATCACGTGATGGATCATGGGGGGGGGGGGCTGTGACAGCTGGGAAGGGCAAGAAAGGGGCCCCCAATTCATCTTTTTCAGGACCCGCTGTACCTTCATTCCAACGGTCACTAAATGAACGGATGCACGTCAAGGGGCCGCTCCCTGCCCTGGGATGAACGGTGGAATCGTACGAGGGAAGGATACTCACCTCCGAATCCCCGGCCTCCTCCCCGGCCTCCAAATCCGCCTCTGCCTCCGCGTCCACCTCTGCTGCCTCGGCCGAAACCTCCGCCGCCGCCTCCCCCACGGGGAGTGGCCCCCTTGGGCTTGGCGAAATCGAGGGTCACTTTGTTTCCATCGATCTCTCCGTCCTCCATGGCTTCCTTGGCTGCTTTGGCATCTTCTGTGGAGCTGAAGTCCACAAAGCCAAAGCTGAGAGAGAGAGAAAAAGAGAGAGAGGAGTCACGGCAGGAAACAGACACTCACACGCACACACTTCGGAGAGGGAAGCTGCTGTTGTTGTTCTTCAGTTGTGCTGAAGAGTTTAGTTTAGTTTACTTCTATTGTCACTGCACCTTGTACAACGAAATCAAACACCACCTTCAGTGCACATTGAAAATAAAACACAAACACACATCCTTAACACTCCACACATTGAATTGAAAACCCCTGATATTCGATTAATATTGCACTAGACAGTAGAATTCAAGAGAGCTACTGCCCTGGGATAGAAGCTGTTTTCCAGCCTATCTGTCCTGGTTTTTATTATTATCCTGTACCGTCTGCCAGGTGGTCATAGTTCAAAAAAAGGCTTCCCAGGGTGAGATGGATCTTTGAGGATGTTTTGGACTTTCTTAAGGCAGCGGGAGCTCTAAAGCTCTTCCAAAGAGGGGAGAAGGCAGCCCAGGATCCTCTGGGCAATGACGTTCACCCTCTGGAGCGCTTTCCTATCTGCCCCTGTGCAATTGGCAAACCATACAGAGATGTAGTAAGTTAAGATACTCTCCATGGTGCAGCGGTAGAAGGTCTCCAGCAGTTTTGCATCCAGTTGTTGTTTCCTGAGAAGCCTCAGGTAGTAGAATCTCTGCTGGGCCCTTTTGACCAGGGCTGCAATGTGAGCCCCCCCAGGTCAGGTCCTCTTTTATGATGGTGACACCCAGAAACTTAAAACTGGCCCAGAGCTTCAAAAGGCCAGGTCCCCATGGAGACAAACTAGAACAGATTGGCACGGCGCAGCTTATAAAGGTAGTCCTCCACTTACCATCACAATTGAGCCCAAAATTTCTGTTGATAATATTTGTTTCAGTGAATTTTGCCCCACTTTAACAACCTTTCGGGCCACAGTTAAGTGAAACGCTGCAGTTGTTAAAAGTTAGTAACACAGATGAGTGAATCTGGCTTCCCCATGAGAAGGGGACGACGTGACCCTGGGAGACTGCCACCGTCACAAATATGAGTCAGTTGCCAAGCACCTGAATTTTGCTCACATGAACTCGGGGTGGTTGCAATGGTCGTTAAGCGTGAAATAGAATCCTTGAAGAAAGGACGCAGGGGAGGAAGTAGGGACAGAATGGAATGGGAATGGAGAAAAGTAGAATATTTATTTTAAATAATTAAACGGGGTTGTTAAATTGTCCCACAGCAGAGTTTGGCTGTGGGGTGTTGTCCCATTCTGATGTCAGACAACCTTGAAGCAGGTGACGGCAGTCTGGCCACCATATCATAGCGCAGCACAAGCCAGCATTCAGGTGGCAGCCGACGCAGAGCATGGGATACACAACTGCCTTCCCTCCCCTTCCGCGTAGCCGCAAAATGAGCTGGCTGATGTTTTGTTAAGCCTGAGCTGGAAGCTAAATCCAGAAGTGGACAAAGCCTTTCCTCGTCTTCCCACAACCGGCTGCTCAGGAGGCGCCCAGTTGGTTCCTGCAGGAGAGGCCCACATCCTACAGAGAGATCCTTCAAAACCAAACTCAGGGCTACAAGAAGCTGGGCTGGAGACCTGCTAGGTTGCCCCTCCTGCAGAAGACCTCAGAAAAACTAAGAGCAGCTCCCCCCTCCTTCCCTTAAAGGCCGCAGCCGAAAGCCCTGCGGACGGTCACCCAAAATGTGTCCCCATCACTATATCGGTCTCTGGAATTGCCCTGACAAGCGACGAACTGGCCGGAGGCCCTTGTAACCATGTTGTCCCGCAGCCGTGACAGTTAATTCATCCCAAGGAGGTGGAGACTCTCGAGGGTGTGTGTGTATGTGTCAGGGCCGAGGGGTTTACTCTTCTTCTCGTGCGAATCCGTGGCCTGCCACTGAATGCACAAAGCAGGACGGAGCTCATTGAGAAGGAAAAGCGGTTTCCGACCTCTGCAGCAGTTGGCGCCCCGAGCGTCCCCCTGCTCGCCTCGCACCTACCCTTTGGAGGAGCCGGTGTCCCTGTCAGTCACTATTCTCGCCCCAATGCAGCTATCGAACGACTCTCTCAAGGTTTCTTCGGTGGTTTCCTCTGACAGCCCTTTGACAAACAGGGTTTTGCTTTGCTCTGAATGGCAGGAGGAAAGGAAGTGGGGTGGATAAAAATCGATGATTAAAAAAAAAAAAAAAACCTGAACTTTTGTTTGATTTAAATTGGATTTTTTTTTTTAAATCAAATGTATCTTAATAAAATGCTTTTGGAGTAAAAAAAAAAAAATCTACCTAAAGATAAGTTTTCCATTTGAGATACATTAACAATTTAAGTTTATTCAGTAGGAAATGGGAGCTTAGTTTTGTGGCGTATGAGGCTGTGGATTCTGCAATACTGGGACTGTCGGTGAGTCGATAGCCAGGTCAGAGGAGGAGCTGCATGACAGCGGCTCTTCAGAAATCACGGTTTAAATCGAGTTGATTTAAATCAATTCCACCCTGAGATAAAAGAGTGGTTTGGAGAAGCTGGAACTGGGACTGTCTGATGGGGATGGCACATCTCCCCTGGCGTATTCAGAAAGGCCAGAGGCTGAGGACGACGCTGTCTCAGGCCCCTCAGGCACTGGGGGAGGTGGCTGACCGGGCGTTAAGCGACCTGCCTTCCCAGACACACGGGGAGGACCGGCTGTGGGGACTCGAACGGACCTTCTCCAGCCTGCACCTATTTAAGCCGGCCTGCACCTATGATCAGCCCTGGCCCGGAGAGAAAGGAAGGGCCCTCTTTAATGCTCCAGGTTAAGGTAGCCAACCTTTTACTTACGACTAAAGCCCCCTTTCATGTTTGTATTTCTGTTCTGTCCGCCCGAGTTGCTGAATTCTAGTCTGATTGTGCGGCCTTCGATCTCTGTGTTGTTGCAGGAGTTCATGGCTTCCTTCGCATCCTCAGCTGTGGCGAAGTCGACGAAGGCATACCTGTTCCAAGGGAAGTGGGGGGGGGGGGTGAGGAGGGTCACCAGAGGAACTGCGGGGCCCAAGCGTGCCAAGCGCCTCCCGCCTGGGCTCCTCCTACTCACCCTTTGGGTCTCCCCTGGTTGTTCTGGGGAATCCTGATGGACGACGCTTTCTCAAAGACCTCTTGGAGGCTTTCCTCGGTCGCATCGTAAGAAAGGTTGTTCACCACCAGCGTCTTGGATTCTACCCCTGTGCAAACAAAAACCCCAACAAACAAACCCCACACTTCCAATTGAGAGCAGTCTGCCACTGAGAATTAATACAGGTCATCCTCACTTCAAAGACAACTGCAATATCGAACGTGGCCTCGGTGGCACAAGGGTTAGGGTGCAGCACCGCAGGGCACCTTCTGCTGACTGCCAGCCCCCTGCAATTTGGCAGTTCAAATCCCACCCCAGGCTCAAGGTTGACTCAGCCTTCCGTCAGTGGTGGGATTCAAATACTTTTAACAACCGGTTCCTCTCTCCTAATGAGTTCTACCGACAACCGGTTCACCAAACGGCTCAGAAAGTTAACCACTGGTTCTCCTGAAGGGATGCGAACCGAGGTGGGTAAAACGAGGACCCAGATTGCTGGGGGCAAGAGGGTGACTCTGTAAACCGCTTAGAGTAGGGCTGTGCTAAAAGCACTGTGAAGCGGTATACAAGTCTGAGTGCTACTGCTATTAAGTGGTCATTAAGTGAAACCGTGCTTTTTTTTAGCAATAGCACTCAGGCTCATATATCACTCCGTAATGCTTTACAGAATTCTCTGGGTGGTTAAACAATGTAGAAGCATTTTTTGCATATTGCTCCAAACCATCGACATCGGGGGTGTCAAAGTGACCCCACCCCACCCCAGCTCCGTGAAGGGAAAAAAGTCACGAAATGTCACTTGTTACTCTCTGGTCTTATATAAGTAGAAATAAAGATGACCGGATGGTGAGGAATGGAAGGATTTATACTCCTTGCAGACAGCTGGTCCTTTGCATCCTTGTAGAGGGTCGTTGAGGCCACTTGGAGGTTTACCTGTCATCTAGATCCCCATTTGACTGATCTTGGAAGGACGGAAGGCCGAGTCAGCCTTGAGCCAGTCAGGATTAAATTCTAGGCTGTGGGCAGTTTGCCTGCAGTGCTGTATTCTAACCATGAAGGAACGAAGGGCTCACCGAGGGCTCATTTTGATCTTACTTTGGCATGACAGACTTGCAAAGGTCTACATATGATGCAAGAATTGGAAAGTTATTTTTTCATCATGGTCGAAACTGTGAACCGTTCCTAAACGAGTGAATAGTGGGAGAAGTCTTCTCTGGAGCGAAGCGGTGGTTAGAATGCAGTACTGCAGGCTAATTCTGCTGCTCCTTCCGAGATGGGTAAAATGAGGACCCAGAGTGTTGGGACAAGAGGCTGATTCACCTGGTTAGAGAGGGGCTGGAAAGCACTGTGATGCGGTATGTATATGTGTTGTGGCTCCGGGCTTGGATTCAGCTCCTGTGACTGATATGAGTTCAAGTGAAGAGGTCATGGCAGAACAATATGAGCCGGCCTGGCTTACTGATTGGACTGATAACCAGGATGAGGAGATGGACGTGACAAAGGACGACAGACCTGATGTATTAGAATTGTCAGGACCTTTGACCTCCTCTGGTTCCTTATCTGATCAACAGCCGGGAATGGCTGACAGGGAAGTTTTGAGAGTCTTCTAGTGGAGGTGAGAACTTGGAAAATTTGTGGTTAAATGTAAAAAATAGAAGATGGTTACAGCAAGAAGCTCTGAGACTGGAGATTTATTGCCAGGACTGGTTTGCCGGACAGAGTAAAGATTTATGCTGTGGTTTCTGCCAGCCGTTATCTTGTAAGACTTCTTTCCGTTTGATTTAATTGTGAAACGGCTGCTTTCTGCTTTGTTCGTTTGAATTTTGAAGGGGAGTCATAACATATAAGTCTTAAGTCACCATCCTCTTTTAATGACCCCGTAATCCTTTGAGAGGTGGAGCCTGCTCAACCAAACGGAGCTAGCAAGAGTGTTTAATGGCCAGATGCCCTTCTTGTTGCCAATGTGGAGTTTTTTCCCCCCCAGCAGATATATTCTTATTATGCATTTCCAGAGAGAGAAAGACCTACCTCCACCTAGGATCGAACTCACAGCCTCCTGATTGTGAGGTGAGAGCTTCACCTCTAGGCCACCGCACCACTAGCACGTTAAGTCTCAAGTGCTATCGCTAAACCAAGGGTTCTCCTTGGGTGAATGAAAACCAAAGTGTTCCCCCCTTGCCTGGTTAATTTATTCTGGAGGCCTCTCTCTGCAGCAGAGGCAGCTTTGGGCACCCTGAGTGGATCCCACCTGGGCCTCTTACCTGAGGCGGCTCCCTTGCCGGGTTTCCTGCTATCCTGATGGCTCTTTTCACCTACGTAGTCGAGGACAATGGGGCGTCCGTCGATCTCCATCCCCTGCTTCTCCAAGGCTTTCTCTGCATCAGCCTCACTTTGAAATTCGATGTAGGCGATCCTGGAACGAAAGGGAAGGAACGGCTTTGTCAAAGGCTGGTTTGGGGAAGCCCTGTTAAGAAGAAGCGGCTTCCCTGCTCCTACCGGTAGCCCTCGACTTTGCGACCACAACCGAGCCCAAAATACCTATGGCTAAGCAAGAGGCTTCGTTTTGCCCCGTTTTTACAACGTCCCTTGCCACGGTCGTTAAATGAATCACTGCAACGGATTAGTAACATGGTTGTTCAGTGAATCTGGCTTCCCCTCTTGACTGTGCTTGTCGGAAGGTCGCAAAAGGGGATCACATGACCTTGGGACACAATGCTCCTAAGTATGAAAAGTCCCCATTTCCCAAGTGCTGTAAAACTTTGAACAGTCAGCAAATGAACTGTTATAAGTCAAGGACTACCTGTATTCCTAAGCTAACTTCCAAGAGCAGTTGTTAATTCAGGTTGTTCCTTCAGGTTTGGCTTTTATTAAGCTAATTCAACAAATAGGAGTAATTTTTAGGGATCTTCCCTAAAAATGAAATGAAGGGTTCATTTCAGGAATTTCAGGGTTCATTTTGGCCTAGATGTTAATATGAAGAACGCTTATTGTATTCTTATGAATCGACATAAAATTTAACCTAATAACTAATATATAATTTATTGAATTCTCCAAATCTTACAACATTGACTACGTGTCTAACATACCCTATTATGATGTGCTGGTTCTATATAATTTTATTACTGTTATACATCTGCTCTGTGCCATATCCAAAATAAATAAATAAATGTTCATTTAGTTTCACAACTAGTTGATCTGTCGGGTGGTATGGTTTCTCTTCTAGCTCGATTTTGCATAGTTAATCTTTAGCAGAATGGCCACAGGAACTCCAAAATAAATTACATCTACACGGAGATTTTAAAAACAAAGACTTTCACCGTTACGTGGATGTGATTACAATGACAGAATGCCTTTGAATTATTTTTTTTTTTAAAAAGGGAAAGCGGCACGAATCTCATTACAAAGAAATAAAAGAAACAGACTGGGCGCCTTCTTAAGAGCAACATACCCTTTGCTATTCCCGTCCTTGGACACCAGCCTGACCTCAATGGCCTCATCAAAGGCATCATACAGTTGAGTCTGGGTGACACTGTAAGCGAGGTTCTTCACGAAAATGGTCCTTGCTTCTCTCTCTAGGAGAAAAAAAAAAAAAAAACCCCCCCCACATAAAACAATTAAGCCGATTCCTTTGCCGCGCTCTGGGCGCCCCCCAGTCAATCAAAACTGCCACTTATTCAAAGAAAAAACTGGCCACCAAAAAAAAAAAAAGAAAAAGAAAAAGTCACAGACATACAGAATTTCAGCAGGACATCCATGGATAACCCTGCTATCTGACCAGTTACCTGGTTAGAGTTTTTCAGGAGCGGTTTGCCCTGGCCTCCTCCTTCCTAGAATGGGATTGTCTTAAGGTCATCCAGCTGGGCTCCTGCCCAAGGTAGGACTTAGAACTCACCTTCTTCTCCCAGTTTCTCGTCTGATGCCTGAATTACTACGGCCTTAATTGCTGCATCAGGGACATGGTGTATATATATATATATATACGGTGCTGCCAAACAAAATATGTGAACTATACTACCGCTCACCTTTTTTATTCTCCCAAAGGCTCTCTTTGCTCTTTGCTTTTTCTAGTTTCATTTCCAGGCCCATCAGTTTTTTCCCGCTTAATTTGAGTGCTTTATCCAGTTCAGCTTCGGAGGAGAAATCGACATAGCCAAACTTCCTGCATGACAAAGGAAAGATGTTCAGTTTAAAAAAAAAAAAAAAGCACTCAGCACACACGATTGCTTTCTCAAGTGGAACTGCTACCCAGTTTCAAGCAAATTAAGATAGCTGGACCTCTACTTTGGTTGCATCGTTCTTGTCATTTGTAATGTCCTATTACTTAAAGTGCTAAAGGGACAGACACAAAAAAACTCACCAGGCCACAAAATGTACCTACAGGGCACATAAATACTGAATCTTAGCAGACCGTATGCTTCTAAATGCATTCCACCATCTCCACAAAAGGAGCACACAAGAGACTGGGCATAATGCAAGCATGAACACCCCAAAACTAAAAGAAGACGATCCAACCGGAATTTTTTTTTTTGCCTTCTGAAATGCAGCCAGAGTATTTCTGAAGAGCCATACAAACCAAGAAATTTTACAAAAGTGCTTGGTGCTTGGCAAGCCAAAAGATGTACTCATGTATTCATACTGCTAATCAGGAAGCTTTCAAGAGTGCTATTATTAATAGAAGGTCATAGTATTTAAAACAATATTCCTAAATCGGAACGCTGGCAGGATTCGAGAGATTGTAAGGTTACAGGCATTAATTCATAAATGCAGTAGAGCAATTGAACCATATCTGAGCACCTTTGCAATTACACGCTGGTATTTGGTTGTCTCTTGTAAACAAGATGGGTGGGGCTAGACCTAAGGGATGCCTCTCTCACTGGCCCGCTCATTTGTTCAATGCCTGCTGCTTTAACTCAAACCTCTATTCCCAGATTACCCCATCAACAAGTAGACGCTTTCAAAAGGGACATAATATCTGTATAAACACAGAAACACCCCAATCATGAAAGGCAATTTGCAATGAGGCCCCAGAACTGTCCAGTGCCAGTTCTGGTCCTCGTACGAAAAAAAAAAAAAAAAGTTGCTGAAGCTCTAGAAAAGAGTACAGAGAAGTGAAACAAAGGTGATCAGTAATCTGGAGGCTAAACCGTGGGATGAACAGCTAAGGGAACTAGGTATGTCTACTCTAACAAAAAGGAGGATTAGGCGTGACAAGGATCGCTGTCCTCCAGGACTTGAATGGCCGTCACAGAGAAGTGGTGGGTTTTTTCTCTCCAAAGCACTCAAGGGAAGGTCGAGAAGCAATGGGGGAAAGCTTATCAGATGCTACCTGGTTACTAAGGAGGAGTTTTCTAACAGTAAGGACGATTTTATCAGTGGAAGAGTTTCCCTCCCAAGAGTTGTGGGCATTCCATTGCCGAAGGTTTTCACGAAAAGTTTGGACAACCCTTTGACTAAGATGGCATATAGGGACTCCTGCCTTGGGCAGGGATTGGACTAGAACAACTTTTGAGCCTGGAGGACTTCAACTCCCATAATTCCCCAGGCAGACCCCTGGACTAGAAGACCTCCCGAGTCCCTTCCAACCTCTATGATTCTGGCCCTCTGCAGAACATAATAAAATCATTATTTCTCATTATTTGGAAGCTGCATTTTGTGGATAGAAGCCTAAACTGCATTAGCCTTTTTTTTTAAAGCAGCCACGCTGTACCGTTCACTCATGTTCAGTTTGCAATCAATTATAACTCCAAGTCCATTTTTACCCCTAACCCCATCTCAACACATTTCTGGTTTCTACCAGTTCATTCCACCCAGTTTTGTACTCTTTGGTAAGCTCCAAGCCTTTTTTTTTTTGACTTAAATTAGCCACCTCCCATAAGTCTATGGCATTTACAAATGTATAAACCATTTTTCATTCGGCAACGGAATGTCTGCAAAACCCAAGGTACAATCCCCGCGCCTCTAGGATCCACGAGGTTCGGAAAGGTAGCTTTAAAGTTAAATTTTTACATTTTTAAAGGAAGAAACACCCCCCCTCCCCCAATATTTCCCACTTGGTGAAGTTCTTACCTTGAATTGCCAATCCTGACTTCTTGGACTTGAAGGTCCCTTTTGGCGAAGAAGTCTCTGATGGCGGCCTTGAGCTCTTCAAAGTTCTTGCTTGCATTGAGGTTACTCATAAAGAGAGAGAAGGCGGCCTCTGCAGAGGGAAAGAAGGGGAGGTCAAGGCATCTGCTAAGGCACCCCCAGGATTAGCAGGAAGTGCTGGTGGAAAGACGCAGGGGACATTTCTTAAAAAAACTCCGTGTTCCTTGCTACTTTGGCCTGTTTTATACAGCCAACGTGCAACTTTTGGGAAAAGCAGGACAGCAATGCGGAATTACACGTAGCCCTTGACTTACGATTGTTAACGGTGATCAGAATTTGTCACAAAGGGAGACATTGGTTAAGGGAGCCATTGTCCCATTTTACAGCTTTTCTTTCTATATTCGTTAAGCGAATTCAGTGCAGTTGATTGTTAAACACGGTTTGTTCAGTGAATCTGGCTTCCCCGCTGACTTGGCTTGTCAAAAGGCCACAAAAGTGGGTCACGTGACCCCCCCCCGGGACGCTGCCACTGTCGCCAAGTACGTGCCCGTCGCCAAAGCGTCTGAGTGTAAATCTTGTGACCATGGGGATGCAGCAATGGACATAAACGTGAAAAATGTCTGTCTCTTTTTTTTCAGTGCTGTTGTACCTTTGAACGGTCTCCAAACAAACTGCTGTAATTTGAGGACTACCTGTACTATCCTCTAATAGAGTTCCTCAACCTTTCCACGTTGGTGGCCTGGAGCTGTGGGGGAAGAGGGGGGGGATGCTTTTGTGGGAGGGGCAGGTGCCTGCAACATCTGAGAGTAGGGATCTGCATGCATGGACCAGCCAGCCACTCACGTGGCCCGGCTGAGAATAGGCTGTGGATTGCTAGTGGGCCACGGCCCACAAGTTAGGGACCCCTGCTCTGAGGGACAATTGTTAGGAATAACAAGGTTACCTAACGTAGTTTGGGTAAAATAATACATATAAACTATGATAGTAAGTTTAAGTGTGTGTCACTTTAAACTGCAAAGCATGTAATTTTGGGTGCGGTTGTGAAACCGCCATAAGAGGGAGCAAGAGAACCTGACGATTCCTGCTAATTGCTGGTTTGATGGTTTGTTAACTGCGTGTTTTCCCTACTGCTGAGTTGCTGAAGGAAGAAAGGAGGTTTGACTTCTTCATCTCTCTACTGCCAGGAGATATATTACTGGACTGATATTTGTAAGTTTACTGACCTCTTTTTCAACACTGGACTTTGCAACTGAATAATCCCCGGTTGGACTGAACTAGTGAATGATACTGTATTTCCCCATGTATAAGCCACCCCTTTTTTCCAAAATTTTCAAGCCCCAAAAGTAGGGGGGTGGCATATACAAAGCAGGTACACTTTTTATACGTGAAAAATGCATAAAATAATAAAGTAGGAATAAACTGGTTTTCCAGCAGTATGCTATACTTTTTTGTAAAAATTGTACATGATGATACGATTACGAGTGCGAGTACGCGATAGAAATGCATACGCTAGGCATCAGCCTGAATGCTTCGTTCCTACTCTCGTTCCGATGCGTAGATTGCTAGCGTCGCCCGCACCGCTTTCGGCGTCATGACCGAAGTTGTAGATCTAGACGTCGAATTTTGTTTCTTTGTAAATTTTCTTTCTTCATAACTTGTTTCTCTAATAAAATATTTTTTTCAAAACTTCACAGTCCAAAAATTGGGGGGGTGGCTTATACAAAGGGGGTGCTTATACATGGGGAAATACGGTATATGGACTGTTTTTGACTATGCTGTAACTCTTGCTGGAATAAACTATTTAACTAGCACAGTGTATGTTTTATTGAGTGCAAGCTACAAAAACGTTTATCTCACATATTATGCCTGCCTGACTGCCGTGCAGATTCTGCTAGGGTGTATCCCTAACAATAATTTATATACTGGGGGCAGACCAGCAAGAACCTAACGATTGGGGCTAATGATTCACCCTCCTACCTTTACAGGAGGCCCTGATGGCACCATGGTTGAAGTGCATATTGCAGACTGACTCTGCCTTACTGCCAGGAGTTCGATCCTGATGGGGCCTTCTGAGGTCGGTCAAATGAGGAGCCGGATTGTTGGGGGAAATAAGCAAACGACGTTTTCCCACTGTAAACTGCCCAGAGAGGGCTGTAAAGGGCTATGGGGCGGGACAGAAGCCTAAAATGCTACTGCTGTTCCTGAACTTAGAATGTCTTGTCGCCTATTTGAAACTTTCAGGGACGTCAAGAATTGGATGATTAAAATATCCGAAGCCAATTTAAGGATTTAATGAAGAGAGAAGTAATGATTAGCAATTCTGTTGGGGGGGTGGGGGGGTATGGGGTCTTGCAGAGGGCGTTCACCTTCTGTTTTCTTCTTCTTGGCATCCGGGGCACCTTTTTGCTTGGCTGATTCCTTCTTTCGTTTTCCGGGAAGAGCGTCTGGGGAGTAAAAAGGCAAACAGGTGTTTTTTTTTTTTAAAAAATAATAATTCATGTATATACAGGGAAAAAGCCCGCAAGACAAAGAGTCCCCAAAAGTAGCACTGGATCAGGACTTGACTATCTTGAGGATTTGCTCATGTGTGATTTTGGACCACATCAGTTCAGCGAGAAATCATCATTTCCAGTTTGGGGTGAAAAAGAAAATCCACCTTGGGCTTCATGCAAAAGCAGCGGGACAGGTGAACTCACCTTCCTCCTCGTCCTCCTCCTCCTCCTCCTCCTCCTCCTCTTCATCCCCTTCCTCCTCGTCCTCTTCCTCAGAGTCTTCCTCTTCTTCCTCAGAATCCTCCTTCGCTGGAGCTGCCTTGGCAGGGGTTGCCTTTGCTGGCACAGCTTTCTTCCCCTTCGCTGGAGTGGTCTCCATGGGCTCGTTTTCTGACTCTGGAGCCGGAACAGAAGGGCCGTGGAAGAGGCCAATTCTCAAGGATCACCTTCTCCTTCACCTCTCTCTGGCATCTTTGGCTTAACCCCTCCCCTCCCCTCCCGAAAACGCCCTGCCAATCCTAATTAATGTCAAGAGAGGAGTCCCAAAAGGTGCCTTTTTTTTTTTCCGAGGAGATAACTGGTTTTTCTCTCGAAGACATTTCTCTTCTCATCCAAGGAAGCTTCTTCAGCTCTGAACGGACGGTGGGGGATGGAAGGATTTATACTCTTGTAAGTATGAAGGCAGATAAAGGAGCGTAAATCCTTCTATTCCTCACACTCACTCAAAGCTGAGGAAGCTTCTTGGATGAGAAGAGAAATGTCTTCAAAGAAAAAACAGAAAGTCCAGTTGTCTCCTGAAAAAATAGCACCTTTGGGACAACTGTGACCTGGATGACCGAGAATCTCTATAGACATAAAGAGAGAAGCGGAAGAACATAAAGGTGACCCTCAACTTACAACCACAATTGAGCCCCCAGTTTCTGTTGTTAAGTGAGTTTTGAACCATTTTATGACCTTTCTTGACACAGCTGTTAGGCAAATGATAGCAGCCCTTAAAGTAGTAACACGGTTAAGTGAATCTGGATTCGCCATGGCTTGTCAGAAGGTCACAAAATGTGACTGCATGACCCCGGGACACTGCGACCGTCATAAATAAGGAGTCCCGTTACCAAGCATCCAGATTTTAATCAGGTAACCATGGGGACGTTGTATGTGCGAAAAACGCCCATATGTAACTTTTTTTTCTGTGCTGTTGTGACTTTGAATGGTCACTGAATGAAATGACGTAAGCCCTCAAAAGCGAGGACTTACCTGTAGGCTCATCGGCTGCCATTCTAAAATTCCCCTCAACTCAAGACAATTAAAAAAAAAAAACCTGTTTAAGAGCTACTCCTTTTCTGTAATTTGACTTAAGGGCGGGATCAACACATCAGATCTTACACGAGACATCACCGGATCAGTATTAAGTCCCAAAACTCATCACTTGTGCTGATGTTTTCCTACCACCCCTTTTCACAATAAGTCCCCCTTGCCCTCCCTGCTAATTTCCTAAATTTAACTGCTCTCCCCTTCGTTCAACCCAATTCAGTTGTAGTCGGGTTTGTTGCAAAGCAAAGGAGCGCGAAGTCTTGTGGAATCCGCTTTGGCCGGCTAGCCCTTCTTCGTAGCTTTTGTTAGACTCGGGAAGCCGCGCATTTCTCAAGGAGACGTACCTTCATCTTCGCTATCCTCCTCTTCGTCCTCCTCCTCCTCCTCCTCCTCCAGTTGCTTCAGATTGGCAGGAGCTACAGGCTTCTTCTGAGGTGCTTGGGCGACCCGTTTTTTCACCGGCACAGCGGCAGGTTCCTCCTCAGATTCATCTGTATTAGCAGTTTTAATTAGATTAGTTCTTAAGTCAATCAACTGATAAAAGCTTACATTTAACAAATTGACCCTCCTTTTGAAAAAGGGTGGGAAAAAACAAACAAACAACAACCAGGGACTCCCTACTAAGTACATTTGTGGGAAGATGTTTTCCAGAAGACGTGGGCTTGGGAGCGCCAAACGTAAGGAATATTGATACAAGCTGTCCTTGACTTACAGCAGTTCTTTTAGCGACTGCTCAAAGTTACCACGGCACTAGAAAAGGGGACTTTGTTCATACTTATGACCGTCGTAGCATTCCCCGTGGTCATGTGATCAAAATGTGGACACTTGGGAACATGATGCTATCCTGGGGACAAGCGATTCCTGCAACAACCTTGTGACTAAGCAGGGATGTAATGAATGCGGCAGGGAATGCTGTAAAATGGGGCAGAACTCACTTAAGAAATGTTTCACTTAGCAACAGAAATCCTGGGCTCAATTGTGATCGTAAGTCAAGGAGCGCCTGCATTGCCATTTATTTGTTTCAGTGTACTGACCACTCAACTCCGGGGGACTCTGGATAGGGCAGAAAACAAAACCATTTACAAACAGGGCCCTCCTGTTTAGCACGTTCAACTTACCTTCCTCGCTATCATCTTCCTCCTCATCCTCATCCTCGTCTTCATCATCCTCATCTTCTTCCTCCTCACTTTCTTCCTTCTTTGCATTCTTCCCGTTTTTGGCTCCTTTGGCAGGGACAGGCGTCTTCTTTGCCGGAGGAGCCGCCGCCTTCTTGGCCGGAGTAGCTACCGCCTTCTTTGCGGGAGTTGCTGCCTTTTTATTGGGAGCAGCTGCTTTTGCTGGGGTAGCGGCTTTCTTAGGAGCAAGCATCTAGGGAGAAAACGCATCACAATAGGCGGAGCCCCCGAAATAAGGGAAATAGGGATTAAAATCCACTAAGGAAGTAGCTTCAGTTAATTATTTTTAAGCTAAAAAGTATAACCTAGCAGGGAAAAAACTACTGTGCAACCATCATTCCATTTAGGGAACAATCATTATCCATATAAACTGTATATTTTCATTTACAGGCAGTCCTTATAACTTATAACCCCTCATTTTACACTTGTGTGAAGTTACAATGGTCACACAATGGGGGTTCACGGTTAATAAAGCCCCCTATCACCATAAATGATTACAGCGATCCCATCGTGTGATCAGTTATCCATCGTGGAAGCATGTGGTCACATGATGTTTTACGGCAGGTTATTTTTTTGCGGATTTCCAGCAAATGAACGGGCTGGGCTAAAGAGCATCACAAAAAAGGCGAGAAAAGTACTTCGGGCTATGTGGATACCTCGACTTCCATTTCCAGTCATTGAAAACTACCTGTGCTTTTATCAGATTTAACAGGTTCAAGCCACGTTGGGGGAGGGAGGGAGAGAGGCACAAAGAAACAGGAGCAGCTTTCAATTCCAATCGTGTTTCTAATATAACGTGAAATGGATTTAAGGCCAAGATTGTTTGGAAGCTCAAAGCTGTGTCCGGAGCCCTCCGTCTTATTATTCTTTGTCACCCACAACGATAACTCTTGTGCAGAAGACTGAACTTGGGAGACAGAGCAAAAGTCCTCCAATTAACTTCCAGGGCTGAGGCTGTACCAGTACTCATATCGCTGCTCCTAGTACAGCACCTTCACCACACAATGGTTCTCACCTCTTCCTCGCTGCTCTCCTCTTCCTCTGATGAATCTTCTTCATCACTGTCATCAATTTCCTTTGGGGGAAGGGTAGTCATTTTCTTTTGCTTAGGCTGATTTTTAACATTCTGCAAAACAAAAAATACGTGAGGTCTTTTCTCATCATCTGGAATTTGGCGGGTCTGGCACAAAATCATAAACTTGTAACATTACATGATTTATATACATCGAGTATATATTTTATAGGTAACCCAAGACAACCCTTCTTGATGCAGTGAGGTCTAGGCAAGCCAATAAGGTTGGATACCCATGATCTAAAATACCTACAGCTAGCCAGGTATTTCAGTCTTTACTGAGTAACAGGGGCTGCAAACTCCATCGCTAAGCAACGTGGTAGTTAAGTGAAGCTTAAGTAACTGGGCCCACTTACTGTCAATTCCAGTAGCAGTCATTAAGTGAATCGCCCATGGCTGTTAAATGTAACATGCAACCGTGATTTGTGGTTTCTCGCCAGCATCATCGATTTTGACTAATATATGTGTCCCAGGATAATGCTGCAGGACCCAATCCGGGTCAGTCACCCAGATCCCCAGATTTTATCTTGAGCTTTCAGGCCCCTGCTGGAGCCCATGGTCAGAGATGTTCCCCGAGGATGGGCTCCGGCCCAAGTACTGGTTCCTGACCCACACTGGATCCTGCTTCACTGATTTTGCTCGCTGGAAATTGGCTGTGAATGTTACAAAGTTATGATGCAAAAATGGGCACTAATTTAGGGACTAGTTGAAAACCTTCTTCCGTGCTGTTGTAACTTTGAACAGTTGCTGATTAAGCAGTCGGTAAGTAAGGACTACCTTTATATGTATTGTCCTATCATATAATGATTTAAGTATTTGGAATTGCAAATAGGTTTTGCTGATAAATGAGTCTTCCACCAATATTTCACTCTGCAATGATTAGTTTTCAGATATTTTATTTGTCCTACTATCTTGAAGGATATTTCATGATTTGAATTTGCTGGGCTGCCTCATCCTTAAAATCTAAAGCACTGAAGTTATATTTTTTTTCAATCACACTAAGTGCTTCATAGCATGAGTGACAAATGGTTGGGTGTCTATTTGGCAGAATTTGTATCAGCCTCCTAAAACAGAAAGATCAGAAATCGTTAGATTGTGAATTTTAGTTGCGAACAAAAATGATGCATTGCAAACTCTTGAAAAAGTTTAATCTCAAAACCGTTTCAAGATGAAACTTCGTGAGATATTCCATTTCAAAGTCTCCCAGTGCTCAAAACACTCAAATTTCGTACTAGAAATGGGTTTTCTGCAAGATTCACCACCTGAAATGGTTCAAACTGAAATATTCTGCATTCTTACTACAGTTCATTTGTATCTAAATAAATCAGATTCTTTTGTCTCTCAGTTTGCTATGCTGAAGTCTTCAAGTCTCCGATATGGATGGTATCAGGGTACAGTATAGAGACACCAATTTTGAGACGCCAATACAAAGAAAGAAAATCTTGATTAAATGAGTTGAACTCTGCTGAAGATAGAGAAGGAATCTTCCATTGAGCAAACTGTATTTATGTGATAAGGAATAACCCCCCCCCCGGGGAACACTCTTGTGGGGGCTCCAACATTGGAGGTTTTTAAGAGATTGGACATTTGTCTGAAATGGATTTCAGGGTTTCCTTGCTTGAGCAGGGGGTTGGACTAGAAGACCTAGAACAGCAACCTAGATAACTAGGGGACTGGAGGCAATCAGTTGTAGGAATTAGGTATGTCTAGTTTAATAAAAAGGACTGGGGACGACATGACATAGCATCTTCCATCTCCAAAGCATCTGAAGGCAGAAACTAATCCAGGAGAGAAGCAACCTGGAATTAAGGAGAAACTTCCTAACAGTGAGGACAACTAACCAGAGGAACTGCTTGCCACCAGAAGTGGTGGGTGCTTCACTTGAGTTTTTAAAGAAGAGATCGGACAACCATTTGCCTAAGCAGCGGGTTGGACTAGAAGACCTCCAAGGTCCCTTCTAACTCCGTTTTCTATTCTACTCTCTATTCTTCATTCCAGTATCTATTCTATTCTACACAGGATCAACTACTTGAACACGGGGTTGGAATAGAAGACCCCCCCCCCAAAGTCCCCTTCCAACTTATTCGATCACCCTGTTATGCACGTGCTTTACCCACCGAAAGCTCCGCACAAACCCCAGGAAAGGCCTTAGGGAATCAGGGCTGCGGGGAAACCCGAGGCAAGTCTACGATCCGGCCTACCTCGATGCCCCCGCTTTGAGGTTGACTTAAAAGTTAGGGTAAGCAGAGGCGCCCCACGGGGCAGCCCGTTTAGGTCACCCGCGGGTGGGGTGGGGGGTTTGGGGCAACAACTTCGAGGGAGCCAAGCTGGGCCCGGCCAGTCGGGCCTCCGTGTCTCGGCCTCGTGGGCAGCCACCCGACTTCCCGCCCGGGTTCCCTTTCAAAGGGGCAGATCGGGGGTGGGGGGGGGGGGTGTCCCGAAGCCTAGGCGGGTGGGCGATCCCTAGGACCGCGGCCTGGCCCGAGGAGGGCTCCACGTGCGCCTCCATCCAGCCACCCACGAGGAATCGCGGCTTCTCCCTCCTTTCACGTGTTCTCGGAAAGGAGTAGGGGTCACGTGGTCGGACGGCACACGCGCGCGCGCGCGAGCGGAAAACCCGCGCGCCAAGGAATACGGGAGGGATTTTTTTTTTTTTTAAGATTCTCTGCGCGTGCGTAGGAGCGGCGACGTCGGGCGGCAGGCCGGGCGCCTAGAAACCGTTCTCGGCAGGCAAGCGCGCGCGCGTGCGTTCTCTCAAATCGCCGGTCCGATGCGTGGAGGGGTGGGGGGGGTGCCTAGAAACCGCCGAACGCGTGCGGGCGCCCGAGAAACGCTTCAAAGTAAGCGCGAGGAAAGGAATTGAAGGGAGGAAGAAAAAAAAAAAAATTAAGCGGGCGGCCGCTTAAACCGTTTCTAATTATCATCGTCACCGCTTTGCTTTCTTCATGGACTGCGCGTGCGCGCGGGAGGCCTAGAAACCGTCGCCCCGCGCGCGCGCGCGCGCTCAAGGCCGCCCGAGTTTACCCGCCCTTGTTAACCCCCCCCCGCACCTTCTCCCGCCGCCCCTCAATAGCCTGGCTGTTTTAAGGCCGCCGCCGCCATTCTCCTCCTCTCAGGCTTGGCCCGCGCGTCTCACCTTAGCGAGCTTCACCATAATGGCGGCGGAGTTGTCCGGATGTTCAGCTGCAGCGAGAAAAAAAACCCCACCTCACGCTCCCAGCGCCTAGCTCGAGTCTCCGCCTGAGCCGAAAAGAGGGAGGTTGAGGGAGCTCTTCGCTCTTTTCCCCGCCCCCGCTGGGTTGCTCTGGCCAATCGGGATCCGCGCGCCCTTACGCCCCGCCCGCTCGGCAGGATGGACGGCCCGCCGTTCGAGCTCTCGCGAACAGCGCACGGCGAGCCAATGAACTCCGTCCCCGCCTCATCCTATCAGAAGCCGCGCCTCTTTCGAAGGCGGGCGGAGGAAACCTAGCCAATGGCATGGCCGAGTTGGCAAGGCATGGCGCTCTGATTGGGGCGCTCTGCTGGGCGGAAGCGGCGGGGTGGAGGAAGTGAGGCTGCACGTGGCGCTGGGTTGTATGCTGCTTTACCATGCGCTTGATCATCATCCTCGCCAAAAACGTGGTTGGCTAGATTGGGGCGGATCGTGTGAACGCAAGAGCCGGTGTCCGGAGACAACTCGGATGGCGAATCTTCCAGTTCTTGGTGTGAATTTCTCCATTCGGGGTCTTTCTATCCTGAAACCATCGGACAATCGAGTTTCTTCCGTTGCTGATGGATCATCTGGCTCCCAAGAGTTGGAAGGGACCTTGTAGGTCATCTAGTCCAACCCCTCCGCTCAAGCACCATTTCAGACAGATGGCAGTCCGGTCTCTTCTTGAAAGCTTCCAGTGGTTGAAGCTCCCACAAGTTGTGAAGGCAAAGACGTTCCAATTGGTTGTGTGAGTGGTCAGATTAAGGAAGAATTATTAGGAATGGAGGGGCTGCCAACAGAGAAGAGCGGGCTCCACCTGTTCTCCAGAGCGCCTGAAGGCAGGACAAGAAGCAACGCATGGAAGATTGTATCAAAGGACGACCCAACCTGGAAATAAGGGGGAAATATTCCTGACAGAACAACCCAGTCGAAGGGGTCTTCAAACTTGACAGCTTTAAGACTTTTGTGGACTTCAACTCCTAGAATTCCTCCTCCAGTCGTCTTAGCTCAGGAATTCTGGGAGTTGAAGTCCACAAGTCTTAAAACTCAAGTTCAAAGACCCTTGATCCAATGGAATGATTTGCCTCCAGAAGTTGTGGATGCTCCATCGCTGAAGGCCTTTAGGAAGAGATTGGACAGCCGTTTGTCTGAAATGGATCTCCTGCTTGAGTGGGTTGGACTAGAAGACCTCCAAAGTCCCTTCCAACTCGGTCATTTTGTATTCTGAAAGGGTAAGAGCTGGAGCTTTGTTCAATTATTAAAATACCATAAAGAAACATCGTCTGTCTCTTGTCTCTTGGGCGTTGTGGAGAATATATTGGCTTTTTCTGGGGGATTTTGATACTTCATTTGGTTTCCAGGACAGGAAAATTGGCATAGATCTGATAGAACTCAGGCTGCGTTCACACCCTACTTAATCTAGACTCCACATAAAACAATATAATCTTGAAACTTCTTAACCTCTACCTCGATTTTGGGAATAAAAAGTAAAATATTGGAAGCGATCAGCTTGCTTAGTTTTGCATCTTTCAGGGGTTTCTCAAGACAGTGTCAAAACATCCAAGAGTCACAAGCTACTAATAATGAGTCTATCACCTGCACCCCGACAGGACAGACAGAGACTTCAGGGAGTAATTAGGACTGCAGAAAAAACAATTACTACCAATCTGCCTTCCATGGAGGACCTGCATCCTGCACCCTGAGTCAAAAAGAGGGCTGTGAAAATATCTACAGACCCCTCACACCCCTACAGACCTGGACATAAACTGTGTCAACTTCCCTCAAAACAACGCTATAGAGAACTGCACACCAGAACAACTAGACACAAGGACAGTTTTTTCCCAAATGCCATCACTTTGCTAAACAAATCATTCCCTCAACACTGTTCAACTATTACAAAGTCTGCACTACTATCACTATTAATCTTCTCATCTCTCCTTATCGCCCATCCCCTCCCACTTGTGACTGTATGACTAACTTTGTCGCTTGTATCCTTATGATTTATATGGACTGTTTCCTAGTATGATTTGATTGCTGATTGTACCCTATGACTATCATTAAGTGTTGTACCTGATGATTTTTGATTCTTGATGAATGTATCTTTTCTTTTATGTACACTTAGAGCATTTGCAAATTCCTTGTGTGTCCAATCACACTCGGCCAATAAAGATAGTTTTTAATTTTTTTAATTTGATAATATCATAATAAACCCAAATCACAATCCAAAATATGACAGGTCAATGGGACTTACCCACTTGGTGGATATGCCAAAATATATGATATTCTACAACAGATAGTAACCTTACTGAGTCCTGCTTTAGCCATGAAAGCCAGCTGTGTGACCAGGACAACCCCTCTACCCAGCCCCCCTTCACGGGGTCGTGGGGAAAATAGGAGGAGGAAAGTGTGTTGGATATCTTCACCATCTTGAGTTATTTGTAGAAATAATAAAGACAGGATATAAATAAATACATGAGATTGCCACAGAGCACACATTCAATAAGAAAATAAATGGTGTTTAGACAGAGTGTGAGCGTCTCCCACCAAATTCACTTATGAAATGTTCAACACACACCTTGGAAATTATACAAACTGCCCGATGCTCAATGAAACCGGTTACAAGTGAAAACCTTAAAATAATAAAATATGATAAGAGTAAAATTATTGAGAATTATTGAGTCTGTCATCTGTGCCTCTATAACTGTCTGGTTTGGCTCTGCAACCCAACAGGACACAGACTTCGGAGAGTAATGAGGACTGCAGAAAAAATAATTACTACCAATCTGCCTTCCATGGAGGACCTGTATCCTGCACCATGAATCAAAAAGAGGGCTGTGAAAATATCTACAGACCCCACACATCCTGGACATAAACTGTTTCAACTCCTTCCTTCAAAATGACGCTATAGAGCACTGCACACCAGAATAACTAGACACGAGGACAATTTTTTTCCCCTGAACGCCATCACTCTGCTAAACAAATAATTCCCTCAAGCACGGTCAAATTATTTATTAAGACTGTATTACTATTATTCTCATCCTTCCTAGTACCCATCTCTTCCCACTGATGACTATAACCGTGTTTAGTTCACTTTATTGTCATTTCACCTCATACAACGAAATCAAACACCATTTTCAATGCACATCATGACCAGGAAAATAACCACAAACACACACCCTTCACACTCCACACATTGAACCGAAACCCCCTGACATTGCACCAACACTGCACTTCGTTGCTTGTATCTTTACAATTTATATTGTTATATTCATTCCCTAGTATGATTTGATTGCTTATTAGTAACCTGTGACTATCACTAAGCGTTGTATCTTGTGATTCTTGATGAATGTATTTTATTTTTTCTTTATGTGCACTGAGAGCTTATGCACCAAAGACAAATTCCTTGTGTGTCCAATCACACTTGGCCAATAAAGAATTCTATTCTATTCTGTTCTGTTATTCTGTTCTAAAGTTGGGGAAAATGATAAAACAATCAGACAGGGACAAAAGGAAGCAAACACACAATAAAAACACACAATCTCGTGTTATCGACCTGTGCAAAAACTTGGTCTTTAAGCCCTCTGAAATATCAACACAGTGGAGATAATCTAAATGTTGGAGAACTTTATTAAACCATCATGCAAATAAACAGTTTGAGTTGTTGGGAATGCTATTTGCACCCCACATCCGACAAACCCCGTAACTAAACAAGCTGTGTTCAGGTGATCACATCTGCAGTGTTGTGTGGAGCCTGTGTGTTAAAGTTTCCAGTTTCAGTCCCCTTAATTTCCTAGTGTACAGGTAAGTCCTCGACTTACAATGGTTCATTTAATGACCGTTCAAAGTTACAATGGCATTGAAAAAAAGTGACTTAGGACCGTTTTTCAGAATTACAACCTTTGCAGCCTCCCCGTGCTCGTGTGATCGAAATTCAGGTGCTTGGCAACCGATTCATACTTATGACGGTTGCTGTGTTCCAGGATCACGCGATTCCCTTTTGCGACCTTCTGACACACAAAGTCAAGGGCGGGGAGATTCACTTAACAACCAGGTGGCTAATTTATCAACTGCAGTGATTCCCTGAACAACCGAGGCAAGAAAAGTTGTAAAATGGAGCAAATTTCACTTAACAAACATCTCACTTAACAACAGAAAGGTTTGGGGTCAATTACGGTCATATGTCGAGGACTGCCTGTCATTGAAACTCCCATCTTCTCAGAAAACCTTCCTGTTTTGTAAGTCACATTCATGGAACCTTGAGTAAGGAAAACCAGCTGTCGGACTTGGTATCGGGTGGGAGGCAAATATTTTTACTACCGGTTCTGTGGGCGTGGCTAAGCGGGGTGGCCATGTGACTGTGTGGGTGTGAGTTTTTTTGTGCAGCAACCCCCCCTCCACCACAGTCCATGTTTGTAGCCTCCTGGGCCTCAGGGAAGCCTCCGAGGAGGCCATTTATGCTCACAGGTAACAGCTGATTGTCGGAACAGCTGATCATCGGGAGGAAAAAAAACCAAATACCATAAGGAGTGACTGGGTGGGGTGAGGCGGGCAGGGGAAAATGTAGTCAGTGATGTCGCGCATGCGCGTGACGTGCATGTGCTATAAGGACTGACCGGATGGGGAGAGGAGAGGCGGACGGAGAGGGGCGAGGCCAGCCAGGGACACGCTTTACCAGTTCTCAGAACTGCACAAAATTGTAACAACCGGTTCTACCGAACCGGTAGAATCCCACCCCCTGCTTGGTATAGATCAGCGGTTGCCAACTGGTGGGTCGTGGCCCACTGGTGGTCTGCGAGAAAATTTTTGTGGTCCGCAGAGAAATGTCACCCCCAGAGCACCCCCCAAAGCAATTAACCCAGGCTGCAAAGGAACACAAGGCTCTGCCATCCGCATGGCCCGCAGGAACCTTCCCCACCCACTTACTCCTTACCCAGCAAACTTGCCTGCTAAATTGATATTTTTCCTTTCTTTTCCCCCTGACCATCAGCTGTTCTGTTGTGCAGGGAGATTTAGATTAGCTAGAAAGCAGGAAATCGTTGGATTTCTTTAGATTAGCTAGTAAGAACCTTTAGATTAAACCTTCCTTAGGACTGAAGCAATACAGGCTCAGCTAGTTGATGGCAGAAACACAGATCTCTGAGTGAATCTGTGATTCTGTGAGCAACTCAATCTGCTTGTCTGCTTTGCCTGCTTTGGGGTAAAAGTTGCTCTTTTTTAAATAAAAAAATCAATATTTATATCAATATTTATAATATTTACACAAAAGCCACGCCCAGCCAGTCACATGACCACCAAGCCACACCCACAAGTTAGACCACGCCCACAGAACCGGTTAGTGGGTCCCCAGGATTTAAAATTATGAGTTTGGTGGTCCCTGAGGTCCAAAAGGTTGGCGACCCCTGGTATAGATAGAACAGCGCTTCTGTCTTTCTTTAAATTCTCAGGAAAATATTTAATATTTAAAAGACCCTCTGGAATACTGCTGAGAGAATCTCAAAGACAAGGATCTCCACACTTGGCCATTTGAAGATATGTGGACTTCAACTCCCAGGATCCCCCAGACAGCGTAGAATTCTGGGAGCTGAAGTCCACAAATTTGCCAAGTTTGGCTCTAAGATCAAGAGAAGCTGAGATGTTCTCTCTTTATTTCAGCCCGTTCCTTTCTTGGTCCCTCTGGCTTCCTTATGTCTTTGCATACGAACTGCGACGGCTCCAGGATGTGTGTTGCAAATGCTCAACACAAAACGTGCACATTTGCTGCGGCGTCACAAATGCCAGATAGGAAACAAACAGAAATCCCCTAATGAGTGATTGTAAAAAAAGCCAATTCACTTTTCAGGCAAATTAGAGGTTTCTACTCTCCACCCACGTGTTTCTCAGAAGGAAGATACAAACTCTACGGATTATTATTATTTTTTAAAGCAATTTTAGGTTGAGGTGATATTATGGTTTTCATCCATCCTAAAGTCCTGGGGGAAAAAAACCCCAGGAAGTATCTGGTAACACATTTTCTGATGGACACATTTTTATGCAAAAGTAGGTTTCCACCAGCTGGTGTGTGTGTGTGTGTGTGTGTGTGTGTGTGTGTGTGTGTGAGATATATATATATATGAGAGAGAGAGAGAGAGAGAACACTGCAGGACTTCTTTGTGAAAGTTCCAGGAAACTCATGGAGCTGAATAAGTCCCCTGGTTTGAGATGTTACCACATTGTAAAAGAGATGTTGAGACTCTAGAAAAAGTACAGAGAAGAGCAACCAGGAGGATTAGGGGACTGGAGGCAAAAACATACGATGAATGGTTGCAGGAACTGGGCCTGGCTAGTCTAGGGAAGAGAAGGACCAGGGGAGACAGGAGAGCATCTTCCAGTATTTGAGGGGCTGCCCCAGAGAGGAGGAGGAAGGGGGTCAAGCTATTTTCCAAAGCACCGGAAGGCCTGGCAAGGAATAACAGATGGAAACTGATCAAGGAGAGATTCAACCTGGAAATAAGGAGAAACTTTCTGACAGGGAGAACAAGTTGCGTTTGTAGAAAATGAAGTGAGGCTTGAAATGAAGAGATATTAGGTTGTAGTTTAAAAGAGAACAATTTGTCAACGTTGAATATACTTGCTGGGAATGAAGGGTGAGGTTTCTTTTGATATATTTTCTCTCTTTTCCTTTCTTTTTTCTGCACTTTTAAAAAATGTTTCTCTTTTTCCCACCTGCATTTTTGTAGCTTTTATTTTATTTCTTTCAGATAACCCTTAATAAAATGATTACAAAAGGAGGCAGGGAATGGGCCTTCTTTGTTGTTAGCACCTGTTGTTAGCATTCTGATAATTTTTAGAAAGTCCTTGAAAATCTAGTCGTTTTCCCCAGGCAAAAAGATAGGACGAGGTGGAGTTTTGGTTGATTCAATGTCTGTCTGGAATCTTACGGAGCTGGGTGGCCTCTGAAGGAATGAGAAAACAATGAAAAAAATAAAATAGTTGCATCCCTGTCTTCTATCAGCTGAGTCAGAAGTGAAAAGTGGCAGATCTCTTGTCAAAACTGCATAGTTTTAAAAAAAAGAAAAAACAAAGACAATTGCATCAATGGACCTGGGAAAAGAAAATAGAAATTCAGATTTCCACCATTTGGTTGGTAAACTCTGTTTGCTTGTGCAGGCTGGTGGATTCTGGGAGTTGAAGCTCACAGATGTTAAAATTGCTAAACTTGGGGGGAAAAGTTAGTCTACTCCTGTACCTTGAAATTGTTCCTCCCAAAATCCAAAGACTGAGCGGTAGCTTTTAAACATATACCAAGTTTCATTTTCAGATTGGTTGAATGTGGTGATTTAAGCCTTTCTTCCTCCCTCTTTCGCTCCATTCTTTTCTTTCTTTCCTTCTTTTCTCCCTCTCTTCCTTTGTCTTTCCCTTCCTTCCTTCCTCCCTCTCCCTCCTTCTCCTTCCTTCCTTTATCTTTCCTTCTTTCCTCCCCCTCCGTTCTTCCTTCGTCTTTTCCTTCCTTCCTCCCTCCATTCTTTTCTTTCTTTCCTTCTTTCCTCCCTCTCTTCTTTTGTCTTTCCCTTCCTTCCTTCCTTCCTCCCTCTACCTCCTTCTCCTTCCTTCCTTTATCTTTCCTTCTTTCCTCCCCCTCCGTTCTTCCTTCGTCTTTTCCTCCCTCCCTCCCTCCATTCTTTTCTTTCTTTCCTTCTTTTCTCCCTCTCTTCCTTTGTCTTTCCCTTCCTTCCTTCCTCCCTCTCCCTCCTTCTCCTTCCTTCCTTTATCTTTCCTTCTTTCCTTCCCCTCCGTTCTTCCTTCGTCCCTCCCTCCATTCTTTTGTTTCTTTTCTTCTTTCCTCCCTCCCTTTGTCTTTTCCTTCCTTCCTTCTCCCTCCCTCTCCTTCCTTCATCTTTTTTCCTTCCTTCCTTCCTCCCCCTCTGTTCTTCATTCATCTTTTCCTTCCTTCCTTCCTTCCTTCCTTCCTTCCTTCCTTCCTCCCTCCCTCCCTCCCTCTGTCTTTTCCCCTCTCTCTCCCTTCCTTTCTCTTTTCCTTTCATTCCACCCTCCCTCCCACCCTTTCTTTCCTTCCTTCCTTCTACCCTTCCTTCGTCTTTTCTTCCCTCCCTCACTCTTTCCCTTCCTCTTTTCCTCCCTTCCAGTTTTTGTTGATTTCATGTTCTTTGTAAAACTTTTAATAAACAAAATTAGACACCCCCCCCACACACATAGACTTGCATCCCTAAACTCCTAGACTGTCTCTCTCTCCCTCCCTCACCTCCTCCTCCTTTGCTCCATCTGTACACACGGAATCCTTGACCTGCAACAACCACTTGTTCAGTGACTGTTCAAAAGTTACAACAGCAGTGGGAAAAAGTGAGTTATGACTGGTTCTCGCACTTACGACTGTCACTGCATCTCCATGGTCCCGGGATCAAAATTTCGTATATAAAAAGAGAGCAGCCCCCCGCTCCCTTCTAACACTGATGATGTTACTTAGTTGGGTCATGAAATGTCTGCTGGAAAACAACCAAGATCAGAGAGCACTGAGGAGCCCTGAAAGACTGGGTGGAACCAGGCTCAATAGCAGGAACTGGGGGGTGGGGGGATCTTGGAGTCTTTGTGGACAATCAGCTAAATAGGAGCCAACCGTGTGCAGCGGCAGTCAAAAAAGCCAACGCAATCCTAAATTGCATTAACAGAGGGATACATTGGAGATCAAGGGAGGTACTAATACCACTCTTTAAAGCCTTAGTAAGGCCACACCTAGAGTCCTGCATCCAGTTTTGGTCCCCACACTATACAAAAGATGTTGAGACTCTGGAAAAAGTACAGAGAAGAGCAACCAGGATGATGAGGGGACTGGAGGCTAAAACATATGAAGAAGTTACAGGAACTAGGCCTGGCTAGTCTAGGGAAGAGAAGGACCAGAGGAAACAGGAGAGCATCTTCCAATAGTTGAGGGGCTGCCCCAGAGAGGAGGAAGGGGGTCAAGCTATTTTCCAAGGCACCCGAAGGCCAGGCAAGGAATTATGGATGGAAACTGAACAAGGAGAGATTCAACCTGGAAATAAGGAGAAACTTTCTGACAGGGAGAACAATCCACCCATGGAACAGAAGTTGCCCTCAGAAGTTGTGGGATCTTCATCCCTGGAGGCTTTCAAGAAGAGATTGGACTCCCCTCTGTCAGAAATGGTGTAGGGTCTCCTGCTTGGGCAAGAAGTTGGACTAGATGACCTACAAGGTCCCTTCCAATTCTGATTATCTATTATCTGTTAAGACACTTCAGAGTAATTTAATTTTGATTTGATTTTTTTTTTGGTCTCTTAGCTAGTTGTGCAAGCTTGACTGAGCCTTTATGTGTGAGGCCTCCACTAGGGGGCAGCACAAAGCTACTTTTACCTTCTATTCCTGTTTTTTTTTTATAAAAAAAACTCAGATTTGAAGGAACCTAAAGAGGAAAAGCAGGTAAAAATTTTAATTTATATATATATATAGAGAGAGAACACCCTGTGTTTAAACCAGGCAGCAAAAATGAATTGAATCAGCATAAAAGCTTTTTTTTTTTAATGGCACAGCAGGCAGGCTGAAGCCTGCGGTGCAGAAGTATGTGACAAATATGCTGATTTTCCTTGCAGAAAATAAAATCCTAACTACAGGTAGTCCTCAACCTACAATGGTTTATTTAGTGACCATCTGAAGTTACAACAGCAGGGGGGGAAAAGCGACGTACGGCCATTTTTTCACACTTACGACCGTTGCTGCATCCCCACAGTCACGGGAATAAAATGCAGGCACTTGGCAACTGACTCGTATTTATGATGGCCGCAGTGTCCTATGATCCCGTTTTGCGACTGATTTTTGACTGCAAAATTCACGGGGAGAGCCATATTCACTTAATGACTGTGTTACTAACTGAACGACTTGCAGTGATTCACTTAACAACGGTGGCCAGAACGGTCCTAAAAGTCACCTAGGACCTCCCTAGGGTACTGCATCCAGTTTTGTTCACATTTCAACAAGATGTTGAGACTCTAGAAAAAGTGCAGAGAAGAGCAACCAGGAGGATGAGGGGACTGGAGACTCAAACATACGATGGACGGTTGCAGGAACTGGGCCTGGCTAGTCTAGGGAAGAGAAGGACCAGGGGAGACAGGAGAGCATCTTCCAATATTTGAGGGGGTGCCCCAGAGAGGAGGAGGGGGGTCAAACTATTTTCCAAGGCACCCAAAGGCCAGACAAGGAATAATGGATGGAAACTGAACAAGAAGAAATTCAATCTTGTGATGGACTGGCAATTGAAAAATGATGGGAGACGCAGGGAAGA
>NW_020769485.1:171641-187307 GCF_900518735.1 Pseudonaja textilis | reverse complement strand
TTCTATTCTATTCTATTCTATTCTATTCTATTCTATTCTATTCTATTCTATTCTATTCTATTCTATTCTCTCTTCTCTTGTCTTCTATTTTCTATTCCATTCTATTCTATTCTCTATTCTCTTCTATTTTCTATTCCATTCTATTCTCTTTTCTATTCTATTCTCTTTTCTTCTCTTTTCTCTTCTCTTCTCTATTTTCTCTTCTCTTCTCTTCCATTGTAAGTCAAGGACCATCCATAAAGGAAGAACAACACAATTTTCACAAGAAAAGTCATTTATTCTTTAAAACAATGGCAGGCATCTTCTCTGACCTTGGAAACGTAAGCCAATATCAGGACCCTGACCCCAAACTGCTTCACCATGTTCACACGTCACCTTTAATTCAGTTAAGGGTCTATCGGCTGCATTCACACAATCTGCTGGGCTTGGTTAGATTAAAGCCGGGTGGCCATTGTTACGAGCTACTGTATGAAGTTGGTTTGTCGTGGACGGTCCGATCTATGGGGGCGAATCCAGGGAGCCGCTTTTCCCTCCAGTAGTTGTGGGTGCCCTGTCACTGACGGTCGTAAGAAGAGACAGGGCAACCATTTGTCCAGAATGATATAGGGCAGGGATCCTCAACTTTGACAGCTTTACGACTTGTGGACTTCAACTCCCAGAATTCCTCAGCCAGCGCGTGCTGGGAGTTGAAGTCCACAAGTCATACAGTTACCAAGGTTGGAGACCTCTGCTTAGGCGGGCGGTGGGGGTTAGATTAGATGACCTCCCAGCTCTGTTAATCTATACAGGTACTCCTCGACTTATGTCGTTTTAAATTTTTATTAAGGTACTAGCTCGATATCCGTGCTTTGCTACAAAACTATGTGGTCAGGCTTAGTTTTGGAGGAATGAAAATAAGAGGGGGCGGGGGAAAATTGTGCCTCTGCCTACCAGCATCCATCGGTATTCCTCCGGCTAGCATCCTGTCAGTGTGTGAGAGAGCTGAGGGCTGTTTGGAAACTGAAGCAGTATTTGCTGTGTGAGCACGGAGGAGACAGCAAGGAGCCTGGGCGTGGCTTAGCTCAACTGTTCTGTACTAAAGCTGCTTGGTGCTGCTGTGAAACTTAAGTGAAACTAAAATTCTTCTCTGCTTGTCTTTTGCATTTGGAAGAGATTTCTTTCCAGGTGGGGAGGCAGAGTAGAACTCCTTAGTATCAGAGCGTGTTAATAACAACAACAACAACAATAATAATAATATAGAAAATATTCTAAATGCCCTGAGGGTCATTTTGAAAAATCTTTTCTTAGTGAACCCCTAGAAGCCAAGAGGAAGATATGGACCCAATTTCAAGTTTGTAGGCTTTACGGTTCTGGAGATTTTGTGATGACGTGTGAGGGGTCTTTCGCTTTTATACAGATAGATTATAAAATACAAAATATAAAAGCAAATAAGAGGACAATGAAGAGGAAGGGAAAAGGGGAAAGAAAAGTGAGGAAGGATAGGGATAGAGAAAGAAAAACGGACTTCCGGCTCTCTCTGTTACAGTAAAATAAAGCATTAACCTCAAATCACAGCTTTTTGCTTTTCCGTAATAGCCTGAACAAGCCATTTCTATAAAGATCTATCAACCTGATCTGCAAAACCCAAAATCAATGTTTCACTCTTTTCCACTTCAAGTACGAAGTTCAGAAGCGGTTTCCATGTGGAAACAAAAGCACTTCCGTTCTTTTTCTTCGAGCAAAGCGGTCAATTTTGCCATTTCAGCCAACTCCTGCAAAACATTCTTCCGTGGGAGGAATCGAAGGCAGCCTTTGACTTAGGACCACAGCCGAGTCCAAAATTTCCGTGGCCAAGTGAGACAGCGGTCAAGTGAGTTTTGCCCCCATTTTAGGACATTTTCTAGACTCACGGTTGTTAAGTGAATCGCTGCAGTTCTTAAATGAGTAACCCGGTTATTAAGTGAATCTGGCTTCTCCACGGAGTTTGTGGGTCAGGAGGTTGTAAAAAAGGGGAATCGCGTGACACCCTCTCCCAGGACGCTGCGACCGTCACATATACAAGCCAATTTGCAAGCCTCCTAATTTTGCAAGGCTCCGGTCGTAAGTCCGGGAAACGGCCACGAGTCCCTTTTTATCCGTGCCTTTGTAACTTTGAACGGCCACTAAACGAACTGTTGCAAGTCGAGTGTCAGGATTCCAGGAATCGCCCTAATTAAATCATGATTCTCGAGCCAAACTTCAAAAAACTTCAAAGGATTTATTATGAGGCAACATACTGGCACTGCCCTGTATGAAGCCAACTCTGCCATACGTCATTTACAGTCCCCTGTGACCCTGTTACAGATAGATAGACCCTCCCTCCCTCCCTGGGTGTGTCATAAATCAGATTCTCCAACTGAGCACCTTCACAGGCTGGGTGTCATCCATCACGTTCTCCAAATTAAATATATTCCCGGGCAAAAGCTCTGGTAGTTTAGTTACAATCTTTTAAAGATAAAGAGTTGGAATGGACTTCCGCTTCCAAACAGCTGCAGATTTCCTTCGCCTTCCCTTTTTAATGGCAACTACTGAAACAGGCCTAGGAATGTCTACCCTTCTGTCTGATGATGTATAGGGTGGAGGAAGAGGAAGAGGAAGAGGAGGAAGAGAAGGAGAAGAGAAAGGAGGAGGAGGAGGAAGAGAAGGAGAAAAAAAAGGAGGAGGAGGAGGAGGAGGAGGAGGAGAAATAGGAGGAACATGGGGTCCTTGCTGCTCTTGGAGCTCGGTGGCTTTCTTGCAGACATTTCAGCACCCAACTAGGTAATGTCATCAGTGCTGGAAGGAAGTGGGATGTATAGGGTGGAGGAGGAAGAGAAGAAAGGAAGGAGGAGGAGGAGAGGAAGAGGAACGTGGGGTCCTTGCTGCTCTTTCAGCTTAGTTACTTTCCTGCAGACATTTCATGACCAAACTAGGTAACACCATCAGTGCAAGAAGGGAGTGGGGAATGAAACATCTCCCAGATTCATTAGAGGCGACATACCTGCACTGCCCTGTTTGAAGCCAACTCTGGCCTACATCATTCACAGTCCCCTGTGACCCAGTTTCCCCCCTTTCCCCCCCGGGTGTGTCATAAATCAGATTCTCCAATTGAGCACCTTCACAGGCTGGGTGTCATCCATCACGTCCTCCAATTAAATATATTCCCGGGCAAAAGCTCTGGTAGTTTAGTTACAATCTTTTAGAGATAAAGAGTTGGAATGGACTTCCGCTTCCAAACCGCTCCACCGCTCTTCCAGATGTCCTTCCTCCCTCTTTTTTTATGACAACTACTAAAGCAAGCATAGGAATGTTTTATGAGTTGACATCGAGGACTGCCTTTATCCCAATAACAGGAGTTGGAAGGGGCCTCAGAGGTCTTCTAGTCTAACCCCTTCCTCAAGCAGGTGTTGTGGTTCACCTGCAGCAAGTGCGGGTGGCTGAGGAGAGTGAGGATGCAGATGAGGGGCCAGGACCATCAGGGAGTGGACTCCTGCCTTCAGAGACTGTGGGGGCTGGCAGCAGCGATGAGGAGGTTCCCAAGGAGCTTGTGCCAAGTGCGCATGCGCGCAGGGCTGCTCATAGGAGAGCAGTTACAGCAGCACAGGCGACTCAGGAGTAAGGCTGCAAGGTCGTGGCCCCTCCTTCAAGAAAATAAAAGCCAGCTGTGAATTCGACGTTCTTTGCAGGAAGCAAAGATGTTTTGAAACTCAGCCTCGTGGACATTATAGTATCTTAATTTGGTATTTCAAGACTTCTTGTGTTGTAAAATATTTCTTATCTGTCATTCTTGGCAGACTAGCACAGTTTTGGCAAGGTTTGTGTTTATCAAACTTAATTAATTTGCAGCAGCCTTTTAACCGGGGATTCATAAGACTCATTAAAAGGTTTCTGTTCCCTTTGGTTCGTGTTTGTTTTATTGGAAAAGGGTTTGGGTCAGAACACTAGGAGACCCGCTACCTTTCCAGACAAGTGGCTGTCCGAAGGTTACAAAAGGGGATCACATGACCCCGTAAATATTGAGACGGTGCAACCATCATAAATGTGAGTCAATTGACAAGCATCTGAATGAAAAAAAAATTACGTGACCGAGAGGATGTACAATGGCCGTAAGTGCGGAAAATAGCCTTGACGTCAACTCATAAAATATTCCTCTGGTCTTTTTAGAGTTGCCAACAGAAAGGGAGGGGGGACAGAACAGTGCGGCAGCTTGCAAACCGAAAGTGCATTCCATAAATGTTTTCAAAGATAGTAACTAGGCGACTGAAGTTTCTGCCGTGCGCAAAATTCTAACGGGAGAACACGATTGATGACTCTGGGCTATGGATGTGTCCCATTGGAGAATATGAATTAGGATACACCCAGGGGGTGGGGGGAAAACCAGGGTCAAGGGTGACAAGGAATGATGTGTCTCAGAGTCGGCTGCACCCAGACAATGCTGGCCTGTTATCTACCAATAAATCCTTTTGAAGTTTGGCTAAATGACACTTCTATTTGCAGATTGGGCGGGAGGAGCAATTTTTACACCTCACGTCCGTGCTACATGGAACCACCCAGGAAATACGCCGAGGGAATCCACCCTCCAAACACGCTGGACTACAGCTCCCATCTTCTCTGATTGAATACGATGGCAGTCACGTTTTTCCAAAGGCAGAATTGAGTTAGGAGAGTTGGTCCGCTATGGTGAAAAAGTTTTCTAGGGGTTACAATGGAGGACAGCCATCTAGGAGGTCCTCCAAGAGGGGAAGAGCACAGCCTTCACACACACACACCCTCCAGCCTACCTCACAGGCTTGTTGTAAAGAAGGATCCCGTTCCCTCTTTAGGGACAAGAGAACGAACTGTAGCAGCTGTAGGTGGAAAAAGGCACCTTCCATTCGGAAATTCCAATTTTAAGTCATGCATTCTGGGCTGGGGAGCGTGGATTCTCAGACGCCCACAAGTGAAGAATGACAGAACAAGAGAATAATAGAATAATGGAGTTGGAAGGGACCTTGGAGGTCTTCTAGTCTAACCCCCGCTTAAGCCGGAGACCCTGTCCAATCTTTTCTTCCACAGCTTCGTGTGTGTGTGCGTATGTGTGTGTGTGATGCACTCTGAGCTTCGTTGTTTTGTTGCAGATCTTTCATTACCCAAACTAGGTCACAATCACTAGCAGTAATGGTGTCGCCTAGTTTAGGTAATAAATGCATAAAATAAAAACCAGGGTCAAGGGTGACCGTGAATGACGTACCTCAGAGTCGGCTGCACCCAGGCCGTGCCGGCATGTTTACTCCTAATAAATCTTCTTTTAAGTTTTGATAATCCGGCTAGAGACCCCTGATTTAAATGAGGGGGTAACAATCGGAGCCCTGCCCCCTGAGACCCTTTTCCCCCAGGCCGTTGTAACGTTGAACGGTCACTAAACGAACTGTTGTAAGTCGAGAGCTTCCTGTGTTCTCGCCGAAAGCTTTCAGCGCCTTTGCCGGAAGCCCCGCCCCGCCCCCCCACCAACCGAGACCGACCCGTTGGGATTCAGAGATACGGCTCTTCTCCTTCGTCCACGTTGCCTCCCGCAGGGGCTGCCTCGTTGTTCTCCAGGTCAGACAGTGGCAGCCCGTGGCTTCCCGGCAGGTGCTCCAACTCGGTGCTGCGCACGGTGGTACGCATGCTGCTGGGCGAGCGCTTGTGGGAGCCCCACTTGCGGGGCCGCCGGTGGCACATGACCTCTTTGAACATCTCGCGGAAGCGGCTGGACATCAGGTTGTAGAGGACGGGGTTGACGGCCGAGCTTAGGTAGAAGAAGACCCCCGAGAAGACGTGGACGTACTGGAACATGCGCTGCATTGCGTCCGTCCAGTGACTGACGAAGCTCCAGACGAGCCGGTCGGTGTGGAAGGGAGCCCAGCAGATGCCAAACACGACCACTAGCATGACTGGAGGGGGGTGGAAACAAGGACGGGAAAGCAAAGTTAGGGACCAATTTGGCCGATTGGAAATCAGAGCCTCCATTCGAGCCGATCGGTGGAGAAGAATAGAAATAGGAGCGTGGGGTGGAACTGAGGGGTCCTTGGTGCTCTCTGAGCTTGGCGTGTTTTCTTGCAGATGTTTCATTGCCCGGTTAGGTAACATCAGCAGGGCTAGAAGGGAAGAGGGTTTGCGAGGAGGAGGAGGAGGAGGAGGAGGAAGAGGAGGAGGAGAAGGAGGAGGAGGAGAAAGAGGAGGAGGAGAAAGAGGAGGAGGAGGACTGTAGAGGCCTTGGTGTTCTCTGAGCGTGGCTGTTTTCTTGCAGATGTTTCATTACCCAGTGAGGTAACGTTGTCAGTGCTTGAAGGAAAGTGGGTTTGCATGGAGGAGGAAGAGGAGGAGAAGGAGGAGGAGGAGGAGGAGAAAGAGGAGGAGGAGAAAGAGGAGGAGGAGGAGGAGGAGGAGGAGGAGGAGGAGGAGGAGGAGGAAGAGGAGGAAATCTGTGGGGTCCTTGGTGCTCTCTCAACTTGCTTGTTTCCTTGCAGATGTTTCAAAGGTGCTTCCCCCACCCTACCCCAAGAGGCAACTGGACTTTCCGGGTTTTCTTTGAAGATGTTTCACTTCTCATCCAAGAAGCTTCTTCGGCTCTGACTGGATGGTGGGAGATGGATGAGTCAGAGCTGTGAAACATCTTCAAAGAAAAAAACAGAAAGTCCAGTTACCTCTTGGGGGGGAGGGGAAAAAAGCACCTTTGGGACCACCACGACTTGGATGACTTTAGAATTTCCACAGACATTTGCAGACGTTTCTTTACCCAACTAGGTAACATCATCAGTGCTAGAAGGGAGTGGGTCTGTGAGGAGGAGGAGGAGGAGGAGGAGGAGGAGGAGGGCTTGGTGTTCTCTGAGCTTGTTTGTTTTCTTGAAGATGTTTCATTACCCAACTAGCTAATATCATCAGTGCAGTAGTAAATGCACGCTTGTCACCGTGCGCCCAAATTTTGATCATGCGGCCGTGCTGCAACGGCCATAAATGTGAGGACTGATGATAAAATCAGTGCCGTGGTGACTCTGAGTGGTGACGAAGCAAATGCTTGCAAATTGAGGACGACCTGAACTTCCACACACACACACACACACACACAACGGCTGTTGGGTCGAGAACACAACACTCCTAAGGAATCTCTTTTAAGCAGAAATCTCCAGTTGTCTCGGAAATCTTTAGCAGTCTTGCAGAAAAGAAACCCTTTCCTCTACCTGCCAAATCCCTCGCTTCTACCATGTTTGCTCTTTGGCTGCGGGTAAAAAAAATAAACGGAGTCCTGTTCAGGTCAGTTAACGTCTAATAGAAGAACTAGAGTTGGAAGGGACCTTGGAGGTCTTCTAGTCCAACCCCCTGCCCAGGCAGAAAGCCTTATGCCAGGGGTTGCTTTCATCCAAGGAGCCACAAAAGGTCCTAATGGGTAGCCACCATTCAATCCTGGAGCTGACCAGAAGTCCAGTTTTACCCCCATAGAGTCTCCTTTTCAGCGCAGCGTCCTTTTTCCTCTACCTATCCTAACCGAAATCCCTATCAATTGTGGAGCCAACTGGAAAACACACCCCTTGCCATAGAGTCTCTCTCCTGGCATGCTGGGCTTCCCTTCCCCGCAAACCGGAAGCTCCTCTCAAAATGGTGGTGCGGACTAGTGACAGGGAGCCACAGCAGAGGGATGGAAGAGCCACATGCGGCTCCAGAGCTGCGGGTTGCCGACTCCTGCCTTATACCATTCCAGACAAATGGCTGTGCAATCTCTTCTTAACAACCTCCAGTGTTGGAGCAGCCACAACTTCCGGAGACAAATTATCTGCCCATCTCGTGGTGTAACCGTAGAAATGGTGGTAGACGTTAGGAGAAACCCTCCCATACTACCACCTCTTACAGCACGAGACAACACAGTATCAACAGTAGAGACCTTCCAAGAGAGAGCGGCTCCGGATGTGAACTTGTAGGGCCGTTCAAATCAGCCGCTTTGCTCTCCTGCTGAAATGTATGCTGAACAGAATGACAGAGTGGGGAGGCACCTTGGAGGTCTTCTAGTCCAACCCCGCCCCCTGCTCAAGCGGGAGACCTTAAACTGGAGCCCCCCACCAAACTTCAGGGCCTCGGGGACTGGTTCTGTCCAGGAAGGTTTTCCCACAGACTTGCATTCCCATGGATGGGTTTTTGGTTGTGTTGTGTTGTGGCTCGCCAACGGCTAGCAGAGCCGGCAGCAGAGTCGGAAAGCGAGGAGGTTGGGGAGGAATAGGGGCCAGTCCTGGAAGCTGAGGAAGGCTGAGATGAGAGCTCTGTGTCGGAGGCAGAGATGGGGCAGGGCCGCCTGGCAGTTATCAGCTGCCTTCAGACTCAGAGATCAGTGGGGAAGAAGAATAGCTGGAGCCTGTTCCCAGCGTGCGCATGCACAGAGCTGCCAAAAGAAAAGAACAATTGCAAACTAAGGGGTCGATGTGGAAGTAAGGCCACAGGCGGACGGTGAATGGCCCCTCCCATAGGGATAAAAAGGGGAGCAAAGGGAGAGGGGGCTTTTGCAGGAAACAATTCATTGATTGCAGCAGTGTGAAGATCTGTCTGTGCAACTCAAGAGACCCTGTGCCGAGTCCTTCCTTGTCAGCACCGCGTTTGGAAGCATTTACTTGGCAGCTCTCCAAGCTAGATGAGGTCTGCGCTCCTAATCACTCCCTTGAAGGATTGTTTGCCAGGCCGTTGGTGGAATGCGAGTGCAAGAAAGTCACCTTCGTTTAATGAAAGGGGTTTTGCCGGGACGAAGAGTCGGCTTAGTGCTTTTTGGGGGGAAGCCTCAGTCAGAACAGCTTGTTTGCGCGGCCTGGTTTTTGTCATGTCGTGACCCGGTTGCCAGCCCATGGAACAGAGGTTGGGGAACCCTGTCCTAGGACAGGGCTGTCCAATCTCTTCTTAAAAACCTCCAGTGTCGGAGCACCCGCAACTTCTAGTGGCAAGCAGTTCCCCTGGTTGATTGTCCTCAGGCAGTTTCTCCTTAATCCCAGGTGGCTTCGATGGGTTTCTATCCATTGCTTCTTGCCCTGCCTTCAGGTACTTTGGAGAATAGGGTTTCCTGCCTAAGCAGGGGGTTGGACTAGAAGACCTCCAAGGCCCCTTCCAACTCTGTTATTCTATTTCTATTTCTTTGTGGCAGCCCCGCCCTCCAAATACTGTAATACTACTATCATGTCTCCCCTAGTCCTTCTTTTCATTAAACTAGACAGACCCCATTCTCAACTGTTCATCGTACCCCTACAGGTAGTCCTCTCTTACAACAGTTCATTTCGTGACCGTTCAAAAGTTACAACGGCAATGGAAAAAGCTGGACGTAGGACCGTTTTTCCACAGTTACGACCTTTGCAGCTATGGTCACGTGATTAAAATTCAGAGGCTTGGCTATGGGTTCATAATTAGGACCGTCCCAGCGTCCCCGGGTCACGCGATCTACTTTGGCCAAGTCAAGGAGGAAAGCCAGATTCACTTAACAACCGGGTGACTAACTTACCAACGGCAATGATTCCCTGGACAAATAGGGCAAGCCATGTTGTAAACCGGGGTGTAAATTCGCTTATCGAATTCTTACTTAACAACATAAATTTGGGGGCTGCGTTGTGGCCGTTAAGTTGAAGACGAGTGCAGAACCCATGGAGGTCTGTACGGAAGGATTTTGCAAGACCTCCTAGATTTCCGTAGACGCAGGGGGCCTTTGCAATACCTGGTTAAATGGAAGGAAAGGCCTCTCACAGACGCATCTTGGGTGGTACATGCAGATAGGCAAGAAAAACCCAAAGGACCCATACAGACTGGGTGCAACCAGGCTCAACAGCAGGAACTGGGAGAGGGATCTTGGACTCTTAGTGGACAACCAGCTAAAAAGGAGCCAGCCGTGTGAAGCAACAGCCAAAAAAGCCAATGCAATCCTAAGTTGCATTAACGGAGGGATACAATCGAGATCAAATGAGGTACTAATACCACTCTGTAAAGCCTTAGTAAGACCACACCTAGAGTACTGCATCCAGTTTTGGTCACCACATTACAAAAAAGAGGTTGAGACTCTAGAAAAAGTACAGAGAAGAGCAACCAGGAGGATTTAGGGGACTGGAGGCTCAAACATACGATGAACGGTTGCAGGAACCGGGCCTGGCTAGTCTAGGGAAGAGAAGGACCAGGGGAGACAGGAGAGCATCTTCCAATATTTGAGGGGCTGCCACAGAGAGGAGGAAGGGAGTCAAACTATTTTCCAAAGCACCCAAAGGCCAGACAAAGAACAATGGATGGAAACTGAACAAGGAGAAATTCAACCTGGAAATAAGGAGAAATTTCTTGATAGCGAGAACAATCAACCCATGAAACAGAAGTTGCCTTCGGAAGTTGTGGGAGCGTCATCACTTGAGACTTTCGAGAAAAAAATTGGACTGCCATGTGTCAGAAATGGTATAGGGTCTCCCGCTTGGGTGGGGGGTTGGACTAGATGACCTATAAGGTCCCTTCCAACTCTGATTATCTGCTATGTTATGTAGCAGCCCCAAGGCTATAGCAACAATTTCACAGGAAACATCCTACAATGGGGGGGAAGTAGAGAAAGTACGTGGCATGTCTCTCATTCTGTGAACTCTTCTCTTCCGGGCGGATCTGTGGTAGAGGGGGGCTGCATGTCAGGCTCCAGGTATCCATCCGCTCATCCCGGAGCTTGACACGTCTGACGGGGGCTCACCTGGGTTGCCGGGCATATCACCGTACAATTCCAGCTTACGACGCCCCTACCAGTTATTTGGAGGGATGGGATACAACGGCCCAGGATCTGGCAGACGCACATAGCCGCCTGCGGACATGGACGCGGGAATATGAGCCGCTGAAGATGGACATTGGAGAAACGAGACAAGTGTCAGGATTCCGGCAGTTACTCTAATTAAATCATGAGCCTTGAGCCACACTCCCAAAACTAAAGAGGATTTATTTGAAGGTAACATTCTATTTCTGGCACTAAACTGGGCGTAGCCAACTCTGAGATATGTAATTCACTGTCACCCTTGATCCTGCTTTTCACCCCCACCCCTCTGGGTGTATCATCCAACGAAGCACATCCGTAGCCAAGAGTCATCAATCATGCTCTCCAATTAAGATTTTTTCGTTCAGCCATCTAATCAGTCTTTGAAGAAAATATGAATGGAAGGTACTTTCGATTCCACACTGTTGCCTGCTCTTTGACCACCACCCCTGTTTTTTTTCTATTGTCAACTATAAAAGGTGTATAATAATTATCCAAGACTTTTATGGACAATTATATAAACAGAAGGATTTTGATGAGGAAAGAATTAAGCTTTATCTACAAAATGCTAACCTACCCAAGATATCTGAAGAGACTGAAAAAATGTTAGAAAGTACCATAACAATGATGGAACTAACGGAAGCATTTAATAGGCAGAATAATGGAAAAGCACCAGGCCCAGATGGGCTCCCGGCAGAATTTTATAAAACATTACAAGAATCGTTGAGCACTCCATTGTTAGAAGTTATGAATGAAGCCATGTTAAATAAGAAAATACCCAAAACATGGTCAGAAGCTTATATCACACTTATTCCAAAAGAAGGGGCTGATCCATCACAAATTAAGACCTATAGACCTATTTCTTTACTGAATGCAGATTACAAAATCTTTGCTTCCATCTTGGCAGAAAGGCTCAAAAGATACCTAAATAACTTTATTCATCCTGACCAGAATAGATTCCTGCCAAGGAGACAAATTAGGGATAATATGAGGGTAATTCTGGACACTTTGGAATATTACGAGGCGCATCCTGAAAACTATAAAAGGTGTATACAAAATGTTTGATGAGTTGACAACAAGACGAAGAAAGACAGGGGGGATGTTGGGAGATGAGAGACATAAGGAATGATGGAATAGAGAAAGGCGCAGGGACGTAGGCCCGGAATGGAGGCACGGGCGATGTGAATAACTTTAGGCGGATGTCAGGCAACCAGGGATGAATAGGAGAGGGCGGAGCAACGGAGATATATAATGCGCTGAGAGGCAGCCGCACTCCGCGCTAACTTTGACTGGGATACTTGTTCCCACCTGTTGGGATCAGATTGTTGTCAATAAATCGGGTGCGGCATCTCTAACACATGAGTTAAAGACTGTTTATTTGACACAAATGCTCCAATTCCCCCTGGGAGGATGAGACCTGCAATCAGGGGTGGGTTTGGACCGGTTTGCACGAACCGGTAATTCTGGTGATTAGTTGGCCCCATATCTCTCCTATATTTCCATATTTTGCAGCCCAGCTGGTTCATGCTGCACAATGTATTGCCGCTCCTCAGCTGTTGCAGCAGAAGGTGAGTGTTTTTAAACACTGTGCACGCACGCAAACCAAACCAATTACATCACTGGAGCGCGCTCTCACTGGACCAGTTATTACACCAGTCGAATCCCATCACTGCCTGCAATCCTCTTTGTTGGAACTTCTCTGCGCTTTTTCTAGATCAGTGATAGCGTGTGTGCCGGTACCCACAATCCAGTTGTGCCCCATCACACATGCACACACAACCCCGCCCCGCATTGTTACCTGCACTGCGCATGTACGCACCTCCCAGCTGATTTTCAGTCCATTTGAGGCTGTTTTCGCCCTCCTGGAGGCTTGAGGGAAACCTCTGCAGGTTCAGGAGGCCGAAAAACGGGCTTTTCGGAAATACCGGAAGTGCCAAAATGGGCTCATTTTCAGCCTCCCGAGGCTCCAAAGGCTTCCCTCAAGCCTCTGGGAGGGCGAAACCAGCCTCCCCCAGGCTCCAGAGGCCCTGAAAACAGGCACTTCTGGTAATTCTGGAAGGCCCATTTTTTGGCCTCCGGGGGCTGCAGAGGCTTCCCTCAAGCCTCCGGGAGGGTGAAAACAGCCTCAAATGGGCCGAAAATCAGCTGGAAGGTGCGCACATGCGCAGTGCAGGTAAGTGGGGCTCACGTGCCTGCACAAATGGCTCCGCGTGCCACCTGTGGCACTCATGCCATAGGTTCGCCATCACGGTTCTAGAGTTTCAACATCTTTTTTTTATGTCACGGTAATCAAATTTGGGTGCCTTTCATTCATGGACACATCTGTAGGCCTCTGCAATCAAATTGACTCTTAGCGGCTTCGCTTTGAAAATACTAACAGACCCCGCGTAAGCATTAAAACGGGGCTCTAAAAATAGAAAGGGGAGAAGTGTTTTGCATGCATTTGCTTACATTTGCATTTAATAACACTGAGAGCAGTGAACCTGGGTGCTGAAGCTTTGCCGCAAATTGCTCATCAGTTGCGCCCTCTGATATGGTCCTCGCAATTTCCTCCCCTTTTTGTGGCTTGCTGAGGTTTTATTTTGCAAGAAAACAACCAAGCTCAGAGACCATCAATGATCCCACAGTTGTCATCCTCCTCCTCCTCCTCCTCCTCCTCACAACAAACCCCTCTCCTCCCTCCTTCCTCTATAAACCCATTTCCTTCTAGTACTGATGATGTTACCTAGCTGGGCAATGAAATGTCTACAAGAAAACCACCACGCTCAGAGACCACCAAGGATCCCACAGTCGTTGTCGTCGTATTCCTCCTCCTCCTCCTCCTTGCAAACCCTACTTCCTTCTAGCACTGATGACATTACCTAGCTGGGCAATGAAACGTCTGCCAGAAAACCACCATGCTCAGAGACCACCAAAGATCCCACAGTTGTTGTGGCCATCATTGTCATCCTCCTCCTCCTCCTTCTCGCAAACCCTACTCCCTTTTAGCACTGATGATGTTACCAAGTGGGCCACGAAACGCCTGCCAGAAAACCGCCCAACTCAAGAGAAAACCACCACAGCTCAAGTGGACGCAGGCCTGTTTTCCTTCCCCACGTCAACCCAAACCGGAAGCTTCCTCACGGCACCCACTCTGTCTTCTAGATCCCCGGGGGCCTTTCCCCGTCAACTTACACAGCATGTTGGTCACCTGCCTCCGGCGTGCTTTCTTCTGCTGGAGATGGGCACTCCAGTGGTCCGAGCGGCTTCCGGTTTTGGCCTCCAGCGCCTCCAGCAGCTTCTCCTTCCGTAGCTGCAACCCGATGAGCAGGTAGAGGACGCTGATGACGGCCATGGGGATGAAGAAGAAGAGGATGGTGGTGAGCTGGATGAGGAGGTTGTAGACCACGGGAGACTTCACCAGCGTGCAGGTGTCCGAGTCGGGAACCGGCCCCCATCCGGGCACGTAGAGGGTCTGTATCCCGTGTAGGCTGGTGTTGGGGATGGAACAGACAACAGAGAAGAGCCACACTGTGACAATGACCTTCTGGGCGTGCTTCTTGGTCACCATGTACTTAGCCTTCAGAGGGTGGACCACGGCGATGTAGCGCTCCACGCTGAGGGCCGTCACGTTGAGGATGGAGGCAAAGCAGACGGCCTCGAAGAGCAGGGTCTTGAAGCAGCAGCCCCCGGCCCCTAAGAGGAAGGGGTAGTTGCTCCACATCTCATAGAGCTCCAACGGCATGCCGAGGAGAAGCACCAGCAGGTCCGAGACGGCCAAGCTGAACAGGTAGTAGTTGGTGGGCGTCCGCATAAAGCGATGCCGGATGATGACCACGCAGGTTATAATGTTGCCCACGGCCCCCACTGCGAAAATGAGCAGGTAGGTGGTGCAGACGGGGACGAAGAAACCCGAGCGGCGAGGGCCCAGGTATCTCGTACGCAGCTCCTCGGCGGTCATGTTCAGCAGCTCGCGGTCAACGGATCTCGGTTTTTCCTCGGGTGCGCTTCCGTTGCTTGAGTCTCCGGAAAGCACCAGGCCCAGCAACTCCATGGGGGGGAGGGGGGGAGGGAGGAGAATTGGAGCAGTTGGCCGAGGATGGCAGTTGTTAAATGAAGCATGCAGTCAGTAAGCGAATTTGGGGTTCCTCCCCCCCTTGAGTCAGGCTGGAGAAAAAGAGCAGTTAGTTAGCAAGCTGGCATGGGGGGCAGGGGGCTGTGTGGCAAGTCTGAAAGCTTGAAGTTTTCAGAATATGAGTAGGCCGGGAGTTCTCGACTTACGACCGCAATTGAGGACATTTCTCTTAGCAATCGCAGTTAGACTTATATACCACTTCGCAGTGCTTTTACAGCCCTCTCTGAGCAGTTTACAGAGTCAGCCTCTTGCCCCCCCACCCAACAACAATCTGGGTCCTCATTTTACCCACCTCGGGAGGATGGAAGCAGGGGTGGGATCCTGGGGGCTCGCAGGAGCTCAGGAGAGCCCCTAGCTAAAACCCTGCGAAGCTCAGAGAGCCTCCAATAACCTCAGAAAGACAAGCAGCCAGGGAAAGCTCTTCATAGGCTTAATTGAACTTCTGGGCGTTCAGCCAAGAGCATTTCACAGCTGGTAAAAGTGTGGCAAGCTAGATAAACACTCCACTCAGTAGTTGCAAGGGGGAGACATTGAGAAAATCAGATCACATAGCCACTAGATTCCGAGCGGATTAATCCCCAAATAATAAGAATCACGTAACTCACCGGAAACTCCACTAAGACTCCAAGATCCCTCTCACAGTCACTGCTATTAAGCCTGGTTCACCCTGTCTTTCATTTAAGTATTAAATGCATGAAATAATAAACAACTTTTTGGTATGTATGTATGTATGTTATGTACACACACACACACACACGTACATACATACATACATACATACATACATACATATATATATATATAT
>NW_020769485.1:160692-171241 GCF_900518735.1 Pseudonaja textilis | reverse complement strand
GAAGACAGAAGCCTGAAGATGATGAATGAGACTTCATCGAAATGTTGCCTAGATACTTCCAATCTTACGCGGGAGAAAACCCGAACAACCAAAGATCCATATATATACATATATATACATATATATATATATATATATAAAATGTCTCACCTTTCCAATGAGGATGGAAAGTCCACAACTCTGACAAAATACAGGCAGGCAAGAAGATTCAGTAGTTATAGAGTTAATTCTTTGAAGCAGGCAGTGTTCTTGGCAGTTTCACACACGCTGCCTGCCAAGTCCGACAAGATAACAGGAACATAAATCATGAAGGCTTTCAATAAACAGGATACACCGAAGCTCCACAGAAAAACTCACACTTTGTCCCGTACGGAGCTCTCAGAGAAAACACACCCACTCTTATCCCCTGCGGGGTGTGTCAATCACTTAGCTCAGTCTCTGATTCGTCCCCGCTTCCTGCGTTGCAGCTCACACTTTTTCCTGTGACGTTGTCTAGCATCAAGCCAGCATTCGTCTACTTGATTCTCTGTCAGAGGCTGCTCCGATATGCCCTCCTCCTTCTCCTGATTAGCCTTCAGGCTGTCCCTCTCGGTTATCTGCTGACACCTGAGGCACAATCAGGGAGGAAGGCATTGCCGAAGAGGAAGGTCCTGGGGAGGAAGGCATTCCCAATTCCTCCTCTTCCCCATCGTCTGAGTCTTCTTCCTCTAACAGTGCAGGCTCAAGCCTCAGAGCCACAACATACATACATACATACATACATACATACATATATATAATTAGGGCAAAGAAGTAATGTTGAGTTGGCTTTGCACGCTGAAAACTAGCCCTGTTTCATGACTTCCTGTTTTTCCGAAAATACTGGAAGTGACGAAACGGGGCTAGTTTTCGGCCTGCAAAGCCTGCAGAAGCCTTCAAGCCTTTGGGAGGCCGAAAAAGGCCTCAATCCCGCCAAAAATCAGCTGTGAGGCGCAGTGCAGGTAAGGGGGTGGCGGAGTGGGTGGGTGGATGGGGATTGGCGCACGACGGCAAGCATGCAAGCACACACACAATTTTTGGTACAAGAGCCCCAAAAGGTTAGCCACCTCTGCCCTATGCTATTTTAGACAGGTGGTTGTCCAGTCTCTTCTTAAAAACCACTGGTGAATTGTTCTCACTGTCAGGAAATTTCTCCATAATCACAATTTGTGGCATTTTTTGCCAGTTTCCAGTAAAACATCAAATAACACCTACTGGGGAAAAGCAGGATTCACTTAAAAAGATCATGTTGATTTGTTTAATAACCATACGGTTCACTTTAACAACCATCAGAAAAATTGCCGTAAAATTGGTTTGATTCAACTCATAACTATATGAACCTATGATGAAAATTCCACTTCCAATTGTGGTTGTTAAGTCAAGGATGCTGCTAGCCAATTTCCTCAACAGGGAGTCCTTGATTACAATGATTCATTTAGCGACCGCTCAAAGTTACAACGACCCTGAAAAAGTGACTTTTGAACATTTTTCACAACCATTGCGTAGTTAAAATCCGAATCCTTGGCAACTGGCTCATATTTATGATGGTTTCAGGGTTGTGCCATTTGCAATCTTTCCATCCAGCTTCCGACAAGCAAAGTCAATGGGGGAATCCAAATTCACTTAATGACGGCATGAATTGCTTAACAACTTTGGCAAAAACAAAAGGGAATTTGTGGGTTAGTTGTGGTTGTAAGCAGGGGAGGGATTCTACCTGGTTGGACCAGTTCTATAGAACCAGTTGTTACAATTCTGCGCAGTTCGGAGAACTGGCAAATCGTGCCACTGGCTGGCCCCACCCGTCCCCGCCTCGTCCACTCACTCCTTACCTGGCATGTGCACCATCAAACTTGCCTGCATTTGGTAAGTTGCTATTCTTTCTTTTTTTTCCGACCATCAGCTGTTCTGCTGTGCCAGGAGATTTAGATTAGCAAGAAAGCAGGAAATCGTTTGATTTCTTGCTTTCTAACTAATCTAAAAGCAGAGCTGAGCCTTCCTTAGGATTGAAGCTTTTATTTTTCAGTACAGACTCAGGTAGCAGACTGCAGAAAGGTAGATCTCTGAGTGAATCTGTGATTCTGTGAGCAACTCAATCTGCCTGCCTGCTTTGCCTGATTTTGGGTAAAAGTTGCTCTTTTTAATAAAAAAAATCAATATTTACATACATGGTATGTTGTGAGTTAATTTTATGAGTTTGCTTGCAAGCAAATTTTATGTGACCGACTCAGGTAGCAGATTGCAGAAAGATAGATCTCTAAGTGAATCTGAGATTCTGCAAGCAACTCAATCTGCTTGCCTGCTCTGCCTGATTTTGGGTAAAAGTTGCTTTTTTATATAAAAAAATTCAACATTTACATAAATATTTATAATATTTACATACAAGCCATGTCCAGCCAGTCACATGACCATCAAGCCACATCCACAAATTAGGCCACACCCACAGAACCGGTTGTTAAGAAATTTGAATCCCACCCCTGGTTGTAAGTCAAGGACTAACTATGGCCAATTTCCTGTAATACTCGCAACGGTCCCCATTTTGCAAAGCAAAACAAGAATATACATTCAGGGGAGAAATTTGAGCCCTGCACATTACTTGCTTTTTCAAATTAAACAGAGCAATATTGAAGCACTTGAAATGACTTTCATCTAATTTCTTTGGGGCATAAATTTTCCCACAGAAAAAATGCCACTTGCTTGCTATTTTCATGGCATTAAAAAGTGGATGTGAGGCGATTTTGGCTAAAATATTAATTCCCCCAATGAAGGGAGAAGACACGGAATTACAAGCTGTTGCTTGTTAAAAGGAATACACATAGCTCTCGATTTTAACCAGTTGGGAAATGAGGAAAAGAAGAGAAAATAAAAATTGAAAGTCGAGTAAACCACAGTTTTATTACCCGGACTTAACTAATTCTTTTGCAGAAGATTGAAATTTACGATTCTTAGAGGAAAAAAGCACAGAAATGAAACCGATTCCTAAATAAACACAATATCATGCAATTTTGGTGCAATAAATATATGGTTATCATTTGCAATGAAACTTAACGGGGCGGCCTTAATTGCCACAGCAGGACACAACTGGGTTGTCATGACTGAACAGCTGGTCAAAATTAGCAATTGTCCGTCACTTTCCATTTCTTTGAAGCTCTATTTCTCCCCAAATTAATTTGTTGTTACAGGGATGGCTTGAAATATTTAGAAACGTTAAGCAAAAGGTTGAGGCTGAAATATGTTTGTAATTTTTTTTTCCAGAGCTGTCAGCAGTGAGTCTGTTGCTAGTTGGATCTCCCAGTGAATAATTGGACTATATTCATCGTCTCACCCAAATTCTAGAAATCAAAATCCAGCTCTGGGCAAATGACTGGGTTACTAAACATGAACGTCTTGGGGGGCCTGGCAAAAGAAAGCACAGGATAGTCCTCAGCATACGACGTACGACGGAGTCCAAAGTTCCTACTGCTAGGAGAGACAGTGGCTAAGTGAATTTTGTCCCATTTTGCAGCCTTTCTTGCCACAGTTGCTAAGTAAATCATGCGGTTGTTAAACTAATAGCATGGTTGTTAAATGAATCTGGCTCCCCCCCCCCGGACTTCGCTTGTCAGGAGGTTGCAAATGGGGGATACAGGTGGCCCCGGGACACCGCGACCATCATAAATATGAGACCATTGCCAAGCGTCCGGATTTTGATCATGTGATCCAGGGGATGCTGGAATGGGAAGAGAATAGAATGGAATACAGAAAATGAATGGAACGGAATGAAATGGGAATACAGAAATACAATAGAATAAAATGGGATGGAGTGGGATGGGATAGGATATTGGAATGAAGAATAACATAGAATAGAATATAGAAAACGCATAGAAGAGAATATAGAATAGAATACAGAAAATGAACAGAATAGAATAGAATAGAATATAGAAAACGAATGGAATAGAATATGGAATAGAATATAGAAAATGAATAGAATATAGAATAGAATATAGAAAATGAATAGAAGAGAACATAGAATAGAATAGAATAGAATAGAATAGAATAGAATAGAATAGAATAGAATAGAATAGAATATAGAAAATGAATGGAATAGAATATGGAACAGAATATAGAAAATGAATAGAATATAGAAAATGAACAGAACAGAATAGAATAGAATAGAACATAGAAGATGAACAGAACAGAATAGAATAGAATAGAACAGAATAGAATATAGAAAATGAATAGAATAGAATATAGAAAATGAATAGAATATAGAAAATGAACAGAACAAAACAGAATAGAATATACCCTGTTTCTCCAACAATACAGCCTCCCCCAATAGGAAGTCCCAGCATGTTTTATAGACATGAAATGAAATTAAGCCCCACCCCCAAAATTAAGGCCTATATTAAAACATGTAAAATGGTGGGGACATGGCAGCGGGGCTTGCTGTTAGGAAGCACTTTTGTTGCATACCCGGATATGATGCTGCCTGGGTTGACCCCGATACGAAGCGCCCCACCAACGCCGAGGTCAACCTCCAAGCCATCGCCGCCCGCCCGAAGATGCAAGGGGGGGGGAATTAAGTCACCCCCGAAAAGACGGCCTAGCAAGTGGGGGAGGGGAATTAAGTCACCCCTGAAAAGACGGCCTAGCCATTTTTTCGGGGCTCAAAAAAAAATAAGACCCGGCCTTATTATATGAGAAACACGGTAGAAAAAATAGAATATAGAATAGAATATAAAAAAAGAATAGAATAGAAATTAGAAGAATAGAATATAGAAGATGAATAGAATATAGAATAGAATATAGAAAATGAACAGAATATAATAGAATACAAGATAGAAAAAAATAGAATAGGATATAGAATATAGAAAATGAACAGAACAGAATATAATAGAAGATAGAAAAAAATAGAATAGAATATAGAATAGAATATAGAAAATGAACAGAACAGAAGATAGAAAAAATAGAATAGAATATAGAATAGAATATAGAAAATGAATTGAACAGAATATAGAAAATGAATTGAACAGAATATAATATAGAAAATGAATTGAACTGAATAGAATATAGAAAACGAATAGGATAGGATAGGATAAGATAGGATAGGATAGGATAGAATTCTTTATTGGCCAAGGGTGATTGGACACACAAGGAATTTGTCTCTGGTGCAGAAGCTCACAGTGTAAAGATTCCCCTCGCACATACGCGCTAGTCATTTCTGGCTCTAGGGGGCAGTGCTCACCTCCATTACAAAGCCAAAGAGCCAGCGCTGTCCGAAGACGTCTCCATGGTCATGTGGCTGGCAGGACTAAACTCCTTCAAAGGCGCATGGAGCGCTGTTTCCTTCCCACCAAAGGGGTCCCCATTTTTCTACTTGCATTTTTTTAAACGCGCTTTCAAACTGCTAGGTTGGCAGAAGCTGCTGAGACAAGGAATGGGAGCTCACTCTGCGATGCGGCGCTAGGGGTTTGAACCGCTGAACTGTCGGGCCTTTCGGATCGACAAGCTCACACTGTACATAAAAGCAATAAGTGTGGGGAAAAAAGTTATAAATCACATTTTTTTCAGCGCTGTTGTAACTTTGAACTGTCACTACATGAATGGTTGTTAAGTCGAGGACGACCTATAAGACTTTGATTCTCAGAATCTCCATTTAGCACATTTTGGACGAAAGAGAAAAAAAGAAAACATTTATCTTTCTGATTTCATTTCCAAACCGCCAGACCTCATTTCCAAAGAGGCCCAAATCTGATTTACAGTGCTATGTCATTTGTGCTCATTTGTAATACAGGCGTTAATTTTCCAGCTGATATTTTTATAACAGCTGAAAATGTCATTTGCATGCTTGCTGTACTAGGTGGAGGTTGCAGATTTCAAGCAAAAGATGTTAATTGTACCTTTGCACAATTGACATAAATTGTACCCGTAATGTAAATCCGGACTGAACAGACTCTGGGATCAACGGATATTTCTGCTCTCCAACAACCTATTAAACTGATTTTACTACAACTGAAGTATCAACTAACCATAGAAGTGTACCAAGACGATGGGCAAAAAAGTCAAAATGGCGGTTGTGCCCAAGAGATTAAAGCCCCATTATTTTTTAACATCCCCAAATTTACCAGCACAGTAAATCACAGAAAAGTTGAAATAAGATTAAATCCAACCAATTTAGGATGTTTTATATATATATGGATATATATATATATGGATATCCAGTGAGTGTGCTACACAAGGCGTTATGTCTCCTCTTTCCCCCTCATACATCAATCAATCAGAATAGAGCTGGAAGGGACACCGGAGATCTTCTAGTCCAACCCCCTGCTCAAGCAGAAGACTTTTTCTAACTTTGCTCATCCGAAGGTCGCAAAAGGGGTGTGATGACTCAGGATGTGGCACAAAAATAACAAAGTCACCATAAATTCCCTTTAATGCCTCCAACTTAGTCCACAACGTCCAATTATCCTCGGCGGGAGATAAAACTCTGCCAAAAACAGCCTACGAAAGGAAGAAATGCAGTTTGAACCCAAACTACAGATAAAGTAGAAATAAAAAAAACCCAACACAAACCACGCTGAAGTAATTAACACAACAAACCAGGATAATAACTTGCAGACTTCCAAAAGATAATGAGGCATACACAGTTGGGAGGATGCCAAATCCCAGATAAGCCTCGACAAAGATAATGCATGCTTTGCTTCCAGCAACTTTGCCATGCGCAGTTTGCCCCTTTAAACAGTCTTCCCAGCTGCAGCCCATGAAGGGGATCAGGGCCACTTCCTCCCCCATAAGTCACGTCGCTCCCTTCTCCATTCCTCCCTGCGTGCCCTTGGATGAAGAGGGGATGGGCCTGGGTCTTCCTCTGAATGCCCAGCCGCACTGTGCCCTTCCCCAGTTTCCTCCACAGCCACCGGAGCCACACTCCCACTCCATCGGCTGTTCCACCTCTCCCTCGGAATCAGATTCCAACTGGGGCATGACAAGTGTGACTCCTGAGACACTGTTCTGACCTAGGCTTCCTTAGAAAGCATAAAACACAATCTTAAGTTCTGCCAAAACCTATTTTTTATTTCCACAGCTGTGAATTACGTTCATTCACAGCCTGCCAGGCTTCACAAACTGTCTTTCAGGGGAAGGTTGATAAACACCCACCTTATCGCCCTTGGAATGCAGTCAGAGAACTAATTGCCAGATGCAGGGCAAGGCCAAACTTGACCCAGAGTCAGACAGTAACTTTTCAAAGCTTGAATCGACCAGACGAACTAGTTGCTTCCTGCAAAAGCTCACGTCCCGTTCGCTCCTCTTTGACGTCCTATGGGAGGGGCCAATCATCCCCAAGGTGTGGCCTTCCTCCTGAGTCAACCCTGCTTTCTCAATTGTTCTGGTTTTCTGGTAGCCCTGAGCATGCACAGGGTGGGAACCAGTTCTAGAAGCTCCCCCCGCCTCACTGCTGTCTGAGCCCGAAGGCAGCTGATGACTGCCAGCCTTCCCTGGCCCCATCTCTGCCTCCAATGCAGAGCCCTCGTCCGGGCCTTCCTCAGCCTCCAAGACTGGCCCAGTTCCTCCCTAACCTCCTTGCCACTGTCTGACTTGGCTGCCAGCTCCATCAGCCGCTGCCAGGCCACAACACCATCATAAATAGGAGTCGGTTGCCAAGGAGCCGAATTTTAATCACTGCAGAGATGCGACAACGGTCATAAGTGTGGAAAAACGGTCAGGAGTCGCCTTTTTTTTTTTTCAGTGCCATCATAACTTCGGACAATCACGAATGGTCATTACGTCAGGGATTCAGGGGTGGGATTCTTCCAGTTCGGACCAGTTCTATAGAACCGGTTGTTACGATTCTGCACAGTTCGGAGAACCAGCAAATCACACCACTGGCTGGCCCCTCCCCTCCCTCCCCACCCCACCCTGGAGGCTTCCCTGAGGCCCAGTCCGGGGTAGTATTCAGGGGGTTGGGGGAGGGAGAAGTGGCCTGAGAGCAGAGCGGAACCTTCCTTAGGATTGAAGCTTCTATTTTTTTCAGTGCAGACTCAGGCAGCAGATGGCAGAAAGGTAGATCTCTGAGTGAATCTGTGATTCTGCAAGCAGCTCAATCTGCCTGCCTGCTTTGCCTGATTTGGCGGGTAAAAGCTGCTCTTTTTTTAAAAATAAAAAATTCAATCTTGACATATATATTTACAATGTTTACATACAAGCCACGCCCAGCCAGTCACGTGACCACCAAGCCACACCCACAAATTAGGCCACACCCACAGGACCGGTTGTTAAGACATTTGAATCCCACCCCTGCAAGGACTAGCGGCATTCGTTTATTAAACAGGTTGACGGAGCCACTCAGGTTGTGCTCGGTGACTGTGGAAGTCTGGGTTGGTTTTGGTGCATTGTCTGTTCTGCAGCCCCTTCCAACTTTTATCCCCCTCCCAATGCAGGAAAGTGACTCAAACTTGTGATCCCACCTCCAAGCTGTCAAGCCCCAGTGACTTTGCTGATGGATAGAGCACGATATTTTCTTTTTTAATTTTTTTAAACTTAATTACATTCCTTAGTGCTTTTAATAAACACCGTGTTATCCGGGTATTTAATTTAATTTGCTTAGCAATACAGATTCCCTCTCTTATTCTCCACCCCGTTTTTTTCCTCCAACCGCTGCTAAACTAAGTTCCGCGTTAAGATAATATTCCGTGTCCTCTTTCTATTTGATTTTCAGGGTACGTCTAGCCCCTTTCTACCCAATCTAATAATCTTCTATCTTAATTATCTCCTCATCTTGCGGTGTTTCTTTATTTTCCCAATATTTCGCAAAGACCATCCTCGCTACTGCTGCTAAGACGCGTCATATTAACCGCACACTTTTCTTATTAAATTTTTTTTCTTTCTGATATCATCCCTGATTAAAAAGAGTTCAGGCTTGAAATCTGCATCTTTCCCTACGATAAAAATGTGCCCGTGTTTTGATTACATTTCCGACATCTGCTAGACATATTTTTAAACGTTTTCATTAACCTGGCGGGTGGCGCCCAATTTTCCCAAGCCACCTTCCAGCTGTTTTAATGCTACCGGTCCAAAATCAAGCCACAAAATTCCACTTTGATCTCTTTCGTGGATGGAAGGGGGAGGAAAACATGGGGGGTGGGTGGAGAAAGAGCGGGCGTGGGACACAGACCGACATCACCTGATCTCCATCGTATTTTATCCCTGCAGCAAGGCCAACCTGCCATTTTTGCTTCAGAGCAAATCAAGTCACTTTACTGAGGTCATTAGCCACTAGAATATTTTTTTTAAAAAAGAGAGAGGGGAGAAAATCATTTTTGAATATCCAGAACATTCCGTACAGCAGGGGCCGCCCACCTTTTCGACCTCAGGGACCATCAAACTCATAATTTTAAATCCCGCAGAGCAGAGACCCTGGGAAAATGCCCCCCAAAGTCTGCAGGAAAATCCCCCAGCCCGTTTTCCTACCGATCGATCTTTCTTATTTCTTAGAGAGAGAGAGAGAGAGACTTTTGGCTTCATGCAAGGAAAGCAGCAGGAGCCGCAGAAGTCTTTCTTTCTCTCCTCCAAACGCCGCCAGAAAGGAGTCTTTGCCGGCGCAGCCTCTTGGAGCAGGAGGCCTTGCAGGGTCCCAAAGACTCATTTCTGGCGGAGTTTGGGGGAGAGAAAGAAAGACTTTGGCTGCTTTCCTTGCATGCAGCCAAAAGCAGAAGAAGAAAGAAGTGGAAAGAAGCAGCCCGGTGGCCAGGCCAGGTACGTGGGGCGAATGGGGCAAGTTCCCCCCCCTGCCCTTCCCCCCTCCCCTCACCACCTCGTGTTGTGCACAGATGCAAGCCTTGTGTTCCCGCTGGCCATGTGGGCGGCTCAGCCTTGTGTTCCCGCGTAGCCTGGATTAATTGCTTTGGGGGGGACATTTCTCTGCAGATCACGCAAATTTTCTCGCGGACCACCAGTGGTCCACAGCCCACTGGTTGGCGACCTATGCCATGCAGGTATTCCTCAACATACAGCAGTTCGTTTACTGACCATCCGAAGTTACAACAGCCCTGGAAAAAAAAGTGACTCCACCATTTTTTCACACTTACGACCATTGCAGCTTCTCCACTGTCACAAATTCAGGAGCTTGGCAATGGACTAATTTTTATGATGGTTGCAGAGTCCCAGAGTTGTGGGATCCCCTTTCGTGACCTTCTGACCAGCAAACTTAACAGGGAAGTGGAGTCACTTAAACAATGGCGGGACTAACTTAACGACTTCCAGGATTCACTTAACAACGGAGGCAAGAAAGGTTGTAAAATGGGGCCACCGTCACTTTGCAACATAAATTTGGGGGCTCAATTGTGGTCATAAGTCAAGGACTACCTGTAACAAATAAAGAGGAGTGATGCATTAAAAAATGCTAAAAAGCATGATTCCATTAGTTAAAACTAATGTAAAATCTAGAATTACAGAGGCCCTAACCAATCTAAGGAAGATACAATAAATAGAATGGAATGGAATGGAATGGAATGGAATAGAATAGAATAGAATAGAATAGAATAGAATAGAATAGAATAGA
>NW_020769485.1:130113-142483 GCF_900518735.1 Pseudonaja textilis | reverse complement strand
GGATGAAGAGGAAAGGAAAGGATAGGATGAAGAGGAAAGGAAAGGAAAGGAAAGAAAGGAAAGGAAAGGAAAGGAAAGGAAAGGAAAGGAAAGGAAAGGAAGGGATGGATGAAGAGGAAAGGGAAGGAAAGGAAAGGAAAGGATGAAGAGGAGGAAAGAAAAGGATAGGATAGGAAAAGATAGGAAAGAAAAGGAAAAGAAAGGAAAGGAAAGAGGATAGAAGAAGAGTAGAGTAGCATTAGAATTAAAATTATTTATTGGCCAAGGGCCAATAAATGAACATACAAGGAATATTTTGAACATATGACATGGGGATGTCGCAATGGTCATTAAGTCTGAAAAACAGTCACAAGTCAGTGCCATTGTAACTTCAAATGGCCATTAAACGAACTGTAAGTCCAGGACTACCTGTACTCAAATCTTCGTCAAAATTTATCGATCCCTTTCTGATATTCTGTTAATTTTCGCGAAAGTCCTAGCATGCTTTTCCTTCAACTAAAAATGTCTTCATTTATAAATATTATAAGATCCTCCGTTGCTTCTCCTGAGCAAACTAACATGGTTTTTTTTTTATCTGTTTCCTTTTAGAATGACTTAGATACTGATTGTTGTTGATTGTGTGCATTTAGTATTTTTTAATTAACTTTAATCCGCTTTGGGAAGGCTTTTGTTCTGAACAGCAGGATACAAAGATATTAAAGACTGATTACATATCAGGATTGCGTGAGTTAAGAAAGTATGGGGGCTGCAAAGCCCTCCTTCCCTCAGATTATATCATTCAGCTATTGTTTTTAAATTCAATTGCTTTTTTTTTTTTAAAAAAAGACCAAAGTCTTCTTAGAACCGAGCTGGTAGCAAAATGCACACATCTGTAGAGCTGTTTTTATTAGCAGCAATGTGGAAATAGTTTGGCCCTGACCTCTGCAGGGGGGTGGTCTTTTAATTTAGCAGCCTATCCCCGTGATGGCGAACCTATGGCACGTGTGCCACAGGTGGCACGCAGAGCCATTTGTGTCGGCACGTGAGCTGCAGGTAAACTTGCCTCACTGCGCATGTATGCACCTCACAGCTGATTTTTGGTGGGTTTGAGGCCTTTTTCAGCCTCCCAGAGGCTTGAGGAAGGCTTCTGTAGGCTTTGAAGGCCGAAAACTAGGCCCGTTTCGTCACTTCCTGTTTTTCTGGAAATACCAGAAGTGACAAAACAGGCCTAGTTTTCGGCCTTCAAAGCCCGCAGAAGCCTTCCTCAAGCCTCCGGGAGGCCGAAAAAGGCCTCAAACCGGCCGAAAATCAGCTGTGAGGTGCAGTGCTGAGAAGGAGTGGGTGGGTGGGGATTGCATGCACGTGCGTAGGGGGTGTGGGGAGGCGTGCATTGCCTTCTGGGTGCTGGCACGCGAGCGCGAGAGCAAGTGTGTAAGCGCGCACACAATTTTTGGCACAGGAGCCGACAAAGGTTAGCCACCACTGACCTATCCTATCAACTGAAGATTTCCCGATGGTCTCCCATCCAAACAGTATTCAAGTTTGATCCTGCTTCAGATATTGAGACCAAGACAGGATCCTTATCTGCGAGATTCTGTAAATTGCTTAGAGAGGGCTGGAAAGAACGGCGAAGCTGTATATAAATCTAAGCGCTATTGCTCTTTCTTCCTCCCTCCCTCCCATGGTGGGACAGTGGTTAGAATGCAGGATTTCAGGCTGGCAAGTCGTATACAAGTCTAAGGGCTTTTGCCCTTCCTTCCTTCCTTCCTTCCCTCCGTCCTGTCCTGTCCTGTCCTGTCCTTCCCTTCCCTACCATGGTGGTGCAGGAGTTAGAGTGCAGCATTGGAGGTAAATTCTGCCCTCTGCCAGCAGTTCGATCCAGACTGGTTCAAGGTTGACTCAGCCTTCCGTCCTTCCGAGGTGGGTAAAATGAGGAGCCAGATTGTTGAGTGCAAGAGGCTGACTCTGTAAACCGCTTACGAGAGGGGCTGTAAAACACGGTGAAGCGGCACATAAGTCTAAGTGCTGTTGCTATTCCTCCTACGTTGCTATCTGTAACTGGAGAAGTGGTTCACCTGGCGTGCGACCACACAAGATTCAGACAGGCGCCTGGAAGCACATACGTATTTTTCTTTTCTTATATGTATCCATGTATTCCTAACTATGTTTTTACTTATGGCTATTATCTTGTAAGCAATTGACAAATAAAAAATAAATAAGTAAATGTTTCTCCTGCAGGCACAGAGCTGGAATTTTGCCTGGTATTGGAGGTGTTCTGTATAGAAATCTACATACTCGAAATCCGGCAACCCGGATTGGCTAAAACGCACTGCCACCGGATTGGCTGAGTGCGCGGCACTGATTGGTCGCTCGGGATCGCCCGCGATTGGCTGAGCCGATCGCGGGCGATTCAAAACGACCCGATTGGCCGCAGCACTCAGCAGAAGGTCTTTTTAAGCCGCGCTTCTTCCCCACTTGCCCGTCTTGTGTTTTACCCGAATAAAGAGCTGAACCAAGTCACTGCCTCGCGTCCTTTGTGCGTATGAGATATACGACACTGGCGACGAGGATGGGATCCTAGCAAATCCCACACCGCACGTGGCCCACGGAACCGCAACCGGCAACATGGCCAGCGGCAACGTGCCACCCGCTCCTTTCAACGCCGCTACTGAAGAATGGGAATCTTACATCGACCGATTCCTCATGTTCTTGGAGAGCAACAATCTCAAGGACGCGAACGGACAGAGAAAACGGGCCGTTTTTCTCACGCACTGCGGCCCCGCGGTTTTCAAAATGGCAAAAGCCCTTGCCAAGCCGCTCGATGTGAAGGTCATGGACTGGGACGACCTCGAACCCCTGCTGAGGAGCCACTACGCACCCGCTGTGCCCACCCTCATTCGTCGGCACGAATTCTACCGCCGCGACCAGAAGCAAGGTGAGAGCGTCAGCAAGTTTGTGGCAGAGCTCAGGGACCTCGGAGGGCTATGCGGGTTTACCGATCTAGACGAAGCCCTGAGGGACCGCGTCGTCCTCGGCCTCCGGGATTCCGTCCTGCAAAGCCGGATCATGGCAAAAGGCGACATCTCCCTCGCGGATGCCCTCGCAGACGCCACGGCAGCAGAAGCGACCCGGAGATCCGCAGCCCAACTGAAGCAAACCAGCACCGCAGAACGGACCACCGCAGCCGCGACCGACGACAACTACCGAACAGCCACCTCCACGCACCACGGCGACCTCGAGTCCTCCTCAGGCTCGGAAGACGACGAGGAAGATGTCCATCGCATGCAGACGGGGCGCGACCGGCGCGACCCACGGAACCGAAGATCAAAGTTCCAGTGTGCCGGCTGCGGGGGTGAGCATCCAAGGTCAGAATGCCGTTTTTTAGACGCGATCTGCCGCCATTGCGACAAACGGGGACACATCGCAAAGGTCTGCCGCCTAAAGAGGAACCACAGCCCCCGCCACCGAGACACAACCCCCCGAAGACGCGACACCACCAGGCGCAACAACACTCCACCAAGAAACCGCGATCGGGACAGCGAGAGCCGCTGGAGCCGGGAAGCGAGGAACCGCCGTTTACACGAAGGCCGCCAGCGTGAGGAAACCCACCAAACGGTCATCGTCGGCCATTCCTCCAACTGGGACAGCCGGAAGGTCCACGTGGAGGTCGAGATCGAGGACCGCCCCTGCAAAATGGAAGTCGACTCCGGGTCGTACCTGTCCATGGTCGCATGGCGGGAAATTAAGCGACTAGTACCTTCCATGAAGCGGCACGAGCTGGAGAGCCAAACACTCGTCCTCAAAGATTACCAGGGGAATCGCATCCCCGTGGTGGGGACCGGGCACTTCAAGGTCACTTTTAAAGGGCGCACCAAAATACTTCCGCTAACAGTCGTCGAACGAGACCGCCCCAGCCTATTGGGACTACAATGGTTTGCGCCGCTGGGACTAGAAGTGACCGGCACCAACCACATCGCCGAAGCAGACTGGGAGGAACAGCTCGTGCGCGACTTCCAGGAGGTCTTCGACGGGAACCTAGGCAAGTACCGGGGCCCCCCAATATCGTTCAGCCTAGACCCCACCATTGCACCCATCCGCCTCAAACCCAGGCGAGTACCTTTCGCCCTCCGACCCAAAATCGATGAGCAATTAAACAAGCTCATCGAACAGGGAGTCCTCGAGGCCACAGATCATGCCCGATGGGAGACCCCCATAGTCACCCCGATAAAGCCAGACGGGTCGGTGAGAATCTGTGGGGACTACAAGGCCACCCTAAACCGCGCGCTACAACAAAGCGCCTACCCCGTCCCAGTAGTACAACACCTCTTGCACTCACTGGGAGGAGGCAGGGTCTTCGCCAAACTCGACCTGGCACAAGCCTATCAGCAACTGCCGGTAGACGAGGAAACCGCCGAAGCGCAGACAATAGTCACACACCGGGGGGCCTTCCGCTGCAAGAGGCTGCAATTCGGAGTCAGCGTAGCCCCGGGGGTATTTCAAAGCCTGATGGAAAGACTCCTCCGGGGCATAAAAGGGGTGGTGCCGTACTTTGACGATGTATTGGTAGCCGGGGCTGATCGGAAACAATTAGAGGGCCGCCTACGGGAAGTACTGAGGAGATTCCAAAACGCGGGGCTCAAGGTTAAGAGAGAGAAGTGCCAACTGCACACAACAAGGGTCGAGTTCCTGGGGTATTTACTAGATCAGCATGGAATCCACCCCACCGAGGGCAAAATAAAAGCCATTAAAGAAGCCCCGAAGCCCCGAAACAAAACAGAATTACAAGCGTTCCTGGGGTTAATAAATTTCTACAATGTTTTCCTGCCCCAAAAGGCGACCGCGGCGGAGCCATTGCATAGGCTGCTCGACAAGGCAGCCACCTGGACGTGGGGGAGACGAGAAGAGGACGCCTTCAACAGAACCAAGGACCTTCTCACATCAGACGCTGTCCTCATCCAGTACAGCGAGACACTCCCCATCACGGTAACGTGCGACGCATCCCCTTTCGGAGTAGGAGCCATCCTCAGCCACACCCTCGCAGACGGAAAAGAAGCGCCCATCGCTTTTTTCTCGAGGACCCTCTCAAAACCCGAACGAAACTACAGCCAATTGGATAAGGAGGCTTTAGCCATCGTCGCGGCCGTAAAGAAATTCCACGAATACCTTTACGGCAGGACCTTCACCATAATCACGGACCATAAACCACTGCTGGGAATACTGGCAGGAGACCGGGCCACACCAATCATCCTCTCCCCAAGGATGACAAGGTGGTCCGAATTTCTTGCCGCCTACAATTACCGACTAATCCACCGCCCCGGCAAAACAATTCCGCACGCAGACGCCCTCAGCCGCACACCGTTGCCAACCCTGGACGACGACCCAGCACCAACCACGTCTACCCTGAGCATCGAGACCTTACCCAACCTACCCCTGACCGCGTCAGACATTGCCCTAGCAACCAATAAAGACAGACGTCTGGCGCAGGTCCTGAGATGGGTGGGGAAAGGCTGGCCAGAAAAAGAGGAAGACAGCGAGTTCAAAGCTTACCGGAGCCGACAAACAGAACTGTCAACACAAAAAGGTTGTTTATTGTGGGGGGACAGGGTCGTAATCCCGGAAAAATTACAAAAAAAAGTCCTAAGCATGCTACACGAAGGGCACCCCGGCATCGTTAGGACAAAAGCCCTGGCCAGAAGCCACGTCTGGTGGCCAGGGATGGACAAAGAGATCGAAGCCTGGGTAGCCTCCTGCAAGCAGTGCCAGGAATCAAGACCAAACCCCCCCGCCGCCCCGAGCCGAGAGTGGGAAACCCCCAGGGGTCCATGGTCCCGAATCCACGTAGATTTCGCGGGACCAACCAAAGGACACACCTTCCTGATAACCGTAGACGCTTACTCAAACTGGCTGGAGGTAAGCAACATGAAGACGACCACCACAGACTCCGTCATCAGAGAACTCAGCAAACTCTTCGCAACCCACGGCCTCCCAGATGTCATCGTATCGGACAACGGCCCCCAGTTCACCGCACTACCGTTCGAGAAATTCCTAGCAGAACGAGGAATCCGACACGCATTAACAGCGCCGGCACACCCGGCGGCGAACGGTAGGGCGGAGAAAATGGTCCAATTCACAAAAAAGACCATCCAAAAGATCGAAACCGGCGACATACAGGACAAGATAAATCGAATGCTCCTAATTCAACACATAACCCCGAGTACCACAACAAACAAGAGCCCAGCGGAGCTATTAATGGGAAGAAAACTGCGATCCCCGCTCGACCGCCTGCACCCCACATACAACCCGGAAAGACCCCCTGATTCTACCAGCAAACACAGAACATTCTCACCGGGAGACAAGGTTTACGCAAAAAACCTCACCGGAGACCCCCTCTGGGTACCGGCAACGATCACCCAAGCAACAGGGCCACTCTCGTACCGCCTCCAAACAGCTGACGGACGAGCGTGGAAGCGCCACATCGACCAACTGAGATCAAGAACCACCGCGGGAAACACAACCGACACGCAGATACCAGGTACAGAAGGGAACCGGCAGGACACCAACCAAGAGGGGAGGGAAGACCCCAAAGAACAAACCCACCCGAAAAGGAACCAGCAGTACTCACCACCTGAAGAACCGGAGAGCGACCCACTCGAAGCCTCGCCTGGAAGGAGCAGCCGAGCCAGCTCAACCGACCCCGGAAGCCCGAGCGGGAGCAGCCAAGCCAGCTCAACCAGCCCGGAAAAGCCGAGCGGGAGCAGCGGAGCCAGCAGCTCGACCGACCCGGGAAGACCAGGAGGGAGCCGCGGCGAGAGGCCTGACTCACCCTTCCAGGCGGTTCCATCAACGAGGCGGAGAGCGACAGGAGTCCCACCCGAACCGGCCAACAACCAGATGACAACTGACCAACGCAAGTCAAGTAGGAAAATACGGAGCCCCGCCTACTTACGGGACTACGTCACGTAGGACCAAACCAAGAGGGGAGGGGTGTTCTGTATAGAAATCTACATACTCGAAATCCGGCAACCCGGATTGGCTAAAACGCACTGCCACCGGATTGGCTGAGTGCGCGGCACTGATTGGTCGCTCGGGATCGCCCGCGATTGGCTGAGCCGATCGCGGGCGATTCAAAACGACCCGATTGGCCGCAGCACTCAGCAGAAGGTCTTTTTAAGCCGCGCTTCTTCCCCACTTGCCCGTCTTGTGTTTTACCCGAATAAAGAGCTGAACCAAGTCACTGCCTCGCGTCCTTTGTGCGTATGAGATATACGACAGGAGGTTTACCTGGTTTTTCAGGAACCATGAAAAACCACGAATGTGCGTTGCTAAATTCTGCATGCCATGCCTGAGATAATCCATGGCTGGCAAGAGAACGATCGACTTGGCCTGGCACGGCAGAGAACTAAAAGAACCAAAAAACAAAACAAAACCAGAAGCCACCAATTTTAGGCTCGGCGCAGAGGAAAGCTGCCTTCGTCAGCTTATTATTAAAAGTCAGGTTGTGCGTTTGATGTAGCGAGAAGTCCTTTAGTGTCCAAAGTGTGGTTCATTACCCGGGAATTTATGACAGACCCTCCTCCTCGATACAGAGAGGTCACTCAGGGCAGAAGAGTCTGGAGTTTACAGAACATAGCAGAATACAGCATAATATTTGAAAGGGACCTCGGAGGTCTTCTAGTCCAACCCCTGCTCAAGCAAGAAACCTTATACCATTTCAGACAAAATGGCTCTCCAGTCTCTTCTGAAAAGACTCTGGGGTTGAAGCACCCACAATCTCTGGAGGCAAGTTGTTCCACTGATTGGTTGTTCTCACCGTTAGGAAGTTTCTCCTTAATTCCACATGTTAGAAATAAGTCAATTCAAAAATAAAATCGTATAGAAGATGATTAAAGGTTTCGCAAGTGGGGGGTTGGACCGGCTGACCTTGCGGTGTCCCTTCCAATTCTGTTCATCTGTTATGAAATGAAATGCATTTCCTTGTATACACATGCTTTGCTTTGATACTTTTGGCATGCTCCATTGTTAAGCCTTTTGATATTTTTATCTTATGCATGTGCCTTTTATATTATGATGTTGAGTCTCAAGAAGAAGCGAACTTGGGTGATGAGATGAAACTGTATATAAAGTCTGTTTTGCGGTTCTAAAGGTGTGGCTTTTGATTTTGAATCTGCTTGTTAAGGTTCTAAAGACCACCTACCCTTTGCAAACCGTCTTGTTATTTCTTTTTAATAAATCCCCTTCGTTTTCAACGATCCAAGTTTTTTTTTGTTGTTGTTGGCTTTGAGTTATTTCCATCACACGTTGTTTCTCTCCTTCGTTAGTTTCCATCGGTTACTTCTTGTCCTGTCTTTGGAGACTAGCTTGACTCCCTCTTCTTTGGGGCAGCCCCTTAAATATTGGAAGACCGCTATCGTGTCACCCTTAGTCCTTCTTTTCCTTAAATTACACCTGTCCAATTCCAGCAACTGTTCATGGTATGGTTTAGCTGTGCTGTCCAGCCAGTATATGGGAATTGGATAGTTAGGTAGCAATTGGGAGCTGTTCCCTTAAGAGAATGCGTCATGGGAAATGTAGCTAAGGTATCCTGGGAAATGTAGTCCATGTCGCGTGACCACATCTGTAATCTAAATTGTCCCGCGATGGGTTGGGGGAATTTTCCTCACTCTTGGCTGAACTCATGGACTCCTGGTAACTGTTCTACTTCTATCGTTACAAGATGGGAGAAAAAGAATAGGAGACAAACCATCTTTTTACCTACAAGACAGATATGTAAAGGATTGGTCATTAAAGGAGAACTTCATCACAAATGTGAGTTATGAGGATACCCGATGAACCAATAAAAGTACTTTGTTATGGATGTGTTGTGGAGTTTATCTATCTGCATCTGTACAGGATACAGAACATTAGCTTCCAGTCCATTAATCATCTTCGTTGCTCTTCTCGGCATTTTTTTTTTAAGAGGGTCAACATCTTTTTTTTATATATATATCACGGTGACCAAAACTGGACGCAGAATTGAATGCCTTTAATTAATGGACATTATTTGTATGCTTCTGCAATCAAACTGACTCTTAGTGGCTTCGCTTTGAGAATGCAAAAATAGAAATGCACAATTACAGCATGACAGAGTTGAGAGAATCAAGACACAGAGGTTACTCAGGGCAGAAGAGCCTGGAGTTTGCAGAATAGAGCAGAAGACAGCGTAACATTTGAAAGGGACCTCGGAGATCTTCTAGTCCAACCCCTGCTCAAGCAAGAAACCTTATACCATTTCAGACAAAATGGCTCTCCAGTCTCTTCTGAAAAGACTCCGGGGTTGAAGCACCCACAATCTCTGGATGCAAGTTGTTCCACTGATTGGTTGTTCTCACCGTTAGGAAGTTTCTCCTTATTTCTAGGCTGGATCTGTCCTTGATAAGTTGGTTTCTATAAACGAATTTGTTACGCAGGTATTCTTCAATTTAAAACAGCTGGTTTAGTGACTGTTGTTGTTGTTGATGATGATGCAGTCCTTATCTGATAGGATAAAAAGATAAAAATGAATTGGTCTTGTATGGTTTAAACCAGGGGTGGGATTCAAATTTTTTAACAATCGGTTCTGTGGGTGTGGCTTAGTTGGTGGGTGTGGTTTGGTGGTCCTGTGACTGGCCGGGCGTGGCCAACTCAACATCACTCACATTGAGGCATGCATCTCCTCGCCTGGCCTCTCATGACTGTGGGGATGCTGCAGGAGCCGTAAGTGTGAAAAATGGTCATAAGTCACTTCTTTCAGTGCCATTGTAACTTTGAATGGTCACTCCACACAAGCAAAGTACCAACAAAGGAAGGGAAAAAAACTCCAGAGAAGTTCCAGAGACAGGAAGTCTAGTCCTGCCCAGAATGTAATAAGGGTTAACGGAGAGTCAGTTTCTGTAAGCAACACCAGAATGTTTCCTTCCTGCCTTCCTTACAGGATTAGCCCAGTAATTTCTTCCAACAACCGGTTCTCCAAACTGCTTAGAATGTTAACAACCGATTCTAGTGAATAGGTGCGAACCTGTAAAATCCCACCCCTGTTTTAAACCTGGCAATTTTAAGACCTGTGAACTTCAACTCCCAGAATTCCTCAGCCAGTCAACAGATAAATTTTCTTAGTTAAATAGCATTATCTAACAATGGCTTTGCTGTGTGTTTTTCCTTCCATGTTGTGCTTAACTAGGTTTTTGCAACCCAGAACCCACAGCTCTCTGTGGGAGTTGAAGTCTCTATTGCTAGCAATGAAATCCTAGGTCTCTTTCAGCCTCCACCCCGCAAGGGGCTGACATTTTGACACTCAAACACATCCTTTGTTGGCACCCCTGCCCTCAACCAAGCCACTTGCAGACTTTCAACAACTGCATTTGCCCGGTAGGAAGGCAGAGGGTGGATTAAGTTAATAATTAATTTAATAATAATCAATACCTTTGTGTGAATGGAGTAAGAATACGCATGCTGAATCTTACAACGGACTTCTGAAGCTTTGATTTAACACCACAGGTTTACAGTTGCTCCAAGCCACCTACGAAATGCGACATTTTCCGACTTGTTATCTTGTTATTTGGTGACAGGCCTATATTTTCCCTTAATGGACCCATTGCGATTTATCTTTCTGACCTTTTTTCCACCTTGGCCTTTAATTTCCCCAGATTTGTTTTATCCAGAGATCCATTTACAGGTTATGATCTCTCTTTTTTTTTCCCATTTCAGACTACCTGACTCCAGGCAATAATACGTTATATACATCCCCGAGTCTTGCTTTGAAAATCTAACTTGGATCCTTTTTTCTTTTGTATTTTAATTAGCTATTAACAGGTTCTGTTAGACTTGAGCTGTGCCCAATGCTCCATTGGTACAGAAGAATAAGGAAATAATAAGGAAAGTTTGACGTGAGCGATATACTTATTGCTAAAATGGCGCAGGGGGTTGGACTAGAACAGTGGTCGCCAACCGGTGGGCTGGGGGCCACTGGTGGTCCGCAAGAAAATTTTGGTGGTCCGCAGAGAAACGTCCCCCCCAAATCAATTAATCCAGGCTGCGTGGGAACACAAGGCTGCGCCACCCACATGGCCCACAGGAACACAAGGCTTGTGTCGTGTTGTTGCATTGTGAACAACACGAGGTAGTGAGGGGAGGGGGGAAAGGGGGGAACCTGCTCCACTCACCCCACGCGCCTCACCTGGCCACCAGGCTGCTTCTTTCCGCTTCTTTCTTCTTCTGCTTCTGGCTGCACGCAAGGAAAGCAGCAAAGGTCTTTCTTTCTCTCTCCTCAAACTCCGCCAGAAATGAGTCTTTGGGACCCTGCAAGGCCTCCTGCTCCAAGAGGCTGCGCCGGCAAAGACTCATTTCTGGCGAAGTTTGCGGGGGAGAGAAAGAAAGACTTCTGCGGCTCCTGCTGCTTTCCTTGCATGAAGCCAAAAGTCTCTCCCTTTCTCTCTCTCCCTGAGAACAGAGCTGGAGACGGTATCCTGCGATCCCAAATAAAGAACGATTGATTGGTAGGAAAATGGGGTGGGGGATTTTCCTGCGGACTTTTGGGGGGATTTTCCCAGGGTCCCTGGTCCACGGGATTTAAAATTATGAGTTTGGTGGTCCCTGAGATCCAAAAAGTTGGTGACCCCTGGACTAGATGACTTCCAAGGTTCCTTCCCACTCTGTTATTCTATATTCTTAAGCGTGCCATGCGATGGTTTTGCACTGGTCTTTTCTCTCTTTTAAATATGCTTTTACAGGTTCGTCCTCCGCTTACAACCATTTGTTTAGTGACCGTTCGAAGTTACAACGCAGCAAAAAGTGACTGATGGCCGTTTTTCAATCGTTGCAGCATCCCCAGGGTCATGAAATTAAAATTCAGCCGCTTGGCAACTGACTCGTAGTTATGACGGTCTTGGGGGTCACACGATCCCCTTTCGCGACCCTCTGATAAGCAAAGTCAATGCCGGAAGCCAGATTCGCAAAAGTCGCAAAATGGAGCAAAACTCACTTCACAAATGTGTCATTTAACAACAACAATTTGAGGCTCAATTTTGGGCTGAAATAATGAGGTCTAACCTGCAGTTGGTGTTCACATAACATACTACAGGTAGACCTGGACTTACAACAGTCCATTTAGTGACCGTTTTAAAGTTCCAACGTACCTTATGCGACCTGCTGATGTGCGAAGCCAATGGGGAAGTCAGATTCACTTAATAACAACCTTGTGTCACTAACGGAGCAAATGCAGAGAAAGCTTGTAAAGTTTCGGAATGGCGTCAGTGTTCCAGAGTTCATTCCATTCCAGCCAGTAACTCCCAAGACAAACATAATCTCAAAGTACTTTTATTAGAATAGAAACTTGGTACCCCTGTGGAATCCAAAACTAAAGTGTCCCCCCCCCCCC
>NW_020769485.1:86759-117094 GCF_900518735.1 Pseudonaja textilis | reverse complement strand
GAAGGAAGGAAGGAAGGAAGGAAGGAAGGAAGGAAGGAAGGAAGGAAGGAAGGAAGGAAGGAAGGAAGAGCAATAGCACTTAGACTGATATACAACTTCACAGTTCTTTCCAGCCCTCTCTAAGTGGTTTACAGAGTCACCCTGTTGACCCCAACTATCTGGGTCCTCATTTTACCAACCTCGGAAGGACGGAAGGCTGAGTCAACCTTGAAACCGGTGAGGATCAAACTCCTGGCCATTGGCAGAGTTAACCTGCAATATTCCATTCTAACCACTGGGTCACCATGGCTCTTAATATAGCCATAAGTCATAAGGCATGATGGTCTTAAAACGGGTAAGTCACTTTTCTGACCTGATTTTAAGATCTTTTTGGGGGGTGGTCGTTAAGCAGGCATCACAGGTATAAACTAGCCACTGCAGTTGTTCCAGTTTTCATCAAAAAACTTCCAGATTTTGGCAAAACCGGGCCCATAAATAAACCATTGATTTGCTTAACTTAAACTGGAAGTAAGTGTTATTAAAATATTACCGTAATAATCAGCATTAAAAAAAAAAACAATAGAGGTAAGTTCTCAACTTATAAACGTGGTCATGTTGAGGACTACCTGTATATTAAGGTGGAAAATCTCTTTTTAAAGCTTTTTTTTCTGCAGAACCGAGAACATTTGTAACTTAGATCCCATAAACATAAACAGTTAAAAACTGTTCTTGGGGGAGTTTTTTCTCCAGCCAATGATAACTGGAGATTGGGGGCCAAGTTGGAGGAATTAAAGGGACTTTACCTACTTTTGTGACTTTGTTGCTTTTGTGCCACGCCCCTTTGGGTCGTCACAGCAGCCCACGAAAGAAAATGAATTCAGAATAACCAAGTTGGAAGGGACCTTGGAGGTGGTCTAGTCCAACCCCCTTGTTTGAGCAGGAGACTCAAGTCTACACCATTCCAGACAACTGATGGTCCGATCTCTTCTTGAAATCCTTAATAGCTGCAGCGTTCACAAAATGGACTGTTCACCACCACCCAAAAAAAGGAAAGATAGTAAAATTGGGCACCCTGCCTTGGTGACCTGGTTAATGACCGGTGTGACTTACAACCATAGTTCCGGGCTCCGTTATGATGGTAAGTCCAGGTCTTCCCAAACTAATGGAAACTAATCAAGGACAGAAGCAACCTAGGAGGAGAAATTTCCTGACAGCTGGAACAATTAATCAGTGCAATGGCTTCTTTAAGAAGAGACTGGATAGCCATTTACCTGGAATGATATAGGGTCCTCTGACTGAGCAGGGGGTTGGACTAGAAGACCTCCAAGGGTCCCTTCCAACTCTGTTATTCTGTTCTGTTACTACCTGTATCTTTCCACGTGATAATTTCAAACGTTTGAATCAGGCTTTGAATGACTTCCTACCTTTTTTTTTGCAAGCCCAACATTAACATCAGGGGAAACAGGAGACGGGCTAAAAGAGGAGAAATAGACTTAAGAGAATTGTCTGAATGCAAACCCCGTGGAGAAGGCAGCAAAAAAAGATAAAAAAAAATAGAAATCTGATAGCGGCTTTTCCGACTAATAAATTTTATTTGGATGCATGGTCTTTTATAATATTGTTCGAGGTCAAGGGATAAGTGGAATATTAATACTACCTTTAAAATGAATAAGGAATTGGTGAAACATGTTCTCGGAAAGGTACGCCTACTAATGAGAGTTTTATTCGATGACTTTGATGGTATCTATACCTTATGTCACCAGACTTGAAATTCTAGACCTAGAAAACCTAGAACTACACCGCCTTCGGTCCAATCTAAGTATAGTACATAGAATTATATACTGCAATGTCCTACCTGTCGATGAATACTTCAGCTTCAACCATAACAACACTAGAGCACACAATAGATACAAACTCAAGGTTAACCGCACCAAACTTGATGGCAGGAAATACGACTTCAGCAACAGAGGGGTCAATGTCTGGAATCCTCTACCTGACTCTGTGATTTCTTCCCCAAACCCCCAAAACTTTAACCTTAGACTGTCTACTATTGACCTCACTCCTTTCCTAAGAGGTCTGTAGGGGGCGTGCATAAGCGCACCAACGTGCCTACCGTCCCTGTCCTATTGTTTCTTTTTATTTTTTCCTTATATGTATCCATTTTATGTATTCATAATTATGTTTATACCTATACCTGTTATCTTATAATCGCTTGACAAAATAAAATAAATAAATAAATAAAATAAATACCCATGCAGTCATGTCCAACTTTTGGCAATTCTATGGGCCGCATCTCCCGCAACCAAACAAGACAGACACAGACTCCAAAAGATAGTTAGGACTGCAGGAAAAAACAACAACAATTTCAACCAGCCTGCCTTCCATTGAGGGCCAGAAGGAGGGCAGAAAAAATATCTACAGATCTCTCACATCCTGGACATAAATTTCTTCCCTCTGGATGCTGCTATAGGGCATTGCATGCCAAAAAGAAAGTTCTTTCCCCCATGTTATCCCTCTGCTAAACAATTAATTTCCACGATTAAACTTCCTAGTAGGGCTGAATTACTATTATCCTTCTCATCTTTCCTAATATCTACTTCCTTAGCTTCTTATGACTATAACTTCGTTGTTCGTTGTTTGTATCTCGTGATGTATGTTAATGGCTTTTATTTAGCAACAGATTATGATTTGTTTGCTTTCGTATCCTATGAGTATCACTGAGTGTTGTATCTGATGATTTTACGATGATTGCGTTTTATGATTATGATTTTACCACTTGTTGCACGTATGTGCTTATGCACCGGAGACAAATTCTTTGTGCGTCCAAATCACACTTGGCAATAAAGGATTTCATTCTAAATGCGGGATTTTCTTCTTCTGATCTTGCACTGCTACTTTGAGTTGTTCTATGCTGCCAGGGTTTCAAGTAAAACATTTATTGTGAGCAAAAACTCCGAGGCAGGTAGATTCCTCAAAGAATAACTTTATTGGAAGTATCATATTGGCATGCATCTGGTGAAAACCGACTCTGAAGGGTCCCATGGTTTTCATCTAATTAAAAGTGGAAGTTTCCCTCACCCCAATTCCAAACAATCAGCCACGTGGCGCAATCAATGCAGCATCCGTTGGTCAGGTGACATCGTTTGTCCTTCCTCCGGCCAGGTGTGAGAATGTCCTTGGTTCTCAAGAGAAAGTATTCTGTTTTGACCACATAGCCCCAACTATCTCTAATCCCCCCCACCCTATCCTTCAGCTCCAATGTGGCAGCACTGAAGCTCCAAGATGGCTCCAGCCAGGCCAGCTTGTGTCAGCTTTGATGGTTTCCAGCCACCATGTTCTTTGGTGGCTTGGTTTTCTTTTACTGCCAATTCTTTCCCAATATAATTGCTTTCTCCGGGGAATTCTCCAGCATGACAGGACCAAAGTAAATGAGATGCTGTCCTGCCCTTGGTGGAGACTGACTCCGAGGGAGAGGAGGAACAGCAGACAGGGAGTGGAAGTGTGGCTCCAGAGGTTGTGGAGGAGGCTGGGGAAGGGCAGAGGCCGGCTGCAGAGATGGTACTCAGCAGATTCTGACCAGTTCTGGAGAACCGGTAGCGAAAATTTTGAGTAGTTCAGAGAACCAGCAAATCCCACCTCCGACTGGAGATTTTACAGTATCCTTCCCCTGCCACGCCCATCAAGCCATGACCACAGAACCGGTTGTAAAAATTTTTGAATCCCACCACTGGTCAGCTGGGCAGTCAGAGGAGAGCCCAGGCCCATCCCCTCTCCATCCTAGGGCACGCAGGGAGGAGAGGATAAGGGAGAGATGTGGTCTACTGGGGAGGAGAGGGCCTTGATTCTCTTCATGGGCTGCAGCTGTGACAACTGGATAAGAGGGCGGACATGCGTACGGGCGAGTGCTGGAAACAAAGCATGGAAATATCTCTAGTTTATGGTTCCTCTCTAAGTTTGGCATCCTTCCCAGTTGTGTGTTCTGATATCTGTGGACGTCTTCAAGCCCTGATTTTGCCTGGTTTGTGTTGTTTTTTACTCTTTGTCATTTATAGGCATTTTAAGTTTAAACGGCATTTCCTCCTTCTTGTAACTACTTGTGTGGGAGTTTTTTGTTTCCAGTCAAGAATATTTGGAACTTGGAAGCAAAGTGTAGGATAAAAGAGGCTTTACCTGTTTTTTTGTGACTGTGTTTATTCTGTATGCCACCCTGGGTCATCATGGATGCAGTTTTGTGACGTTTGCCTTCCAGTATTGTGTCTGGTGTTATGTGCTCCAGGAATTGCTTGTTGGTCACCTTTGCTACCCAAGAAATATGCAGGCGCCTTCTCCAGCACCACAGTTCAAATGAGTCCAATTTTTTCCCTGTTTTGCTTTTTTAACATCTAACTTTCACAACTACAGGTAGTCCCTGACTTTCAACAGTTCGTTTAGTGAGCGAAGTTACGACGGCACTGGAAAAAGTGACTGATGACCATTTTTCACACTTATGACTGTTGCAGCATGTGGTTGACATTCCGATGTTTGACAACTGGCTCATATTTATGACCGTTGCAGTGTCCCGGAGTCATGCAATCCCTTTGTGTGACCTTCTGAAAACCAAATCAATGGGAATGCCAGATTCACTTAACAACGGTGTCACTAGTTTAACAACCGCAGTGATTCACTTGGCGAATGTGGCAAGAAAAGTTGTAAAATGGGGCAAAACTCACTTAACCAATTTCTCACTCAACAACATCAATTTGGAGCTCAATTGTGATCGTAACTCGAGGACTACCTGTATAGATAGCTACAGGGAACACAATAGAGCAAACTGACTTACATTTGGTTGCCATTAATCCAAGAGGATCAGTGCAACAGGGAAGTGCATTTATTTTACAGTATTTTACAGAAAGGAGAGAAATGCTTGGGAAGAAAAGCAGTTTGGGGCAGCATTCATGCATTAAAAAAAAAAAGATCGAAGTTTTCTTCTAAGTTTTCTTTTTTTAAGGGAAGCTGGCTTGTCACAAAAAGTAACGGATTCCAATATCTTTATTTACAACGCTGTTTCTTTTCTTTTTTCTTTTCTCAAAAGGTTCTTTATTTTTATTTTAAAAAAACCAAAACAAATCCATCTTTCATGCATACAGTGTGTCAACTGGGTACATACATCTTGTGCACATATTGATATTTGTATACATTTTTTACTAAGTTTACATTCATATTACAACTTATTCAACATTATATAATCATTATAACAATATCATTTGGTGTCTTACTTACTTACATGCAACACTGTTTTTTAATGCTGAGGATTTTGAGACATGTGGCTTTTCAGAATTCCCATGGACGGCTGGGGAATTTTAGGAGTTGAAATCCACACATGTTAAATTCCCCAAGGTTGAGAAACACTGATTCATACGAATAACTTGGAGCCTTGGAGCCCAGAAGCAGCTAGAAAATAAACATTATGGGCAACCAAAGTTCAGCAAGTTGTGGGCATCATTCGAAGACTTGAAAGACCAAGTTTGGGACAGATCGTCATTGAGAAATTTTACTTATGAAGTCATTAACAGTCAAAACAACCAATTAGTTGTCCTCAAAGGGAGCAGAGATAAACTAGATCTACATCAGCCTCCTGACAGCTGAGATTTTCTTAGTTGGAAAATCCACAAATGACTTTTTAGTCAAGCATAATAGGATCTCTCCTATCTTTGTAATTAAATGATTTTAATTAAATAAGGGCCGCATCTTCCTGACTGGGGTCAATGGTCTTCTTGATTCTCATGGAAAGGAATTGTCTTGTGGGAAATCTCTCTGCAGTTAGCTAGATTCACGGCTTATTTTCACAGGAAGAGGACTAGGTTTGGTGTTGGTTTTTGACAGATTAGCGATCAAAAAGCAAAATTCAACTTCCTTTTTTTTTGCATATGTCCAAATCTCGGGGCGCCCCCTTTGAAAGCCTGTATTCCTCTTCTGAGCTGAGTATCCCAGTGCAACGTGAACATCTAATACAGTGTTTCTCGTAGGCATAATTGCATCCTTCTGTGATTATGGAGGAACAGAGCCAGATCAGTCTGTGTTAGTCACAAATCACAAAGGCGTCTGCTTTTAAACATATTTGCTCGCTTGAAAAGCTGCTTCCAGGCGCCTTCTGATTGTACACTTCTGTAATTTAATTCCTCTCTAGGAATTCCTCTCTTCTTCTCTAGGTAAGTCCAATCAATTAGAATAGAGCTGGAAGGGACCTTGGAGGTCTTCTAGCCCAACCCCCTGCTCGATCAGGAGACCCTCTAAAAAGGATGCAAATGACCAGCTTTTCTGCAAGGCGTGCAAATCCTTCCATTCCCCCACCATCCGGTCAGAGCTGAAGAAGCTTCTTGGATGAGAAGCGAAACGTCTTCAAAGAAAAAGCAGAAAGTCCAGTTGACGCTCGAAAAAAACAACCTTTCAGATCTCAAGTCTGTTTGGAGTCAAAAGGCACTTTTACTGAAAAGATGCTGGTTACAGGAGAGTCAAGGTTACGAGGCGCTGAAAAAGGTGACTGATGAGAGTGTTTCAGAGTTACAACTTTTGCCAGCATCCCCATGGTCATGTGTTCGAAATTCAGATACTTGGCCACTGGTTCATACTTATGTATATCCCTGTTTCTTTACCTGCCGAAGGAGATCCACCTACCTCCTAGCCATCAAACGTGATGGTGTCTTTTGAGACCCAATCTCTCTCTTCCCCTTCTCTTTGAAGGCAGCCATTCGGGTCACCTCATTTGGACTTCACGCATTCCAACCTGGCATAATTTCCCCCTAGAGTGACACCTGTGTTTCTCCATTATCATCCTTTGCTGAACGTGCCACCGTCAGCTAACAGCTGCGAGAAGAAACTTACATGCCCAAAGATGGAAGGATGCAGGTAAGTGTGTCAACTCATAAAATATTTCCCTGGTCTTTTTAGAGTTGCGAACGGAAAGGGAGGGGGGACAGAACAGGGCGGCAGCTTGCAAACCGAAAGTGCATTCCAGAAATGTTTTCAAAGATAGTAACTAGGCGACCGAAGTTTCTGCTGCGTACAAAATTCTAACTGGAGAGCATGATTGATGACTCTGGGCTATGGATGTGTCCCATTGGAGAATATGAATTAGCATACACCCAGGGGGTGGGGGGAAATCCAGGCTCAAGGGTGACAAGGAATGGTGTGTCTCAGGGTCGGCTATACCCAGGCAGTACTGGACATGTTAACTCCCAATAAATCTTCTTTAAGCTTTGAAAATCTGGCTCGAGACTCATAATTTAAATGGGGGTAACTTTCAGAGCCCCGACAGCCAGGTCACATGATCCCCTGTGGTGACCTTCTGACAAAGTCAATGGGGAAGCCAGATTCACTGACCGGGTTACTAACTTATCAACTGCAGTGATTCGCTTAACAACGGGGGCAAGAAATGTTGCATTTCTCACTTCACAAATTCTCCCTTAACAACATAGATTTGGTGCTCAATTGGGGTCGTAAGTCAAGGACTACCTGTACAGCCAACTGCCTGTTTGTTCCCCATCTCCCTTCTGCAATTGATGACAGAACGCTGGCAAGGCACCAAGTCGAAGCTAGTGGTTTTCACAAGCTGCAAAGCAGTCAGTTGTAACTTGAGACACTAAGGTTTTAAACAGATTAATCAGAGTTGGAAGGGACCTTGTAGGTCATCCAGTCCAACCCCCTGCCCAAGCAGGAGACCCTACACCATTTCTGACAGAGGGGAGTCCAGTCTCTTCTTGAAAGCCTCCAGGGATGACGCTCCCACAACTTCTGTTCCATGGGTTGATTGTTCTCACAGTCAGAAAGTTTCTCCTTATTTCCAGGTTAAATCTCTCCTTGTTCAGTTTCCATCCATTATTCCTTGTCTGGTCTTCGGGCGCTTTGGAGAAAAGCTTGACCCGCTTCCTCCTCCTCTCTGTGGCAGCTCCTCAAATATTGGAAGGCTGCTCTCCTGTCTCCCCTGGTCCTTCTCTTCCCTAGACTAGCCAAACCCAGTTCCTGCAACCGTTCTTCATATGTTTTTGCCTCCAGTCCCCTAATCTTCCTGGTTGCTCTTCTCTGTACTTTTTCTAGAGTCTCAACATCTTTTTTTTATAGTGTGGTGATCAAAACTGGATGCAGTACTCTAAGTGTGGCTTTACTCAAGCTTTATGTGGTCTTACTAGGGCTTTATAGAGTGGTATTAGTACCTCACTTGAGGTAGAGAAAGGAGTGCGACAAGATAGCATTCTCTCTCATTTCTTGAATAACCTGTGTGCTGAAATGATTGTGAGGAAGCTAGATCTTAGAAAAAATAAAAATCCGGGTTGGAGGAAGAAATGTCAATGATCTTTGATATACTGACAATACAACTCTCTTCTCAGAAACCAAACAAGGCCTGAAACATCTGATCAAAAAAATCAAAGAAGTAGTGAGAACGTTGGTCTCTTTCTGAGCATCAAAAAGGCCAAGTTCGTGACCACTGCGAGGAATGTAAATATCAAAATAAAAATGGGTGGTGAAGAGGTAGAATGCACGGGAAAAATCCACTTTCCTAGACTACAGATTGCTCAAAGCAGTGAATGCAACCAAGAAACAAAACGTTGGATTGCACAAGGTCACACAGCAATGAAGAAGTGAATGGAAAAACAAGGACATCAGGCTAGCAACAAAATGTAGGTTAGTCCACTCTATTGCGTTCTCCAAGAGCCACCTACAGTTCTGAAAATTGAATTCTAAAAAAGCAAAACAGGAAGAAAATTGACTCGTTTGAGCTGTGGTGCTGGAGAAGGCTCCTGCGCATTCCTTGGATAGCAAAGGTGACCAGCAAGCAAATCCTGGGGCGTATAACACCCGACATGTTGCTGGAAGTCAAAAATCACAAAACCGTGTCTCACTTTCTTTGGCCATGTCACGAGGGGATGTTCACTGGAGAAAGCGATTATGCTGGGATGAGTTAGCGGTAAAAGGAAATCGGGCTGGCGAAGAACACGGTGGCTGGACACCATCAATGCTGACGGCAGTCAGAGCATAGAAAAATTCAAAGTAGTATTGCAAGATTGGAAGAGACGTGGACCAGAGAATCGCCAAGTCAGACACGACTGAATGGAAAACATCAACAATATTTTATTCTTTTTGTTAGTTTTTATTGTTATTTTAAATATGGTTTTACATTCTCTAAGCCGCCTCGAGTCGCCAGGGGCGAACAGGCAACAATATAAATTCAGTAAATAAACAAACAACCAAACACCCTAAATCAAGGATTATCCTGTATTGTTTCCCCGCTGTTTTTCATGTTCACTTCCCCCTGTCCCACTTCTTTCCTTTTCCTCCAGGCTTGTTTTTATATAATTCGTTCGTTTTGCTGGGCTTGTAAGCTGGCTCAGCTGTGTCTCTCAGCAGCGTGTATCCTCTCTATCTATAAATCAGGTTGTCCATGAACATCAACAGGATTATAGCATGTTGCAGCCGACTTGAGATTTATGCTTAATCGTGCATTCAAAACTCATGTTTTTCTAAGCAGATGCTCACCAGATACTTTCTGTTCTCAACTCAATCTTTTTTCCCCCTCCGGTATTCCCTCTTGGTCTCACTTGCCTGCTCATGCCACTTGACACAATAAATAAACCCACGGAGTATATATCCCCCTGAATTTTATTCATTTCCTCACATCTGCTCACATCACCAAACAGAATATATATTTTATCTATTTCCTGGAATCTTTTTGGTCTACCCACGATTCATCGCCGGTTCTTTCGTTATCTCCTTCCCTGGAGTAGAACAAAATCAATTGGCTGACTTTGGGCCGGACATTTTCTCTCAGTCTCAGGAAAGAAACAATGGCAAACTAACTTTGGAAATCTTGCCAAGAAAACAGCAGGATTTTTCTTTTTTTTTTTTCCTTTTTTTTTTGAAAATTTTTTTGATTTTTAAAACCAACATAAACAAACAAAGACATAAAAACATAAAGCATCTTTTTTGAAAGCAGCCTGATCCCGGGTTACATCTCTTCGTACAGACACAAATTCAAATTCATGCTCATTGTTATATACCATTCCATATCTTATTACCATTCTACATTTTCAATATAGCTTCTCCCCTCTTTTAACTTTCTTAATTTTATTTATTTCATCTCAATTCAGATCATTATACTTATATCCTTTGTCTGTTCTGTTTCAGCTAAAACAGCAGGGTTTTTCTGTGCAGATGCCAGGAGCCACGCGTGACCTGAAGGTGAAAAATCCGGGGTAAATTAGATAGTGTCCGAGGGCAGGAATATTTTTCTGCACCCCTGGTAGTTTCCACCAGCATCAATAGCACTCTTCAGGTTGGCTGTGATCGGAGTCAAAAGAACCCACAGAGAAACAGAAGAGGCACAAGAGGGGAGTAACACATTTATACCGTGCAATCAGAAGGAAGAATTCCATAATTGGTTGCAAATGAGACTCGAAAACGCCTATGGAGCAGCGCTTCTCCTCCTGGCAACACTAAGAGAGATGGACTGTGCTGGCTAGGGAATTCTGGAAGTTGAAGTCCCCTCCTTTTAAATTTGCTCAGGTTGAGAAACACCGAGCCTATAGTTTTAAACCTCATAGTATCAAAAGTGGACGTTACCTTAGAGGTTGTCTAGGCCAACCTTCTACTCGCGGCAGGATCCCCTCAAAAGCTCACCAACCTGCTTGAAGCCTTCCAGAATAAGAATAAATCACCATTTCAGGTCGCAGCCTGTTCCGCTGGCCAGTGAGGAAGTTTCTCGTGGTGCTTGGTCTAATAGTCGTGTAGTTTTAATCCTTTGGTTCTGTGCTCCTACCCATGAGAACAACAGATAGTAAGTTCCTATTCTTCTGAGTCAGCTCTATTTTCTTTTCCTTCCTTCCTTCCTTCCCTTCCTCCCTCCCTCCAATCTATTGATCGATCCATCTATCAGAATGGGATATGGATAAGAATACAGAATAGCTTTATTTGACCAAGTGTCTGGTGCAGAAGCTCTCAAAGTACATGTAAAGAAACAGAGTAATAACTATTAATGAAGTTATTAATAATAACTATTAATAAAGGAGATAGTAGAGAATATATTCTCTCTCTCCTATCTATTTTCTATCACCTTAGATCTATCTATCTTCAGATGGCTATTTCAATTCCTTTTTGTGGAAGTGCAGAGTGAAAAATCATCCATTGGGAATATGACGCATGAATTTGGTTTGGGTTGTCCTGTCAAATGCACAGAATTGTCTGGGCACATCCCAAGAATTGTCTAAAAGTTTAACCAAAGGCAGAAGTCAGAAAAAAGTGCTACCTACAAGACTCTTCCTGATTCACTGCCACCTTTCTCTCCAACCATCCCACATTAATTTGCAACGGCAACCAGAAAACATCAAAACTGGGGAAAGTTACAGGCAGGGCATAATCTGATAAATTACTCCCGTTGGAGAAGTTCTGCTTTAAACAATGTGGTCCCAAAAACGAAGAGGTAACAAGCCAGCTGGTGGTGAAGGCACCAGGCTAGAAACTGGGAGACGGTGAGTTGTAGTCCTGCCTTAGGCATGACTCAACTGGGTGACTTTGGGCCAGGAGACTGGGAGTTCTAGTCCTGCTTTAGGCATGAGATGACTTTGAGCCTCTCTCTCAGCCCAACCCACCTTAAAGGGTTATTGTGGAGAAAATAAGAGGAATACATGTACGCTACCTTGAATTATTTATAAAAATACACGTAGGATTAAAAAAAAACTAAACTGATAAAAGAAAAAGGCTGAAATATCTTCTAGTGCGTGGGTGTCAAACTTGATTGTGTCATGTGACGTATTGTAATTATTTTTTGCCTTTGAGGAGCCAGGAGGGGCAGAGCCTTCGCATGATGTATCCGGGCCGCCAGTTGGACACCCTTGATCTAGTGCATCAGCTCTCAAAAGGAAAGTCAGCCTTGATCCCCTCTTGAGAAAGAGCATGATGTAATTAAAATATCTCATCCAGTCATCTATGTCTTGAAAATAATTAGTTAGCAGAGGTCACGGTGCATCTGCCAGAAATATTTTTTAGAGGACTGAAGGTGAGAGGGTCCTTTTCTGCATTTCTTTTGTGCTTTGATGTTTTCATCTGTACCTTCAAAGGATGCACTTGCTAATGTCTTCTAGTCCAACATAATTTTCAAAGATTCTTGAAAACTTGAAACACCTCAAGTGTTTCTTCCAGACTCTCTGTCTTACATCAATATCTGTTGTGAAATGAAAATTGCTGCAAATTTTACTCTGGGCTGAATTTGATTCCCAGACTTCCAGTGATGGTATAAAGTTGATTGAGGAGCTGCGTACCAGGCAAATTTGCATTCCAGAGAACATATCCAGAAGCCCTTTAAATAAAGATGAATACGAGATAACTGCATCTCTAATTGGCTGGGGATACATCTAAGAAATGGGTTAATCCGGTAATTTAACCAATTCAATTCTAGAGTTAAGTGTGACGTGAAAGTCCAATTATTGTAGGGGGCAAATTTATCCTTTTATACAAGTTTTTATGCATCCTTCCAGAATCTGGCCATTTCTTGCCCCCTTGAAAAGTAATTTTTTCTAAGCCAAACTGCATTGACAAATCATACAGAGTTCAGAATGGATGAGATGGAATGCTTCTTTTTAATATAGCAATAGCACTTAGACATATATACCACTTCATAATGCTTTACAGTCCTCTCTAAGAAGTTTACAGAGTCGGCCTCTTGCCGCCAACAATCTGGGTCTTCATTTTACCGCGGTGGGAAGGATGGAAGGCTGAGTCAACCTTGAGCCTGGTGGGATTTGAACTGCAAATTGCAGGCAGCCGGCAAACAGCAGATGTAACCTGCAGTACTAAACTCTAACCATTGCACCACCAGAGCTCATATGTTTAAAAACAAACTGGGAAATGGGTTTGAATCCTCAGGCATACAAACCAGCTAGGGGACTTTGAGCCCCTCCATCTCCTCCTAACCCTCTTCACAGGGTTGTTGTGGAGAAAAATGGTGGAGGTGAGACCATGATGTAGATCAAGAGTCCCCAACCTTGGCAACTTTTAAGACTTGAGGACTTTTAACTCCCCGGCTGAGGAATTCTGGGAGTTGACGTCCAAAAGTCTTAAATTTTCCAAGGTTGGAAACCTGGATGTCACACAAAATAAAGGCAGGGTATAGAGATGGACCTGGACAGAAAGATTAACTTGAGACAGCAGTTGAAACATGTTGCCTGAAGGGCTTTATTAGAAGCATCGCACTGAAGAGAAATCATTTTTCCTCTCCACTCAGGGCCGGTGAGACCACAGCTGACCTACTGTGTACAAGTCTTAGCCCCAGGTTTTCAGGAGGATATTGACAAGTTAGAATAGGTTCAAGGAAGGGTAAGAAAAATGAAATTTCAGGATATGCCTTTGAAGGCCAGCTAAAAAAAAAAAAGGGCAGTTCATACAAGTAGTCCTTGACTTGCAAGTTTGTTTACTGACCGTTCAAAGGTGTAACAGCACTGAAGAATGTGACTTATGACCGTTTTTCAGTTACCTTTGCAACATCCCCATGGTCATGTGATCAAAATTCAGGTGCTTGGCAACTGGTACATATTTACAACGGTTGCTGGGCCCCCTGTCATGCGACCTTCTGATAAACAAAATCAATGGGGAAGCCAAGATTCACTTAACAACTGGGTTACTAATTTAGCAACCACAGTGATTCATTTAACAACTGTGGCAAAGTCGTAAAATGAGGCAAAAGTCACTTAACGAATGTCTCACTTGACAACATAAATTTTAGGGTCAACTGTGGTCATAAGTCAAGGACTACCTGTATTTCTGACCATGCCCTTCTGAATGATTCTTAAACTGCTCGGCCCAATTTCCCATTAATGTCATTACTCCATAAGAAGACATTTTTCGCAAGCAGACCCAAACCGAATCCTCAACACCTATACAAGCAAACGAGGGTGACTGGGAGGGAGGGGAAGGAGATACTGTCAGGTTCCAATGTAATATGAGGAAAAAAAACCCTCAAAAAGACAGTTCTGAATTGTAATTGTTTTTTCCTCGCACACAAACACCGGCATGACTGACATCTATCAACTGGAAATTCGAAGTCAGGACTAACCTCCCAGTAACTGTCCCACCATTTAAAATTGTTCCCTAGCTGCACCCATCCATCCACCCACACACGCGCCCCACCCTCCATTCTTCCCTGAGTCAGTGGACATTAAGCAGGGAAGCCAGCAGAGTTCCATTGCCAGCCAGACTCCGTGCACATGTGCGCAAGTGTCCGCTTTTGTTTCAGCCGTGTGGCCGCCTAACAGCTGTTCAGTGTTGATGTCTGGTGTGGGCTATCCAAGTCGGCTGGCTGTCAAGGGTCCAACATGCATCCCCATTCAAATCATAAGTCTCTAGCCGCATCCCTGAGAACAGGGGTCTCAAACTCGTGGCCCGCATGATGATATCCTGTGGCCCCCACCGTGATATGAAAGTATAATATTAGTGCGGCCCACAGGGGGAACGGACCTCTGAAGGAAGTCCCACCCGCCGTTCCTCGTCGTGGCTTCTTCTCCGCCCTGAACTTTAACCAGTCCAAGTACAGGTCCAGACTTACTGATGACCATCTTCAAGCCATAACTGGGGGTCTCAAGTGCCTCCTCTCTCGAGCCAAGTGTGGCTCAGATATGTGAGAGGAAGCGTTGTCAAGTCTCTGGCAGCAAGGACTAAGCTGGAGAAGCCACGTTCTGAGGAACCGTTCATGACCTTCATTCAATGTTGTTCCATTCATGCGTTCAGGACAGTTCGTGTATTGGAGAAATCATTAACTGTTGATGACATTTGAGGATATTTTTTTTAACAACGTTTTTTTTGTGGAATCCCTTATGCGGCCCAGCCTCACCCAGCCTCTGCCTCCAGCGGCCCCCAGGTAAATTGAGTTTGAGACCCCTGCCTCAGAATTTAAAAAAATGATTTATTAGGAGTGGCCATGTTGGCTTTAGCTGGGTGCAGCCGACACTAAAATACACCATTCATTTCCCCCTTGACCCTGGTCTTCCTCCCACCCCCTGGATGTATATTCTCCAATGGGACACATCCATAGTCAAGACACGCTCTCCAGTAATAATTTTTCACGCCAACAGCTTCGGCTGCCAAGGCGATTATCTGAAGCATTTAAGGAATGCACTGCTTTCCCCCCACTCCCTTTCTGCTGGCAACTAAAAAGTCCAAAGGAGTATTTTTTAGTTGACATGGGCTCTGTGGTCTGATGGGTTTAGCGTCATGGTGGCCATGTTGTTCTTGATTCCCCGCGGAAAAAGGAATCCCACCTTCTCTGTTCCCCACCAGAATGGCAGCCTCAGGCACACCAGGGCTGACAAATACCACTTTTTAAATAAAAATAAAACTTCTATCCATTTTGCCCTTCGAGCAGAGGCAAGCTTTCCAATCCAAACAGAAGAGAAAGGGAATCATCCTACAGACCCTTAGCACCAAGCTTCCCAGAGGATTCTCCCAAAGGATCCACCCCAAAGGAAGATTCACCCCCTTAAAGGCACTCCCCTCCTTTGGGGTGGATCCTCCCCTGTGGGAGGGCAGGTGGTTCTCATTGGCAGCAGGGTCTGTCTCACCGCTGTTGTTGGAGACGGCGCTTGGCGAGAGGCGCCAGCACTGGCGGGAAACCGTGGAAGCTATGGCTTCCCCGCCCGAGAAGCGGCTGAAACGTTGCCGGTGGAGGAATGTGCAGCACTCCAAGTGCAGCAATGCACTGGCAGAAGGAAAAGCAACAGCAGCGGAGGAAGCAACAGTGGCGGGTGCGATGAAAAGTGCCCCACCGCCACTGAGGCCAACATCCACGCCGCCACCGCCACCTGCCCGCTGACCCGGCCTGCACCCAGCACCATACCTGGGTCTGCAGCAAAGGCGCTTGGCAGGGGTAGGGAGCGCTCCGCCATGATCGGCCATTAGGAGTGGCTGGTAGCGAGGCGTGGCTGCCCACGGGGCGCTCTAGGTGAGGGTGGGGGGGAGAAATTAAGTCACCCCCGAAAAGACGGCCTAGCCGTTTTTCGGGGGTCAAAAGAAAATAAGGCTTGGCCTTATTTTTTGAGAAACACGGTATTTATGTAAATATTGATTTTTTTATATAAAAAGAGTAACTTTTACCACAAATCAGGCAAAGCAGGCAGGCAGATTGAGTTGCTCACAGATTCACTTAGAGATCTACCTTTCTGCAATCTGCTACCTGAGTCTGCCCTGAAAAATAGAAGCTTCAATCCTAAGGAAGGCTCAGCTCTGCTTTTAGATTAGCTAGAAAGCAAGAAATCCAACGATTTCCTGCTTTCTAGCTAATCTAAATTTCTCTGCACAGCAGAACAGCTGATGGTCGGGGGGGAAAACTGAAAAATAGCAACTTACCAAACGCAGGCAAGTTGGATGGTGCGTATGCCAGGTAAGGAGTGAGTGGGGAGGGGCCAGCCAGTGGCGCGATTTGCCAGTTCTCCGAAGTGCGCAGAATCTTAACAACTGGTTCTATAGAACCAGTCTGACCAGGTAGAATCCCACCCCTGGATGGACCAAATATACACTGGAAATATAAGTGCAAGTGATACAAATCACTTTGGTTGGCAGAAGAATAAATGTCTGGGGAGGACTGTATTCGATCCTGTCCATTTCCCATTGTCCAGCAGCCATGCATGCAATGTCAGGCTCCTGTAATATAAATTCTGAGAAGCTGTTCTCCAAAAGACTATCATAAACATTTTCCTTTTCCCTTCTGGGAACTCAGTAACTCTTTTATCTTTGGACGGAGAGGGGATGACTCCATGCACGTGGTGGGCAAGCACACATGTCCGCAGCTCCATTTGCACAAGCAGCAGGCACACGCTCCCACCACTTGTGCAAATGGAGCGCACATGCATGCCCGCTGCTCATGCAAGTGGAGATGAACATGTATGCTCACCTCTTCCACAGTCCGGTTCCAAAAAGTTCAGTAGGTTGAGGAAGGGAGTGCTTAAACCCAATAGGCTCAAGTGGGTGGGGGGGGGGGGGGGGGCGGGCAAAGAACACGCTATGTGAATGTGGGAGACGCAGAGTCTGACCATTTGTTGGTCTGTCTATTACTACCAGTCGAATACACCTAAAGGCGATTGTTTCGGGCCAACAATAAAGCCAAAAAGGTAGCCTCATTTTGGCAGTTTAAAGTTTGACTTGGACACAAAATAAAATAAAAACCCTGCCAGAATCTGGCACCATATTAATCTGAACAAGATCTCACTTAACTCAGTCAGGGTCTACTATAGCTGGTTTTATTGCCTGCCAGTTTTTCAGCTACCCGGTCAGCCCTTCATCTTCAACTTTAACCCAAAGAATTCAAACAAAGTCAAACAACTTCACATTATGCCCTAGGTAGGCATCCCATATAATGGATAAATGTAACCCAGGTTAGGATCATTTCTGAGATGTATGGCGTGTCTTGCGAACACCATCCCTAAGTTTGTGAAAGGTTACCCTCCTGTGTGCATTATTTAGGGGTGATATAGGACTGTTTTATTTGCTCCCACTAATAGCTGAATGAAAATGATTGCTGATACTCTGGCTCCCTCAAGTGGGACTATTCCAACAGTAGCTTTGGAAAATGGTTTCCGTGAGTTAATTCCCAGAGCAATTTCAGCTTTTCCAAATCTCCAAGTGGCATTGACCAGAGGAAAAGAGGAATTCAGTAAATTGTGTGTTCTAATCTGAGGGGTCTTTAGATGAGAGGCAACCACTCATGGGGTTATTTTCAATTACGCTAAACATATCGGTAAAGTTGTTCTGTATGTTGACCACTTCCATATGTTGACCGCTTTCCTTCAGTCCCTTGGGTGGTCAACTTTTAGAGGTTTTACTGAATGTACCAAATATAAACTAAGTGAATTACTAGAATAAAAGCCACCAAAGTACATAAATGGCAAGGAGGTGGAGAGGGTTGGTAGTTTTAAATTTCTGCACACTTATATTTCGGAGGACCTCTCATGGACTACGAATGCTAACATGCTTGTGAAGAAGGCACAGAAGAGGTTATACTTCCTGAGAATGCTCAGGAAGGTAAATCTATCTCAGTCTCTATTTCTGTCCTACTACTGCAGCACCATTGAGAGTGTCCTGACATACGGCATATGCTTGATATGGGAACAGCTCTGTAGTGGACAAAAAAGCCCTACAGAGAATCATTAAAATTGCCCAGAATATCACCGGCTCCAATTACCAGCCCCGAACGACATCTTCGCATCTCGCTGTTTGAACAAGTTGCACAACATTCTCAGAGACTCCTCCCATCCTGCTCACAATTTTGGTGAACTGTTGCCTTCTGCCAGAAGATACAGAACAATTAAAACTCGGACCGCACGTTTTTCAAACACTTAACAATGAACTTAAGGACCACCATTAGTAAGCTGTTGGACAGTATTACTTAGTCTATTGTGTGGATGCTTGTGTGTTTTTAGAGGGTGGGGAACCTTACCAGGTGTGTGTGTGTTTGGGGATTGTCATGTGTGTTTCGGTGCTAGGTCTGATCTCTAGGTGTTACGTGAATTTTGTTGTATGTGTATACTGTGTATACTTGTAGGATGACAATAACGTATTCTATTCTATTCTGAAACTGAACCTACATTTTTTCCAGAAAAAAATTGGAACTGATGTTGTATATGCTAATAGCAACAAGAATAACAAGGATTCTGGGAAATTATTCTCCAAAGGATATCATAACCATTTTCCTTTTTCCCTTCTGGGAACCAGGAACTTACTACTCTGACTTTGCATGCAGACCTTATTTCCTCACAGACAGGAAATGGACATCACTTTAAATGGCCTCGGTGCAACATGGGATGCTTCTCTCAGGGGAATGACATATACAGATGAGTTAAGATGTATAGTTCAGGTTTGCAATGCTGAGAACACCAGGATCCCATATTTCAGGGGTCACCGATCATGCCCTCAAATGACATGGAGTAATCTGTGGACGCTTCCAATTTGTATAAATTGATGGTGCTTTGATCTGGCCCTAAGGAGTGTCTCCCAGCTTTGCTACATGCTTTAAACTTGGATGACTGACTAGCTGAGGGTGATTTGGAGCAAAGAAATGGCATAAAGGGAAAAGTTAAATATCCTTGCACTCGGTTTTCCCTGATTTCAGTCGTTCTGTCTGCCTTTTACAGTGTTCACCCTGACAAATGACTTGTGCAAATTGTTGGAGATGCCGTTTGAATGTTGCCTTAATTGTCCTTTAATGCAGTATTTCTCAACCTTGGCAACTTTAAGATGAGAGAACTTCAACTGCCAGAATTCTCTAGCCAACAGACTGGCTGGGGAATTTTAAGAGTTAGACTCCAAACGTGCTGGCAGGGTGATTTTGGGAAGCAGTTTATACTCATCTATGATTTAAAATTACAAAAACATGATTGGCCACTAGATGTCAGCAGCTGCATTGCTATTCAAAAGAACTCCCCTTACTTTGAAACAGTGATTTCAATTAACCTCGAATACATGGCAGAAATCTGCAAGGAAGAAAATTGTTCATTCTCCAATCGGCTTTTTTCAATCTAGCACCCTCTAGAGGGGCTAGGACCAGAAGGGTCAATTGCTCGTCTGATTGTGCCCTACAACAGGAGTTTTTAAATTGTATTTGATGAGAACTTGATGGATTCCATGAGAAACTAAGAGAAAAAAGCCCTTAAGTTCACTTAAGCACAGCCAATTTTCTAGCACTTGAGCTCTGCCTCTAATTCAGGCTTCCAGGGATTTTTTTAAACACTTCTGCAGCCTGAAAAAGTCTGAAAACACCTGCCCTAGAAGAATTCCTAAGAGGAACTCTTAGGCATCAATGCCACAACTAGAAGCACCAGAAAGGCCTTGTTCCTGTTTGTACCTATCAATCAATCATCTGTAGCATAAACTGCATATGAAAATCCTTGCTGGTTCATTACTTTCATGTTTGACCAGGCTGTGCTATATGAAGCAAGCCATGGGACCTAGGAAGAGTTGGGCTAATGGGTAAAATGGAACAAAATTAGCAATTCTTTGGAAAGGATATGTTCACATTACCTTCTCTCTTCTGTGTGCTTTTTTCTTCCTGTTGTGGATTTCTGGAAAACCCTGTAAGGAAGAGGATGGAGGGCAATTAGTTAATAGGAACAGGTTCCTTCTCCCCCCCCCCCCAGCCCCATTATAGATATGGATTCTAGATAGATCCGGCATCTCCTCTTATCAAAGGCCACTTAGACAGCTAGCAGAATGGACCACATGTAAGTCTACTAAATGAATAAATTTTATCTAGATCATTTTTCAGGACTCAAGAGCTCACCCTGGTCTTCTCAGATGGGTACACAAAGAAATGGCCACAAGCTTTTCAGAAATTTATAGATTTAGAGAGATCATGAAGTCCTTGTGCCTTGCTCTCATCGGTGCTCCCTTTTTCATTTTTTAATAATGTCATTTATACAAATGACTTATATAAAAGAAAATATATTAATACTTCCTTAATACTATATAGTTTGTCATAACTGTAGAACTGTTTTGATCCCCTTAGACCAGGGCTGTCAAACTCACAGCCCGGATGCATCACACGCTGGCTATGCCCATGCCTGGTTTAGCAAAGGAGAAAAAAGTCCCAATATATCATGTGATGCCACTGTGGCAATGAGTTTGACACCCTGCCTTAAGACACTCTCTTTTTAATCACTATCTTTTTAGTTTTCTCAACTTTACACATTTCTGTTTTTCCAATAATTGGAGCTCAAGTGATAACAATAGGGTGGTGCAGCCGGAGAGGAGTTGAGATGTAGGAGTTTGAGGATTCTGCATAGTATCTTAGTTGTTCTTAATCCTGTATTCTTCTGGAGAGAAAGCTGTAATGTTGTTCCTAGGATCTGTTGGAGTCACTTTCCCAGCTTAGGAGTCACTGCTCCAAATGCTCCCTACCTCCATTGGGATCATTTTGGCCTTTATTTCAACATCTGCTCTAATTCCTCCTTCAGGCCTTGATAATTTTCCAGCTTCTCAGGCTGCTTCATGATGTTGCTGTCACTTGGCTCTGCTGTATCCATGACCACCGTTGCCTTCTGTTCTTGTCAACTATCATGTCTGGTTGATTAGCCAGTACCTGCACGTCCTTCTGGATTTGAAAGTCCCACGAGATCTTTAAGTCTTCATAATTAGTGGTCTCCATAATTCTGTGGAATCTGCTATCTGAACTTCAAAGGATGTAGTACACATATTCTTATACAAAATGCCAGGTACTTGATTGTGGAGCTCAGTGTATGCTGTTTCTGCCTACACCTTACATCCTGCCTAACACAGTAGACCCCTGCATCTATGGACCTGGGGCTAAGTGCCTGTTTTGGTGCTGTTACAACCAGTGTTTCAGTGCTCTTTAGTTCAGCCTTTTCCAGCCCCTAGTACAATTTTCCAATGTCTGCCACCTCAGCTGTCTGTCAATGGTATACCCCATGCACCATCTTGTCTTGCCATGGCAGTTCCTTTGCTTGATCTTCCTCGTCCGCTGCTGCCTCAAGCATTCTCTCCACAACACAACTTTAGGTGCCATCATAGCTATCTATTCCTGGATGTTCTGGGTTTCATCAAGCACAATAGCTTTGATACCCCACCTTCCTCTCTTTCCAGATGGTACAGTTTCTGGATGTTAGGCGGAAACCTCCATATATTGTGAGGTGGTTCTGGGTCTTCACATTGGTGGTTTCTATGTCCTTCATTGGCTGTGGTAGCTGATAATGGGCACACAGGTTGATGGTGTGGATCTTGTTCTTCCCATTGAGCAGGGTAGCTAATGACTGGAAGGATGAATAGAACAGAACAGAACAGAACAGAACAAACAGAAGAGAAGAGAAGAGAAAATTCTTTATTGTCCAAGTGTGATTGGACACACAAGGAATTTGTCTTGGTGTAAATACTCTCAGTATGCATAAAAGATACATTTGTTAATCAAGAATCATAACGTACAACACTTAATAAGTCATAGGGTACAATCAGCAATCAAATCATACTAGGAAACAGTCAATATAAATCGTAAGGATACAAGCAACAAAGTTAAATCCTACAGTCACAATCAATATGTGTTGTGTGGTTCTTGTTCTTCCATTAGATCTGACTCTTCAGGACCAGTCTGTTCCTTTGGTAGGCCTTTCACACGCTTTGTGACATTTGTTAGCCCTTGCTTCCTCACAGTAGTTCCCAATCAACCGTGAGATACCAAGGTACTTGGAGTCCTCAACTTACAATTTGTTTAGTGACTGTTTGAAATTACAACGGCATTGAAATGACCATTTTTCACACTTATGACCATTGTAGCATCCCCACAGTCGTGTTTGCATTCAAATGCTTGACAAGTGACTCACATTTATGACAGCTGCAATATCCCAGACTCATGTGATCCCCTTTTGCGACCTTCTGATAAAACAAAATCAATGGGGAAGACAGATTTACTTAACTACATTAACAACTGCAGTGATTCACTTGACAAATGTGGCAAAAAAAGTTGTAAGATAGGGCAAAACTCACTTAAATTTCTCAATGTAAATTTTGGGCTCAGTTGTGGTCATAAGTTAAGGACTACCTGTAGCTGATCTATCTCTACTATGTGGCCCCATTGGTACAGTACTTCCACCTCATCAATCTTAATTACCTGCCACAGCTGTTGGCAGGTGTGGCCTGAATCTCCTGCCTTTCCTCCTCAGCCTACTATCCCTAAGTGCCTTTTCAAGAGACAACTGGACTTTCTGGTTTTTCTTTGAGGATGTTTCTCCTCTCATCCAAGAAGCTTCTTTAGCTCTGACTGGATGGTAGGGAATAGAAGCATTGGAAGAAATATCCTTCTGGGTTCAGTTCCAAGTGGGGAAGACAGACTCTAGAAACATGGTGACTGCTTGGAAAGATGGTTTATTGATAAACAGGATCATATGCCTTGGGTGAAGAAAAAGGGAAGAGATGCTGAGAATCCCTGGGTTTTATACCCTCTGTTGGGATTTGCATTTGAGCTTGTATTCTGATTGGTTGTCAGACTGGGCCATGCAAGGGCAACTTGTAGGCTGTCCTAAGTCCCAGGCTTGGTTAAGCCTTGCTGGATGATAATGTAATGAAAGGGCTTTGGGCAATTCCTATTATGGCTCTACCTGGAGATCTTTGTTATGTAAAACAGGCTGGCCCAGGCCATTACTATTTTACATAACAAAGACCTTCTCCAGGTACAGTCATAATAGGAATTGCTCAAAGCAAAAGTGTGTGTTGGGGGGGGGGGGGTTGAGTTTCTGCCTCTCCGAGTTTCCTTGTAGGGGAAATATTCTGCCTTTTTGGTATATCCTAAAATATTTCATCTTCCTAGGAGAGGGGTGGGTTTTAACTTCCAACAGAAATTTCTCTAATCAGAGCAGAAGAAGCTTCTTGGATGAGAAGTAAAAAGCAGAAAGTTCAGTTGCCTCTTGGGAAAAAAACACCTTTGGGATAATTATGACGTGAATGACAAGTAGACCTTCAGCTACTAAAACGGCCCAAAACGATCTTTGGCCTGCAAACTTCCTGCCTATTTCTCTCAGTCGGAGCCTTCCAAACGTTTGTCGCTCTGTAAGGAATATGAACAGTCCCCAAATTTGATATATAAATAAAAATTGTGCGGGCCACCCTGGCGAAGGGCTTCTGAATCGATTCTGAGGAGCCAGATTCGGCCACAGGCCAAACGCCCCGCTTTCTCGTTTGCCGCGTCGTGCGAAGCGGCCAACACGCCAACTCGAAGAAGAAACGTGCGCATCCCGGGCAGCCGGAGACGCTCTTTCCGTCTCTATTTTTCCCTCATTTCAGCTGCTGCCTCGAAGGAACGGCTCTGTCAGCGGGCAACGAAACCCATCAGAGACGAGTCCGCTCGGCCACACGCCTACCCAACACCCGCCGAGGCGCCATTTCTGCTCGCTGTGGTTCAGGCGGGAAAACGAGGCGGTTCGCGCAGCTGTTGCTGGGTGAAATCTGCCGCCCCGGACCAATAGGATCCTCTCTAGGTGACGTCATGCGCCCCCAATGGCTGTCCTTGCAAACCTTCCAGCCAATCCCACAGGGGGAGGCAATTTCCCTCAGAGAGAGGCCCCGGGAAGGGGAAAGAGAAGTCGGGTAGGATTTCAAAAGGAGCCGCCATCGAGGGATGCCCTCTCCCACAACCGCCCTCAGCTCCTTTGTACCGCGGACTTATCCGTTGTTGTATTTTTTTTAATTCCCCCGGGCTGGAGTCATAAATAAAGTCCCTGGCGAAAGAGAGGCCGCGCCGGGAACGGTGGGGGAGGACGTGCGCAAACGCTTGCAAATGGCGGCTCTGCCTTGGCAACGGCTCCCCCTCAGGGCTGCTCCCAGCAAGGGTCTCTGCCTCTGGTTGATTTCTCTTCTTTGGCCAGGGAAAGGATGGAGAAAAGGAAAAATCCATCAATAAGGATGAGTAAATTGATGGTTTACAACAGTTTGTCAACCTTAGCTCCTTGAAACTGTGGACTTCAATTCCCAGAATTCCACAGCCAGCACAGGGAATTCTGGGAGGTGAAGTCCAGCTATTTTCAGTTATCCCAGGTTGAGAAACTCTGGATTACAACAACAAACTACACTGTCCTTCAGAAGTATTAGATCCCTTCTGCCCTTTGTCAGAAATGGTGTAGGATCCCCCGCTTGGGGTGGGGGGGTTGGACTAGATGACCTATAAAGTCCCTTCCAACTCTGATTATCTGTTATTGTAAATCGAAGATAATCTTCAATCATCTATAAATTCTACAAAAATATATAATAAAATAAGATTTTAATAATACAAAAGTATTAAATAAAATCCCTTTGAAATCTGGGAACTTCTTCCAGATAGGTGGACTTCAATTCCCAGAATTCTCAGCAATGGTAATGCTGGCTAGGGAACTCTGGGAGTTGAAGTCCATATATCTTATAGTTGCCAAGTTTGAGAAAAAATGTGCTTGATCTTATCCAAACCACTTCTCCTCCTCCCCCACCCCAAGCAAAAATGTAGTAAGCCTAATGAAGTTCCCTCAAGCCATTATTTGAACCATCATGGGTAGGAAGGAAGACATCTTTCTCTACCTCTCTGAATGGTTCTGCTCAGATAACCAACTATGTTTAGTATATTCCTGCATTCATCCATCATTCTTATCCCAATGTCTGAATTAACCTCTTTTCTGGATCCACACCATACGTGGCATCTAATAGGCCTTTTATCTTCCCCTCTCAAAGATGTTGTCAGCTGCCTTGATCCAGCAAGCCACAACTGTCAAGAATAAAGATATCAGAAAATTCTTAGATGGTATCTATCTATGTCTCTGAGAAGGGAACAGTACAACAGGCGGATGAATAAAACCTGATAAGAAGTAAGTGACATCCTTTTTTTGTTGTTGCATAAATCCATGTGCGCTACACGTACAATACAAATAAATATCCTGGATTTTTTTTAAAAAAAGATGTGTAAACTGAACCAATCATGATTGCCTTACTAAGACGAGTAGAGAAAACCCACTGCACTCCACTTGTGAGTAACAGGTGGTGTTATTTTGAGACAGGCCAGCAGATGGTGCTCTTGAATCACACACAGCGCACCCATCTCCTGAGTTCCTGGCAGCCAAAGGGAAGGTGTGAGCTTGGCAACTGTCTGGATACTTGCCAGATCACTTGAAGCTTTGCTCCTGTGAAAGGCTCTCCTGGTCTCCAAGGGAAGGAGCTGCTGTTTTGTACACACGGGCTGCTTCTCTCCAACTCTTTGTAAGGCAGCCGTTGCTAGGTGGAGTATGGCAACAGCAGGATGACAGCCCCACAAGAGCAGCAGAAAACAAGCACCCTGGCATTGAACCCAGAAGCTGACAGTTGCATTCAAACAACCCATTTCCAAGATTTGCATGAGATAGAGAACCTTACATTATTTCAACAGGCTGGGTTCACATGACACACTAAGCCACCACAACCACCAAAGGAAGATAAGCCAAGCCTAGCATGTCGTGTGAACATGTCTCTTTAAGTCTTTTCCTGATGTGACTAAGTGTGTTGATCAAACACAGCCCCAAAGTCAGCCTGGAGCTCGGAGGTTTCGAATTGAACATCACTTTTGTTGTCAGCCAGATTTCACCAATCATTGTAGTCTGACTGAAGTATCTCCTCAGGCATCAGGCCAGTGCCTTTTGGAGTTTGCTCTAATATTATAATATAATTTTCTATATCTATAAAAGCAAAATACCGCTCATGCATCATCACAAAATCTCCAGAACTGTCAAGACTACAAACTTGAAATTTGCCCCGTATGTTCCTCTTGGCTTCTAGGTGCTCACTAAGAAAGGATTTTTTCCAAATGACCATCGGATCATTAGTATTTCCTATATTATTATTATTATTAACCCGTTCTGATGCTAAGGAGTTCTACTCCCACTCTCCACCTGAAAAGAAATCTCTTCCAAATGCAAAACACAAGCAAGGAGAGGAGTTTCCGTTTCAGTTTCACAGCAGCAAGAAGCTTTAGTACAGAAGAGTTGAGCTAAGCCACGCTCAGGCTCCTTGCTGTCTCCTTGCTCGCACAGCAAATACTGTTTCAGTTTCCAAACAGCCCTCCACTCTCTCACCCACTGACAGGACACTAGATAGATAAATACAGATGGATGCTGTAGGCAGAGGCTGATTTTTTCCCCCCCTTATTTTCCTCCCCCAAAACTAAGCCCGACCACAGTTTCATAGCAAAGCACAGGTATCGAGCTAGTGTGCTAATGTACTAGAGGTAGTCCTCAAACTATGACCACAATTAAGCCCAAAATTTATGTTGCTAAGTGAGAAATTTGTTAAGTGAGTTTTGTCCCATTTTACGACTTTTCTTGCCACGTTTGTTAAGTGAATTGCAGCAGTTTTTAAATAAGTAACATGGCTGTTAAGTGAAACTGGTTTCGCCATTGACTTGGCTTGTCGGAAGGTCGCAAAAGGGGATCACATGACCCTGGGACCCTGCAACTGTCATAAATGTGAGTCACTCGTCAAGCATCCGAATGTAAATCACGTGACCATGGGGATATTGCAACGGTCATAAGGGTTAACAAGTCACTTTTCTCGGTACTGTTTTGTAACTTCGGACGATCACTATGCAAATTGTGTAAGTCAAGGGCCACCTGTAAAATATTATTAATAGAGAGGGAGGGTCCTTGGAAGTTTTCAGATTTCACTAGAGGAAGCCAGCAAGGCTGAAATAAATACCTCCAACATGTGTGTGATTCAGGGCAACAAATTCTGACTCATCATCACACCGGCTGCTGTTTTAAAAGTTAACTATTTTTAAAATATTCAAATTAAAGGCATCGAAAGTTGTATCAGTGAAGGGCTACTTCAACTAAAACAGAGCAGCTGCCGAGGATAGGATAGGACTGGAATAGAAACAGAAACAAACATAGAAATAGAATAGGGCTGGCCTGGAGTGGAGTAGAGTATAATAGAATAGAACAATAGAATTAGAATAGAATAAAATAGATATTGGAATATAGAATAGAAATGAATAGAATAGATATTGGAATAGAGAATAGAATAGAAGTGAATAGAAAAGAATGGAATGGAATAGAATAGAATAGAATAGAATTAGAATAGAAATAGAAATAGAATAGAAATAGAATAGACAGAACAGAACAGAATAGAATAGAATAAAATAGAGAATATGGGAATAGAATAGAATGGAATGGAATTAGAATGGAATGGAATTAGAATGGAATGGAATTAGAATGGAATGGAATTAGAATGGAATGGAATGGAATTAGAATAGAATGGAATTAGAATAGAATAGAATAGAATAGAATAGAATAGAACAGAACAGAATAGGAGGTCCCCAATCCCAGCATTATGGACTGGCACCAGGCTGCAGCATGCCAGCAACTGGGCTGCCCAAACAAGCAAAGCCCCAAGATTCAGGCAGCACACAACCCTCCCCCTCACCCCCCCTGGTCTGTGGAAATATCTCTTTCTCCGCGGAACCGGTCCCTGGTGCCCCAAAGGTTGGGGGCTGCTCTGGAACGGACTACAGGGGGCTTCTAGCCCAACCCACTGCCTAGTAGTCCGGCCCTCACTAGGAAGGTGTGCTTGTCGGCCAGCTTAAATAATTCAGTAAGCACTGTGCAGTCGCAGTGTGGCAGAAGCCTCCCCACAAGGCCCGAGATGATTGCTGAATCCTGAGTGTGGCAGATCATCAGTTTCCCCAGCAACAAAACTGCAGGGAACATGAAACGCACCGATAATCCAGAATCCTCGCCCCCAAAATATAGTAGGGCAATGTAACATTTTGTTAGCATGACATTCCCACCAGGTGGCAGCACGGAGCCAACTTCAACATGGCCCCCGGCTTGGATCATAGAGTGCAAAAATTGGGGAAAGCCCTTTATGGGACAGGTGGTCCTCCCGTTCGTTTAGTGACCGTTGTTCAGAGTTACGGCGATGCTAAAAAAAATGACTCAGGGCTGTTTTCCACACTTACGACAGTTGAAGCACGGTCATTTGTTTAAAATTCAGGCGCTTGGCATCTGACTCACATTTACGACGGTTGCGGTGTTCTGAGGTCATGTGATCAGCTTCTGTGACCGTTGGACAAAGTCACTGAGGGAGCCGGATTCACTTAACAACCGTGTTACTAACTTAACCGCTACAGTGATTCACGTAACGATGGTGGCAAGAACAATTCGTAAAACGGGACAAAACTCACGTAAACTCACTGTCTCGCTTAGCAACATAAATTTTGGACTCAACTGTGGTCATAAGTCAAGGAATACCTGTAGTTCGTTTTTTTTTTTCCTTTTTAACACAAAAGCCAGCTTTTTCTTCTTCCACATTTCTGGCCTTGTGGCTGAGCCCTCTTCTTCTCCCCCCCAAAAAACAGAATTCCTCTGGAAAAAAAAAACCCACCAAGTGCTGTGGATGTGCCCCTAGCCTCCCTTGCAAGAAGAAAATACTAGGTCAAAAGTTCAAATACCAGTTCTGCCCTGGCCTGTATCTGTCTGGGTTGCTGGGAGGATCAAATAAAAACAAGCCCAGGATCAACTTCCCTTCGCAGTGCAATTCGTGTGTTTTTTCTCTCCCCCTTTAGTACCACTTAGGCCACACCTGGAATGCTGCATCCAGTTTTGTTCGCTATCATATAAAAAAGATGTTGAGACTCTGGAAAGAGAGCAGAGAGGAGCAACCAGGTTGATGAGGGCACTGGAGGCTCTAACACCTATGAAGAGCAGAGGCTACAATTGGGTATGTCCAGTTTAATGAAGGGAAGGACTAGGGGTGACATGATAGCATCTTCCAATATTTGAGGGGCTGCCCAGAAGAAGGAGGAGAAGGAGAAGGAGAAGGAGAAGGAGGAGAAGGGGAAGAGGAAGAGGAAGAGGAAGAGGAAGAAGAAGAAGAAGAAGAAGAAGAAGAAGAAGAAGAAGAAGAAGAAGAAGAAGAAGAAGAAGAAGGTGGTCCACGTATTTTCCAAAGCATTTGATGGCAGGACAAGAAGCAACGGATGGAAACGCATCCAGGAGAGAAGCAACCTGGGAACTAAGGAGAAGCAGGAAGTGAAGACAATTAATCAGAGGAACAGCTTGCCTCCAGAAGTTCTAAATGCTCCGACACTGCAAGTTTTTAAGAAGAGACTGGACAGCCATTTGTCTGAAATGGTTTAGGGTCTCCTCCTTGAGCAGGGGTTGGACTAGAAGACCTCCAAGGTCCCTGACCTCTGTGATTCTGTTTCCCAAGTATTTCATTCTGCCCCGAACCTCCTTCAGCCATGAAGCGGAAGAGGAATGATCTCCTGGCAGGAAATCTCCCCTGGTGCAGGGAAGCGGGGGACACACACAGAAGGCTCCAGATTCCCCCACCCCCAATGCAAAGAAAGGCTGAATAGCAGCCGCCTTCTCTGGGGAGGGAACCGCTAAGGGGTGCAGATGGATTTATTACAGGGGGGCAGGGCAAATGGCCAACAAAGCCTCCCCCCCCCCCACCTCCCAGGCCTTCGCAAATGGCAGGGCCTCCCCCTCCTCCCTTCTTCCCCCCTGGTTTTATAGGGCATCTGTGTCCTTTGAAGGCTGGCAAGAAACAGAGGCAGTAAAATGTCACCATCTGGGCCATCCAAGGCCCCAGAAAGGCAGCCTTTGTTCCTGCCTGGGCTGCACAAAAGACCCCCGTTTTGGGGGAGCTCTGCACCCCGCTAAATTCTAGAGGCTTTGTTCTCCTTGGTTTGACTCCACACATTAGGCACGATAGGAAGAATGTGCGTGATACTCCAACAGCAAGGAAGGAGAAACAGCTTTCCCAGAATTCTGTCCTGCCAAAGTTTTAAACCAGGGGTCTCCAACCTTGGCCACTTTAAGCCTGGCGGACTTCAACTCCCAGAATCCCCCAGC